>QRDG01000088.1:880598-1332595 GCA_012064385.1 Puccinellia tenuiflora
GTATCCCGGCATGGACATAAGGCTCCAAGGCCATCAGAGTGCTCCGGTGATTGTCACAGCAGCCACCGTGTATAGGTACCACTGACGGGCAACAAAGGTCCAACGCCCTAACCATCTCGATAAGAGCTCGGTGGCCGTGGTCTGGCTCGGGCTGGGTCGGAGTACCTAGCAACATCAGCCCTCCAGACCGGCCTCAGCAGCTGGAAAGTGATAGAAATCTGAGATAGGGTTATCTAGGTAGTCACAGTCTCCGCGGTACACGGAGAGGCCGTTGAACACAGCCTCTTGAACAGCCTGCTCCACGGTCATGCCCACACCTACACTCTGGTGCTGGACTCCGTCGCCATCCGGAGTCAGGACACGGGCCTCGCAGAAGAACTGCCCCTATCCGTACGGCATGTGCTCCTCGTACACCACAACTCGGGGTACCAAGGGCAACCCTGGCTGGCTAAAGCAGCACAGCAAACAAGGCAGGGAACCCGCGGACACCCTCACAGCGAGTCAGACGGACAACAAGTCCCGAACGTGTCATCTGTAGCAACAACAGAACAGTTCAACAGTTAGGAACGGAATTGAGACTCATGAATTAATCGAGACGGTAAGAACCCAAACCCCGAGAACCTTAAACTTTGACCCAACTGCAAAACAAATCGACGTAAGGCGACTCAGAGTTAGAGAGAGTTGGGTAAGAAGTAAAAAGAATCCTAAGAAGGTTTTCACAACTCATTTTTAGGTTATAAATAATTTTCAACTAGACTCGACATCGACCAATAGAACGGGTTTCCTACAGGCAGTACTGCTCTGATACCAATTTGTAGCGCCCCGACCCTAGAGCTATACAGTGAAACGTTGTGTAACCGGTCACGCTACACAATCGAGGGTTACTGGGTTTACCAATCCCAGGCCAAAACTCATTGGCAGGCGTGCTCGGAATACATCATCGGCACACAACACCTCGATCATGCCATAAGCTCAGACATCGCTTTCACGTATAGCAAAGAGACCAAGACTACAGAACAACTGGCACATCACAGACTCTATGACACAAGAGATCATAGTTCAACTCATATATGAGAAAGATAGCAAAATCACAAACAGAGGTCACAGACCCATCATTACATCAAGCGGAAGCAAATATAGTTGTCTAACAACAAGATCCAAATTATGGCCTAAGAGGCCTACAATAACATATCCCAGGCAGCCTATTCCAAAACGTGTCGGCACAGTGGAAACCAGGGTACCACGGGCCGGCCTGCCAGGGCCCACAAGATCCTTTGGATGATTTTCCCTAAGGACCAGTCTCTCCAAGCCTGACGAGCCTCGCGAGGGTTTTTCTCCTCACGAGGGATTTTTTCTCCTCGCCGAGGGCTCTCTCCCCTGGCGAGGGACCGCTCCTCGACAAGGCGTCTCCGACGCCACCCGCAATTCTGCTAAGGACCAAGCCGAAGGGCTCGGCGAGGCTTTTTGCCTCGCCGAGCTCTTTCCTCGCGAAGCCATCTCTGCCTCCACGGCAGAGCGCACATGGGCTCTGCCCCCATGTGCAGAGTGACGCGAGTGCCTACGCGCGATGACGACGACGCCGCAGTTGCTGTTTCCATGAATAAAGCAGTCAACAAAGCGGCACCAAGCAAAGCGGACAACGAGTATTACCTCTTTGGTGATAAGGGAACCATCTGCAGCTACGCTCCAAGGGCGACGTCACCGTGGGTCACCTCCCACCTCAGCAAGCGCCAGCCCACTGTCCGGCTGGCCGGTGGCCTTTTTCAGCTTTGGTGACGCCGCTCCCCTGCCGCGGACCGCGTCCACGAGCTTTACCTTTATGGTGGACTCCGCCTTTATCGTGCACCCTGCCTCCTTCCGCGTCGTCATGTGGTAACCCTTCCCGCCCAAATGTTTGGGCAGAAGAGGTCCAAGACGCCTATAAAAGGAGGGGGAGCACGCCCAAGCAAAGGGTTCGATCTTCGGTGGGTTCCAAGATTCCTGAGTCCAAACCCTAGAATCGGAAGACTAGCAAATAGCCATTGTTAGCCACCTCGAGCTCTCCAAGCTCTCCTTGTACTGTGAACCTCTTCAAGCAGTGCAATACACCATAGCAGGACGTAGGGGTTTTACCTCCAAAAGAGGGCCCTGAACCTGGGTAAGATCCGTGTCCATCTCTGCAGTGTCGTCCGCAGCGAGTCCGACGAGCACCATCGCCGGAGCACGTTGAGGATTGTTTGACTCCGTGTTCAGCCCCTTACACGATACCTTGGAGACACCCCCAGTTCCTGGGAACATTCTCCGACATTTGGCGCGCCAGGTAGGGGGCTGAGGCGCGTCTTCATCCTCGACACAGCTATGGCCGGCTCTCGTGCCGAACGTCTCGCTCGCCGGACAGCTAGCGCCGCCACCGCTCCTGCGGGCCGCCCGCGCGGCCGCCCGCGTGGGAACTCTGCCTCGGAGCGCCACGTCGATCCCGAGCCCTGCGTCGAGCACCCGGAGGACGACGACCACGACCACGCTGAGGACGACCTCGGCGAAGAGGAGGCTTCCTCCCTGCACCCGTCGCGGGACCGTGCTGCCTCCTCGCTGGGCCGGCAACTGCGCTTCTCATGGCGCAGGAGCTGCTGCAGTACCGTCCTACGCCGGAGGCTCAGGAGGCCTGGCTCAACCGCCTCTCGGAGCTCGTCGGCGCCGCTCGCGTTGCCGCTCCTGCCCCGTCCCGTTCGCTGGTTCCTTCGGGCCGCGTGGGGGACGTAGCGCAAGGCGCCCCTCCCGCGCCTCCTCTCCATCCTGCACCTGCTCCAGCTCCACCGGTTGCACCGCAGCCTGCTCCAGCAGGGGCTCCTCCTCGCGACAATCGCGCTGCCTTGCACGCGTCGTCGCCGCACGACTGCCAAATTGTGCAGCGAGCCCCTGAGGACGCACGCGTGAGCATTGAGCGCCAGCAGGACCGCCACAACCGCGCCGTCCAGGACGTCGCCACCGCCGGGCGCCATCTCCGCGCCACCCTCGCCAGCGGCCCGGTCACCTACGGCACGACGGTTGCGTTCACTCGCACCCTCCGTCGCGTCGTCTGGCCCGTCAAGTTCAGGCCGGACCTGCCTCCGCGCTACGACGGCAAGAACAACCCCTGGAGTTCCTACAGCTCTACACTCTGGCCATCCAGGCCGCCGGGGGTGACGACAAGGTCATGGCGAACTGGTTCCCCATGCCCCTCAAGGACTCTGCGTCCTCATGGCTCACCAAACCTCCCCGCCGAGTCCATCAACACTTGGGAGGACCTCTGCCGGTGCTTCGTCGCCAACTTCAAGGGCACGTACGAGCGTGGCCTCACGTACAACGACCTCCGCGCCGTGCGTCAGAAGCCTGGCGAGACCCTCCGCAAGTACATCCAGCGCTTCAGCCAGGTGCGCAACTGTGGAGATATGCCCAAGAGGCAATAATAATGATTATTGTTTATCATATTTCTCCGTTCATGATATGTTTAATTCCATGCTAGAATTGTATTAACCGGAAACAAATACATGTGTGGAATATAAACGGTAATGTGTCCCTAGTCTTTCCTCTTGTGACTAGTTCGTTTGATTAAGTGATGGTTAGATGTTTCCTAACCATGGATTTATGAATCACTTAATAAACGAAGTTTGTATCATAGGTGATGATATAATGGACAAGACTCAAATTAAATAGATGTCAAATATAGTTTCCTTAGACCATGAGATTATGTCACTCCCGCTTATCGGAGGAGAGCTTTGTGGACATCAAACGTCACTTCGTAACTGGGTGATTATAAAGGTGGCTTTCAGGTTCTCCGATGATAGGTTGTTGGGTGACATGTTTCAAGACTGGGATTTGTTCGTCCAACAGTTGGATAGATATCTCTGGGCCCTCTCGGTAGTATAGCATCCAAACGCTTGCAAGCATATGACTAAGTGGCTAGTCATAAGGGATCCTATTCTATGGGAACGAGTAAAGAGAACTTGTCGGTAACGAGATTAATCAGATATGGAGATATCGGTGGATTGAATCTCGGACAAGTAATATATCGTGAAACAAAAGGAATCGTATATGGATTAATTGAATCCCGGACATTGTGGTTCGACTAGTAAAGTACTTCGTCGAATATGTAGGAATTAATATGGACATCCCGGTCCCGCTATTAATATGACATATTCGCGAACCCGCAGAGTCACACACTTAACGTTCGATGTAGTTAGGGTTCGAGATAATGATGGTGAGAACGAATATTGATTCGGAGTCCCGGATAGGATCCGGACGTCACGAGGAGTTCCGGAGTGGTCCGGAGAATAAGATTCATATAAGGAAAGTTGTTTCCGGAGGTTAAGAAAGGTTCGGGAATTTATCGGTAAAGTACCGGAATGTTCTAGAAGGTTCTAGAGGGGTCTAGAAGTGGGGCCCATAGGAGTATGGGGCCCACAAGGCATGAAGGGGTAGTGGGCTGGCCTATTGGGCCAGCCGCACCACTCCCTTATAGGCCCATGCGGGCCAAGCTTCTAGAAGGGGGGGCCGGCCTAAACCCTAAGGGTTGCTTGGGGGGCAAGCCTCCCCCCCTTGCGCCGGCCCTAGATGGGGTGGGGCGCAGCCCCCCTTGCCCCCTATATAAGGAGGCATAGAGGAGGGGTGAGGCACCCCAAGGCCACCCCATAGGTGCCCTAGCCGCACCCCTCTCCCTCCTTGCCGCCGCCCCCTCCACCTCCTCTCTCCCGACACCGCTTGGCGAAGCCCTGTCCAATCTCCACCATACACACCACGCCACCGTCGTCGTGCTGTTGATCTCGAGCCTCTCCACCACCTCTTGCGGGATCAAGAACGTGGAGTCTTCATCGAGCTGTACGTGTGGATCTCTCGGAGGCGTTGCTCGTGCGGCGCTTGGATAACACATCTCCTCGCGACTAGACGAGTCTAGTTGCGGGGATCGACTAGCCAACCCCTGCCTCGACAAAACACTCACGGTTTTCTTCGAGGGTGAGATTCGATCTCCTTCTTGCTACCAACCTCTCGTAGATCGGATCTAGATGTTGGGTTTATTCCGCTATCTTTGCGTAGGAAATTTTTGTTTTCTATGCTGCGACCCTACAGTGGTATCAGAGCCTAGATCTATTCGTAGATGTTGGTGCGATTAGACACAAGTGTTGTGGGCGTTGATGATTTGAGTTGCTACCTTCTCGCGTGCACTTTGCATCTTTGCGGTACTGTAAGATTGAAGCGGCCCGGACCAACTTTACTCGTCCACGCACGAGAGACCGGTTCCACGACTGACATGCAACTTGTTTTGCATAAGTGGCTGGCGGGTGTCTGTTTCTCTTGCTTTAGTGAAGATGCAATTTTCAATGGAAGGCCTTTCAAAAGGATGAGTAAATCAGCAACTATTTTATCACCGTTGTGGCTTTGCGTAGATTAGAACGGTTCTATCTATTGACCCATTAGAAGCCACGTAAAAATTGCATAAACAAAGTAGAGGCGTCTAACTTGTTTTTGCAGGGTTTGTGATATGGTATGGCCTCAAGATATGATTATGTGATGTATGCAATGATCATGTTTTGTAATTATCACGACTTGCATGTCGATGAGTACGGCAACCGGCAGGAGCCTTATGGTTGTCTTTGATTTATTGTATGACCTGCGTGTCACTTTAAACACCATGTAATTGCTTTACTTTATTTGCTAAGAGTAGCCAATAGTAGTAGTTGCAATAGTTGGTGGAGACAACCATGGTGATGGCGTTTGAGCTGGTGATGATGGAGATCATGCCGGTGCTTTGGAGATGGAGATCAAAGGCACAAGAAAAGGCTATACCATGTCACAATATTGAATTGCATGTGATGTTAATCCTTTTTATGCACCTTATGGTTTATGCCTAGATACGATCTCGACGGTAGCATGATAAGGTGATCTCTCACGTCAATATCAAGAAGTGTTCTCCCCTAGTATGCGCCGTTGCCAAAGTTCGTCGTTTTGAAGCACCACGTGATGATCGGGTGTGATAGATTCTACGTTCACATACAACGGGTGCAAGCCAGTTTGCACATGCAGAAATACTACGGTTTCTTGACGAGCCTAGCATGTACAGACATGGCCTCGGAACACAAGAGCCGAAAGGCTAAACACGAGTCATATGAATGATATGATCAACATGGAGATGTTCACCATTTGAAGCTGCGCCACTTCACGTGATGATCGGTTGTGGTGTAGTGGATTTTGGATCGTGTGTCACTAAACAACCAGAGAGATGTTGAGTTTAGTGGGAGTTCGTTTATAATTAGATTATCTTTCGAACACTAATATCATGAACATAGTCTAAACACCTTGCAAATAATGTTGTAGATCAATGGCCCTTCCCAACATCACCATGAACTTTAACGCGTTCCTAGAGAAAGACAAGCTGAAAGACGATGGAAGCAATTTCTCAGATTGGTTTATGAATCTGAAAATTATCCTCAAAGCTGCCAAGAAACTGTATGTCCTAGATGCACCGCTAGGTGAGGCTCCAGCAGAGGGAGCGGCTGAAGACATTAGGAATGTCTGGGCAGCCCGTTCAGAGGACCACGAGATAGTTAAGTGCGGTCTGTTGTATGGCTTAGGACCTAAGCTTCAAAAGCGTTTTGAGCACCATGGCGTTCATCAGATGATCGTTGATCTGAAAGCTATGTTTCAGACTCAAGCCAAGGTGGAGAGGTATGAAGCCTCTTCTAAGTTCTTTAGCTGTATGATGGAAGAGAACAGTTCCGTCAGTGAACACGTGCTCAAGATGTCTGGGTACGGTGATCGTCTGGCGCAGCTGGGTGTTGTGATTCCCAATGAGTTGGGGATTGACCGTGTTCTCCAGTCACTTCCACCTAGCTACAAAAGCTTTGTGATGAACTATAACATGCAAGGGATGGAGAAAACTCTCCCTGAGCTTTTCGCGATGTTAAAGACCGCGGAAGTGGAAATCAAGAAGGAGCATCAAGTGTTGATGGTTAACAAGACCACCAGTTTCAAGAAAAAGGGCAAAAGAGACAACTTCAAGAGGGACGGCAAGCGAGCTGCCGGGCCTGCGAGGAAGTCAAGGAAGGGCCCTAAGTCTGATACTGAGTGCTTCTACTGCAAGGGAACCGGACACTGGAAGCGGAACTGCCCCAAGTATTTGGCGGACAAGAAGGCTGGCACCGTCAAACAAGGTATATATGATATACAAGTTATTGATGTGTATTTAACAAGTGATCGTAGTAGCACCTGGGTATTTGATACTGGTTCGGTTGCTAATATATGTAACTCGAAACAGGAGCTGCGGAATAGACGGCGCTTGGCAAGGGACGAGGTGACGATGCGAGTTGGAAATGGATCAAAAGTTGAAGTCATCGCTGTCGGCACACTCCCTCTGCATTTACCTTCGGGATTAGTTTTAAACCTTAATAATTGTTATTATGTGCCTGCGTTAAGCATGAACATTATATCTGGATCTTGTTTATTGCGAGACGGTTATTCATTTAAGTCTGAAAACTTTGGTATTTCGATTTATATGGATAATACTTTTTATGGTCATGCACCTGAGAGGAATGGTTTATTTCTATTGGATCTCGATAGTAGTGATACACATGTTCATAACATTGATGCCAAAAGATGCAAAGTGAATGATGATAATACCACATATTTGTGGCACTGCCGTTTGGGTCATATTGGTGTAAAGCGCATGAAGAAACTCCATTCTGATGGACTTTTGGATTCACTTGATTTTGAATCATTTGAAACTTGCGAACCATGCCTTATGGGTAAGATGACTCGAACACCTTTCTCCGGCACGATGGAGAGGGCAACAGACTTGTTGGAAATCATACATACCGATGTGTGTGGTCCGATGAGTGTTGCAGCACGCGGTGGATATCGTTACTTCTTAACCTTCACCGATGATTTGAGTAGATATGGGTATATTTACTTAATGAAACATAAGTCTGAAACGTTCGAAAAGTTCAAAGAATTTCAGAGTGAAGTTGAGAACCATCGTAACAAGAAAATCAAGTTTCTTCGATCCGATCGTGGAGGCGAATATTTGAGTTACGAGTTTGGCATGCATTTAAAGACGTGTGGAATTGTTTCACAACTCACGCCACCCGGAACACCACAGCGTAATGGTGTGTCTGAACGTCGTAATCGAACCTTATTGGATATGGTGCGATCTATGATGTCTCACACAGATCTGCCACTATCATTTTGGAGCTATGCATTAGAGACAGCCGCATTCACATTAAATAGGGCTCCATCAAAATCCGTTGAGACGACTCCATATGAGTTATGGTTTGGCAAGAAGCCAAAGTTATCGTTTCTCAAAGTTTGGGGTTGCGATGCTTATGTGAAAAAGCTTCAACCTGATAAGCTCGAACCCAAATCGGAAAAGTGCGTCTTCATTGGATACCCTAAGGAAACTATTGGGTATACCTTCTACCACAGAACCGAAGGCAAGATTTTCGTTGCCAAGAATGGTTCCTTTCTAGAGAAGGAGTTTCTCTCGAAAGAAGTGAGTGGAAGGAAAATAGAGCTTGACGAGGTTATTGAACCTGTTCTTGAGATGCCGAGTAGCGCAGAACTGGAAGTTGTTCCAGAACAGCCATCGCCACCTGAAGAAGGAGCAAATGATGTTGATCATGCTGTTCCAGTCAAGGCTGCTATTGAACCTCGCAGATCAACGAGGGAACGTACCGCTCCTGATCGGTACGACCCCGTCATGAATGTCATGTTGTTAGACAATGATGAACCTGCGAATTATGAGGAAGCAATGATGAGCCCAGACTCCGATAAATGGCTAGGAGCCATGAAATCCGAAATGGAATCCATGTATGAAAACCAAGTATGGACTTTGGTGGACTTACCAAACGACCGTAAGGCCGTTGAGAACAAATGGATATTCAAGAGAAAGACAGACGCTGACGGAAACGTCACCGTGTATAAAGCTCGACTTGTCGCAAAGGGTTTCCGACAAATTCAAGGAGTTGACTACGATGAGACATTCTCACCTGTAGCGATGCTGAAATCTGTTCGGATTATGTTAGCAATTGCCGCATATTATGACTATGAAATTTGGCAAATGGATGTGAAGACCGCGTTCCTTAATGGTCATATTAAGGAAGAGTTGTACATGGTACAGCCCGAAGGTTTTGTTGATCCAAAGGATGCTAACAAGGTATGCAAACTTCAGAGATCCATCTATGGACTGAAGCAAGCATCGCGGAGTTGGAATCTCCGGTTTGATGAAGTGATCAAAGGGTTTGGATTTGTCCAAACTTATGGAGAAGCCTGTATTTACAAGAAAGTGAGTGGGAGTTCAGTTGCATTTCTAATACTATATGTGGATGACATATTATTGATTGGAAATGATGTTACACTACTTGAAAGTGTAAAGTCTTATTTGAATAAGAGTTTTTCAATGAAAGACCTTGGAGAAGCTGCGTATATTTTAGGCATAAAGATCTATAGAGATAGGTCAAAGCGCCTAATTGGGCTTTCACAAAGTACATACCTTGACAAGGTTCTGAAGAAGTTCAGAATGGAAAATTCAAAGAAGGGGTTCTTACCAATGTTGCAAGGAAAGGTTCTGAGTAAGACTCAGAGTCCTGTTACGGCAGAAGATAGAGAGATAATGGACAAGGTTCCTTATGCCTCTGCGATAGGCTCTATCATGTATGCCATGCTATGTACTAGACCAGATGTGTGCCATGCTGTAAGTTTGACTAGCAGGTACCAAAGTGATCCAGGAGTGGAACACTGGTCAGCTGTCAAGAATATCCTTAAGTATCTAAATAGAACTAAGGAAATGTTTCTCGTATATGGAGGTGACCAAGAGCTTGTCGTAAGGAGTTACGTCGATGCTAGTTGGGACACAGATCCGGATGATTCTAAGTCTCAGTCCGGATACGTGTTTATTCTGAATGGTGGCGCTGTGAGTTGGAGGAGTTCCAAGCAGAGCGTGGTGGCGAAATCTTCAACAGAAGCGGAGTATGTTGCGGCCTCGTCGGCAGCAAGTGAAGCAGTCTGGATGAAGGAGTTCCTCTCAGAGCTGAGCGTGGTTCCAAGTGCGTCAAGACCTCTGGCCCTGTACTGTGATAATACAGGTGCAATAGCTCTTGCCAAGGACCCGACTTCACACAAGAATACCAAGCATATTAAGCGCCGCTATCACAATTTGCGTGAGAATGTCAAGGATGGTGACATAGAGATTTGCAAGGTGCATACGGATCTGAATGTGGCAGACCCGTTGACTAAACCTCTTCCACGAGCAAAACATGATCAACACCGAGAAGCCATGGGTGTTAGATTGCTACAAATGTAAACTAGATTATTGACTCTAGTGCAAGTGGGAGACTGTTGGAGATATGCCCAAGAGGCAATAATAATGATTATTGTTTATCATATTTCTCCGTTCATGATATGTTTAATTCCATGCTAGAATTGTATTAACCGGAAACAAATACATGTGTGGAATATAAACGGTAATGTGTCCCTAGTCTTTCCTCTTGTGACTAGTTCGTTTGATTAAGTGATGGTTAGATGTTTCCTAACCATGGATTTATGAATCACTTAATAAACGAAGTTTGTATCATAGGTGATGATATAATGGACAAGACTCAAATTAAATAGATGTCAAATATAGTTTCCTTAGACCATGAGATTATGTCACTCCCGCTTATCGGAGGAGTGCTTTGTGGACATCAAACGTCACTTCGTAACTGGGTGATTATAAAGGTGGCTTTCAGGTTCTCCGATGATAGGTTGTTGGGTGACATGTTTCAAGACTGGGATTTGTTCGTCCAACGGTTGGATAGATATCTCTGGGCCCTCTCGGTAGTATAGCATCCAAACGCTTGCAAGCATATGACTAAGTGGCTAGTCATAAGGGATCCTATTCTATGGGAACGAGTAAAGAGAACTTGTCGGTAACGAGATTAATCAGATATGGAGATATCGGTGGATTGAATCTCGGACAAGTAATATATCGTGAAACAAAAGGAATCGTATATGGATTAATTGAATCCCGGACATTGTGGTTCGACTAGTAAAGTACTTCGTCGAATATGTAGGAATTAATATGGACATCCCGGTCCCGCTATTAATATGACATATTCGCGAACCCGCAGAGTCACACACTTAACGTTCGATGTAGTTAGGGTTCGAGATAATTGATGGTGAGAATGAATATTGATTCGGAGTCCCGGATAGGATCCCGGACGTCACGAGGAGTTCCGGAGTGGTCCGGAGAATAAGATTCATATAAGGAAAGTTGTTTCCGGAGGTTAAGAAAGGTTCGGGGATTTATCGGTAAAGTACCGGAATGTTCTAGAAGGTTCTAGAGGGGTCTAGAAGTGGGGCCCATAGGAGTATGGGGCCCACAAGGCATGAAGGGGTAGTGGGCTGGCCTATTGGGCCAGCCGCACCACTCCCTTATAGGCCCATGCGGGCCAAGCTTCTAGAAGGGGGGGGGGCGGCCTAAACCCTAAGGGTTGCTTGGGGGGCAAGCCTCCCCCCCTTGCGCCGGCCCTAGATGGGGGTGGGGCGCAGCCCCCCCTGCCCCCTATATAAGGAGGCATAGAGGAGGGGGTGCGGCACCCCAAGGCCACCCCATAGGTGCCCTAGCCGCACCCCTCTCCTCACCTTGCCGCCGCCCCCTCCCTCCTCTCTCCCGACAGCCGCTTGGCGAAGCCCTGTCGGATCTCCACCATACACACCACGCCACCGTCGTCGTGCTGTTGATCTCGAGCCTCTCCACCACCTCTTGCGGGATCAAGAACGTGGAGTCTTCATCGAGCTGTACGTGTGGATCTCTCGGAGGCGTTGCTCGTGCGGTGCTTGGATAATACATCTCCTCGCGACTAGACGAGTCTAGTTGCGGGGATCGACTAGCCAACCCCTGCCTCGACAAAACACTCACGGTTTTCTTCGAGGGTGAGATTCGATCTCCTTCTTGCTACCAACCTCTCGTAGATCGGATCTAGATGTTGGGTTTATTCCGCTATCTTTGCGTAGGAAAATTTTTGTTTTCTATGCTGCGACCCTACAGCAACAAGATCCCCAACGCCACCGACGCGCAGGTCATTTCGGCCTTCCAGGCTGGAGTGACAGACGTGCGGATGCTCGAGAAGCTCGGCATCCACGACAACATCACCACCGTCGTCAAGCTCTTCGACTTGGCGGACAAGTGCGCCAAGGCTGAAGAGGGCCGCTTGTTCATCAAGAACGAGCCAGGGGATCCCGCCGAGGGGTCCAAGAAGAAAAAGAAGTCCACAGAGAAGCGCAAGACCACTGCGGTCCTCGCGGCTGAGCCCGACGCCAAGCAGCCTCGCCAAGCTGCCACTCCATCCGCAGGACCCGAGAAGAAGGACGATCGCCCTTTCTGCGTCTACCACAACAGGCATTCTCATGCCACCGAGGACTGCTACGACCTCAAGAGGCTCATCGAGGCTCGCGAGGCTCGCGAGGCCCGCGAGCGGGAGCAAGGCCACGGTGGTGGCCGCGGCGGCGGCCGCAGCGGCCGCGGGGGGCGACGCTGGAACAACAACTACAACAACAACTACCAGCAGAACCCCCAGGCCAACGCTGCCGAGCCCGCGAACGACAACCTGCCTGCCGAGGCTGATGAGGGCTACCAAGTGCCTCGCGGCGTCGCCTGCATCCTCGGCGGGGCTCAGGCCCCTCGCTCCAACCGCCACTTCAAGCAATTCACTCGCGAGCTCGCAGCAGCCCTTCCCGGGGTCGAGGCCTCTAGGCCTCTCAAGTGGTCTGAGCACCCCATCAGCTTCGACTCCAGCGACCACCCCAAGTCCACCTCAACTGTGGGCACCATCCCGCTGGTCTGCACCCCACCATGCCATCAACAACATCGCCGTCTCTAAGACGCTCATTGATGGGGGTGCCGGCCTCAGCGTCATCTCTGTCGAGACATTCGAGAAGCTGCAGGTGCCCTACGAGCGGCTCATGCCCACCAGGCCCTTCTCGGGGGTGACGGAGGGCCTCACGACGCCTCTGGGGCAAGTGAGGCTTGCGGTCACTTTCGGCACCCAGACCAACTATCGCACCGAGCTGATCGACTTCGATGTCGCACACATCGGCCTGCCCTACAACGCCATCCTCGGCTACCCCGCCCTCGCCAAGTTCATGGCGGTCACCCACCACGCCTACAACCTCGTCAAGCTCCTGGCTCCAGTGGCACCATCATCATCTGCGGCGTAGTCTCTGACGCCGTGTACGCTGCGCAAGTGGCTTACAAGGCCGCCGCGGTGGCGTCTCACGCCGACGAGGACGAAGAACCCCTCCCGGGGCCCCCCGCGAAGAAGAAGCATCTTTTCTCTCAGGAGAAGGCCGCGACAAAGCAAGTGCCTCTGGAGGCAAGCGGCTCGGGGGCTAGCGTCACCATCGGCGCCAACCTGCCTCCCAAATAGGAAAGCGTGCTCGTCGCCTTCCTCAGGGCAAACTCTGACATGTTCGCTTGGACACCGTCAGATATGTCCGGAGTACCGAGGGAGGTTATCGAGCACCACTTAGCCGTGTGTCCAAACGCACGCCCCGTGAAGCAAAAGGCGCGGCGCCAAGCGCCAGAGAAGCAAGATTTCATCGTCAAGGAGGTGGAAAAGCTGAAGAAGGCCAGCATCATCAAGGAAGTGGTCCATCCCACTTGGCTCGCCAACGGTGTGGTCGTCCCCAAGCACACCGGAGGCAGCCGCCTCTGCATCGACTTCACCGACCTCAACAAGGCCTGCCCCAAGGACCCCTATCCCCTCCCGAGGATCGACCAGATCGTGGACTCCACCGCCGGCTGCGCACTCCTCTGTTTTCTGGATGCCTTCTCTGGTTATCACCAGATCAAGATGGCAAAGGAGGACGAGGAGAAGACAGCATTTCTCACCCCTTGTGGTGTGTTTTGCTACGTCTGCATGCCCTTCGGTCTGAAGAACGCCGGCGCCACGTTCCAGCGCCTCATGAGGATCGCCTTGGGGGCTCAAATGGGGAGGAATGCAGAGGCCTACGTCGATGACATCGTCGTCAAGACTCACGAAGAAAACACGCTCATCCAGGACCTCGAGGAGACCTTTGCCAACCTGCGCAAGGTCAACATCAAGCTGAACCCCGCCAAGTGCGTCTTTGGGGTCCCTTTAGGCAAGCTCCTCGGATTCCTGGTATCCCACCGCGGCATCGAGGCCAACCCCGACAAGATCAAGGCCATAGAGCAGATGCAGCCTCCTCGTCGCCTCAAGGACATGCAACGCTTGGCGGGATGTATGGCCAGCCTTGGCCGTTTCATCTCCAAGTTCGGCGAGAGGGCGCTGCCATTTTTCAAGATCATGAAGAGGTCCGGTCCCTTCAAGTGGACCCCTGAAGCAGCAAAGGCCTTTGAGGACCTGAAGAAATACCTGGCGAGCCCACCCATCATGGTTGCCCCACGCCCTCGCGAGCCTCTGAAGCTGTATCTTGCAGCCACTCCTCAGACGGCAAGCGCGGTCTTGGTGGCTGAAAGGGAAGAGCCAGTCCTCGACAAGCAGAATTCCGCCTCGCCGAGCCCAGAACCCCCCGACAAGGAAGCAGCCTCGTCAAGCCTCCAGCCCCAAGAAAACCTCGCCAAGGACTCCACCGAGCCTGGAGAGGAGCCAGCCGCTGCCACACCAATGACTACCCTCGTCGAGCATCCCGTGTACTTCGTCAGCACAGTGCTACGGGACGCCCGCGAGCGCTACCCCATGCAGCAAAAGCTCCTCTTCTCGCTCCTCATCGCCTCCAGGAAGTTGCGTCACTACTTCCAGGGTCACCCCATCAAGGTGGTCACCTCCTACCCCCTGGAGCAGGTCCTGCGCAACCCGAACGCGACAGATCGCGTCGCAGGATGGGGCATCGAGCTGCAACCTTTCGAGCTGGAATTTGACACCACAAGGGTCATCAAGGGCAGGGCGCTGGCCGATTTCATGGCCGAATGGACAGGCACGCGCGAAGAAGAAAAGCCTCCAGAGGAGGAAGCTACAGCCTCAGGTGGGACAAAACCAGGCCCCTGGACCATGCACTTCGACGGCGCCTTCGCGGCCAGGAGTGCAGGGGCTGGTGCCGTCCTCACCTCACCAACAGGCGACAAGCTCTATTACGCCGTCCAGCTCTGCTTCAAGGACAACGACAAGGTCTCCAACAACATTGCTGAATATGAAGGCCTCCTCGCCGGGCTCAGAGCCGCCATCGCCCTCGGCATCAAGCACATCCTCATCAAGGGCGACTCCCAGCTCCTCGTCAACTTCTCCAACAAAAGCTACACGCCTAAGGACACCTACATGGTGGCCTACCTTGAAGAGGTACGCAAGCTGGAGAAGCACTTCAGGGGCATGGAGCTCAAGCACATCCCGCGAGCAGAAAATCAGGAAGCGGATGACCTCGCCAGGCGAGCAGCAAGAAGGGAAGCCCAGAAGCCTGGAGTTTTCGAGGAGAGGCTCACCAAGGCCTCAGTCAAGTAGCCAGCGGCCAATATCAGCATCGATGAGGAGCTCCCACCAGCCCCACCGAGCGGAGCGCGAAACTGTGGGTTGCCCTCGGGCGACCGCTTGCTGCTGACTCTGGTACGCCAAGACACTGGTTGGATCGATGAGATCAAGAACTACCTGCAAAACCGAGCCCTCCCCGAAGACGACGCTGAAGCCGAAAGAATTGCTCGCCAGGCCAAGTCCTACTGCCTCCACGACGGAGACCTGTACCATAAGCGCCCCAATGGGGTTGCCTTGCGGTGCGTCCCTGCCGAGGAAGGCCGCCAACTCATCAACGACATCCACAGCGGCGAGTGCGGCCACCATTCTTCCTCGCGCACCCTTGCAGGCAAGGTCTTCCGGAGTGGCTTCTACTGGCCCTCGGTGCTTCAAGATGCAGCTGCCATCGTCCAATCCTGCGACGCATGCCAATTCCACGCCAAGCAAATCCACCAGCCCGCGCAAGGACTCCAGACGATCACGCTCTCCTGGCCGTTCGCAGTCTGGGGGCTGGACCTGCTGGGACCCTTCCCGCGAGCGCTCGGGGGCTACCGCTACCTCTACGTCGCCATCGACAAATTCACCAAGTGGCCTGAGGTGGAACCCGTGCGCACCATTCCGGCAAAATCGGCAGTGAAATTCATAAGGAGCCTGGTCTGTCGCTTCGGCGTGCCCAACCGCATCATCACCGACAACGGCTCACAATTCATCAGCGGCGCCTTCAAGTCATACTGCGGCAGCCTCGGCGCCCAAATCTGCTACGCCTCGGTGGCGCACCCACGAAGCAACGGGCAAGCCGAGCGAGCCAACGCCGAGGTGCTCAAGGGCCTCAAGACGAGAAGCTTCAACCGCCTCAAGGCTAGCGGCAAGCACTGGATCGATGAGCTCCCCTCGGTGCTCTGGTCCATCCGCACCACGCCAACAAAGCCAACTGGTGAGACGCCGTTCTCCCTCGTCTATGGTGCTGAAGCCGTCCTCCCCAGCGAGATCACCCATGGCTCTCCACGAGTCTTGGCTTTTCAAGGAGGCTGAGGTGGACGAACTCCGCAACGACGACCTGCTGCTGCTTGAAGGTCTCTGCCGAAATGCGGCCCTGAGAGCGGCAAGGTACCAGCAAGACCTCCATCGCTACCACAGCCGCCACATCCGCCCGCGCACTCTCGAAGCAGGAGACCTTGTCCTGAGGAGAATCCTCTCCAGGGCAGGCCTCCACAAGCTCTCACCGATGTGGGAAGGCCCCTACAGAGTCGTGCACATCGCCAGGCCTGGCTCTACGCGGCTCGAGACGGAGGACGGCATTCCTGTCGCCAACCCCTGGAACATCCAGCACCTGCGCAAGTTCTACCCCTGATCGCCACCAGCGAGCAACTTTTTGCATCAAGGGAGAACCACGCGCCATCATCCTCCACGAGGAAAAACTTCGGGCTCCCCTCTCTACTATACGTTGCCGCGGGCCGTTCGAGAAGACTCCCAAGCCACCAAGCCTCGGCACGGTAACCTCTTCAGGCACCATGCCTTGGCGAAGTGGATCCCCATGCCGGTCATGGCGGAACGCAGGCTAAAAGCCACCCCCGCCTAGGGGCCCCCTCTGAGCTCTCTCTACATGCGTCGCCACGGGCACGCCCCCTCGAGAGTCTCAGCCACAGCATGTGGAACCCCATGCCTGACATGGTGGATTTTTTGTGTTTCTGGCCACGCCAGTGTAATGAACATCTGTTTCAGGTCATTTTGAACCTTTGCGCATCGCGCCAGCATATTTCGTTGCTTCGGTAAGCTGCTATGTTATTGCTGTTTATTCTCGCTCGTATGATCCCTCCTGTGTATCTCACGAGAGGGGGCTAGCATGGTGCCATGCCACTGGAGCATCCCGGCAGCGCCTCAAACCCAAGGGATCCGAGCTCTGAACTTGCGGGTCAGCTCTCATGCATGTCAACTCCCAAGGAGCTCTGAACTCATGGGTCAGCTCCCGCGCACGTCAACTCACCAAGGATCACCAAAAACCTTGGTGCCCGTTCTCCTCGCGAGACACACATGAAGGAACCTACGAGCACCATGAGTTATCTAGCTATCTATTGCTTGTGGGTATGCCTATCTGTCCAAGTGCAGGAAACAAGCCTCAGGCACCCTCTCCAAGGCAACAACGCCTCGCCAGGGAACCAACACCCTCTCCAAGGCGAAAACGCCTCGTCAAGCTAAGTCTAAACACTTGTTTGATTTTCCTCTCGCTGGTTTTTGCCCCTCGAGTCTCTTTTCTCTCTCCTATGCCTCATGGGCTGCTTGCACGTCGAAGGGGGGCCCCAAGCATCGCGCTTCGAGGAGCTCTTACTTCTTGAGGCCTCACACACCCCCCGGCCTTGTGGAGCCCTGACTCTCACATACCGAATCGGCGGTGGTGTAGCGCTAAGAGAGGGTCCTAAGACGTAGAGCGAAAAAAACATGAAGGGGAAAGACAAAAGCCTCCCGAGGGACGTCCACAAGCACATTCTAATAAACTTAACGAGTCTTTACAAAGTCTTACAACCAAAATGACTAAGGTAAAAATGTGCCCCATGCACGACCAGTTACAGGAAGGAGTTTAAGCTGTCGCGCCTCCTGAGGTGCCCGCTCCGTCCACGGCAGCCTCCGCCTCCAGGGCAGCTTCCTCGCCGTCGCCTTCGTCTTCATCGACCAAGACTTGGTCGTATTTCCTGGCGAGCACCTCAGCGGCTTCCCGCGCCTTGCCGCGGATATCGACCGGCGCCATCACGGCCCCGAGGTCGAACGAGGGCCAGAGCCTCAAGAGGTTGCTGAAGACGCGGCTGGTGGCGAGGACGAGGAGGTCGCGGCTCTCTGCCACGACGCGCTCGTCGAAGCTCTTCGCAACTTTTTCAAGCTCCCCGATGAATTGCCCGAAGAAGTGCGTGTATGCGGCCTCGTCGTCGATCCCTCCGGCAGGAAAATGGGGGACCTCAATCCTCATGTCGTCCCCGACGGCGTTCGCGCGGCGGACCAGATCGTGAAGCATGAGCTGGCGCTGGCGCGTCATGGCCCGGCCGTGCTGCGCGGTGTCTCGCGCCTGCTCCGCGAGGTTCGCGGCCGGCCCCACCTGCTGCTGGAGGTCGCTCAGGTCCGCCTTCAGGGCGGCAATCTCCCTCTCCGCGCGAGTCTGCGCCTCCTTGGCGCGCTAGAGGCAGGAGGTCATCTCCTTCTCCTGCTTCTGGAGCCCCTCGACCTGGTGTAGGAGCTCGTTGCGCCTTGTTGTGAAGTGCTCCTCCTGCTTCATGGCCTTGGCGTCATAATCATCGGCGAGGCTCTGGCGGATGCGTTCGACCCTGGCGTCGGCCTCCTCTTGAACCCTTTTCTGCTTCAGCGCGAAGTCAGCGTTGGCCTTGTCGTGACGCTCCTTGTGGGTGGCCTCGCTCCTGGCCACCGAGTTCTCCCGCTCCTGCAGCTGCCCCTCGCGGGTGGCCTGGGCCCCCTCCAGCAGATGGACCTGCTCCTCGCGCTGGTCCAGCTCCTTCTCCCGGAGGGAGAGCTCTTCCTCGCGCCGCTTCAGCTCTGCCTCGCGAGGCGCCAGCTGCCCCTCGCGGGCGTCTAGCAGCTCGCGGAGCTCCTTCAGGCTGCCCCGCGCGGCTTCGGCCTCGGCGGCGAACTTTTCCTCGGCGGCCGCCAACTCCTGGTGCTTGGCGGCGGTCTCCACCTTGAGCGCCTCACGCGCGGCGTCGAGCTGGTCCATGGTCTCCTCCGCCTCCCGCTTGACGCTGTCGCGGGTCTCCTTGGCGAAGCGCATCGCCTCCTCGCGCGCCGCTTGGGCCGTCGCATCTTGTCGGCGGCACATCTCCACCCTCTCGTGGAGGAGGGCCCAGGCGTCGGCGAGCTTTGCCCGCTCCTCCTCCCGGGCGCGTTCTTCCTCGGCGTATTGCACCTCCAGCTCGTCAAGCGCCTGCCGCACTTGGCCGAAGACAACCCTGCGGCGGGCCGCGCGAGGGCGCGGCTCCTGCAGCGCCAAGGTCCCCGTGTTGTCGCGGGGCGCAGAGGCCTCGATGCTCGTCGAGGCACCCGGGGCCTCCTGCCTCGGGCTCACGGCCGTTTTTGGTACGGCCTGGGGGCTGGCGCGGGCGCCTCCCTCGCTGCCCAAGTCAAGAGCCCTCTGGGGGCTAGGCGTCCTCTCGCCCCCGGCTCCGCCGTTCGGGGGCTCCAGAGGCGCCTCCACCTCCGGCTCTTCAGGGGCGCTCCCCGCCCCTTCCGTGGTGGCCGCGTCCGCCGCGGCCTCGGGCGCGTCCGCCCTCCTTGTGGGAGCCTCCTCCGCCTCTGGAGGCGGCTCCATGACGATCTCCTCATCCACTGCCTCCTCTTCCGCGCGGTGCTCGGCCACAGGAGGAGTAACAGCCCGAGTTGGCGGAGGCATCGCCACTTCAACCGCCACCTCCTCCGCGCGGTGCTCAACTGCGGGGGGAGAAGCAGCCCTAGCTGGAGGCGACATCGCCTCTTCAACCGCCACCACCTCCGCGCGGTGCTCCCCCGCGGGAGGAACGGCCTCTAGCTGCGGCTCGTCAGCCGCCCGCTGCGGCTCGTCAGCCGCCTGCTGCGGCTCGTCGGCCGCCTGCTGCGGCTCATCGGCCACAGGCGTATCCTCGGCGGCGCTGGCGGTCTTCCCAAGCTTGCGGAGACGCCGCCTCTTCGGCGCCGCGGGTACGCTGAAGAAACACAAACAAGCAAAGACCCTTCAGGAGGGGATTCTCAGAAGCAAAATGCTGAAAGAAAAGGAAAGGATCAAAACTTACTCGTCGGCCGCTCTCCACACCCTCTTCTTCCCCTTGGGTGGCTGGAGGGTGCTCGCTCCAGGCCCCTCGCAAGGCGCTACTGCCTCCTCGTGAGGAGCATCCCTCGTGGCAGCCCCGGTGTCCCTGTTGTGGAGGAGCTTGGAGCGGGGCTCGCAGCGTCCTCCCGTGCCGCCTCTCCTCTCCTCCGCGGTGCGCCGAACCATGCGGAAGGCGTCCTCGTCGCTGCCGGAGGAGATCACTTCGACGTCCTCGCCAGCCGGTGCGCTCCTTGAGGAGCCCGCGTCACCTCCTGAGGGATTGGCGCCTCTCGAGGCCCCTTCCTCGCCGGAGGGGTTAGCATTTCTCGAGGCCTCATCCTCGCCGGAGGGGTCAGCACCCCTCGGGGCCGCGTCCTCGCCAGAGTCTTCTCCTTCATCCGGCTCCGGTGACTCGTCCATGTACTCTGGCTCCGCCGCCCACGGGTTGGTGCGGGGCCCGCGGTGCCCCGCGGGCACGATGCCCCACTCGTCGAACACCGGCAGGTGCCTGCGGTGTTCTTCCACACTCTCCACAACGAAGTTGAAGAGCGTCTTGGCCTCCTCGGTGGCGGGCGACGGGATTTCCTTCGTGGCGAAGAGGATCCCCATGATCGGGTACAGCACCTCCCGCGCGAGGTTGTCCACGCATAGGCGCATCCTGTCCTCCTTGCCGGTGTATCGCCACACCGGCTCTGAATGCTGCTGGAGAGGCGCGATCCGGCGCCTCGTGAAGTCCTTGGCCACCATCTGGCCGGTGAGCCCGCCAACGCGAAGCCTCCATATGCACTCGTACACCTTGTCGAGCCCTGGGCCTTCGAAGTCTGTGCTCGCCCAGCACGCCCACTTCCTCGGCGGCGCCTCGGGCACCTCCAGAAGAGGGTTGGTCCCCTTGGTGTCAACGAAGAGCCACCTCTCGCGGAACTTCTCCACCTTCTTCGTCACCTTGGTGATGGCGTTCTCGCCGCACCAGGCGATGGGAATGTAGGTCTCGCTCCTGGCGTCAGCGATGCGGAAGGACACGCATCCGAGCCGCTCATTCTGCGCGGTGGACCGAAGGGAGTAGAAGCTGCGAAAAAGTGCTACCGAGGGGCGAATGCCGACGTAGGCCTCGCAGAGGTAGGCGAAGATGGCGAGGATAAGGATGGAGTTGGGGTGGAGGTGAAGAAGCTGGATCTGGTACGTCTCCAGGATTGCGAAGAGGAAGTCGGAGAAGGGAGGAACGAGGCCGGCATAGAGAGTATGGAGAAAAATGGGGTAGTACCCCTCAGGAAGCCTGCTGCCGGTCGGCCTCATCTCGGTGACGCCATGCTCGTTGGTATTCGAGACCGCCAGGTAGCGTACCTTCGCCAACGCCGCCGCGTTGATGCGTGACGGCGGCAGCGCCGCCACAAGCGCGGCACCCCGCGCCGCCGCCGCCGACGTGCCGGCTTGCATCGTGGCCTTCCCCTTCAGGTCAGCTGCTGCTCTCTTGGGTGCCATGGATGCTTGAAGACTTGAAGACGAAGACTTCGGGAGCGACGTGCTCTGGGAGATGGAGATGTTTGGAAGGAGAGGGCGGCGGAGTAATGAGAGAAGTGATGGGCGCAGTCTGCGCGCCAGGCTTTATTGACCGGCTCACGAGTCGTGGCGGGCCCCACCGGGTTGCCCGTTGAAGCCGAGGAGATCGTGGCCGCGGGCGCAACCGCTGCGCTCCACGTGTCGCGGCCCTGTCAGGCATCTTTGGCCCCTCGACGCTTCGCCTGCGTCCTTGGGCCTCGGCGTGCCCATCGCGGGCCCGGGGGCTACTGTCGGCACAGTGGAAACCAGGGTACCACGGGCCGGCCTGCCAGGGCCCACAAGATTCCTTGGATGATTTTCGCTAAGGACCAGGCTTCCTGGCCTGGCGAGCCTCGCGAGGGTTTTTCCTCGCGAGGGATCTTTTCTCCTCGCCGAGGTCTCCCTCTCCCTTGGCGAGGGATCGCACCTCGACAAGGCGCCTCCGACGCCACCCGCAATTCTGCTAAGGACCAAGCCGAAGGGCTCGGCGAGGCTTTCTGCCTCGCCGGGCTCTTTCCTCATGAAGCCATCTCTGCCTCCGCGGCAGAGCGCACATGGGCTCTGCCCCCATGTGCAGGATGATGCGCGTGCCTACGCGCGATGACGACGACGCCGCAATTGCCACTTCCATGTATAAAGCAGTCAACAAAGCGGCACCAAGCAAAGCGGACAACGAGTATTGCCTCTTTGGTGATAAGGGAACCGTCTGCAGCTACGCTGCAAGGGCGACGTCACCGTGGGTCACCTCCCACCTCAGCAAGCGCCAGCCCACCGTCCGGCTGGGCGGTGGCCTTTTTTAGCTTTGGTGACGCCGCTCCCCTGCCGTGGACCGCGTCCACGAGCTTTACCTTTATGGTGGACTCCGCCTTTATCGTGCACCCTGCCTCCTTCCGCGTCGTCATGTGGTAACCCTTCCCGCCCAAATGTTTGGGCAGAAGAGGTCCAAGACGCCTATAAAAGGAGGGGGAGCACGCTCAAGCAAGGGGTTCCAAGATTCCTGAGTCCGAACCCTAGATCGGAAGACTAGCAAGTAGCCATTGTTAGCCACCTCGAGCTCTCCAAGCTCTCCTTGTACTGTGAACCTCTCCAAGCAGTGCAATACACCATAGCAGGACGTAGGGGTTTTACCTCCCAAAGAGGGCCCTGAACCTGGGTAAGATCCTGTGTCCATCTCTGCAGTGTCGTCCGCAGCGAGTCCGACGAGCACCGTCGCCGGAGCACGTTGAGGATTGTTTGACTCCGTGTTCAGCCCCTTACACGATACCTTGGAGACACCCCCAGTTCCTGGGAACATTCTCCGACAAAACGTCCCAAGCTGCCACCTGGGAACCCCAGACTACTCGTCGATGTCGATAAAGAACCCACCTTCAAGTCCGGTGGCGTCCTCCTCTGAAACAAATAATAATCAACAAAGCAAGGCTGAGTACGACGTACTCGCAAGAATTAGTAGGGCGATATAGGCCCGATGTTATTTGGCTTCAAAGCTGTAAGTAGTTGGTTTTGCAGAAAAGCTAGTTTTTCTTCGGGTAACACTAGGACTCATGGCACTGAGTACTCAGAAGGTTTTTCTCAAAGGGGATAAGATAGTAAAAATTTCTTCTTCGGGTCACCTTGCACCAGCGGTAACCAGCATTCACCACTCGTAACCACCAAGGCACTCCCTCGAATCACCCTCGAGGAAATGAACCTTTACCACACGTTGATTATGCAACCTCTAGCTGCCATATCAATTAGGTTAAATGGTATCTATGATCTCATAATCTATTCCCAAGTTGTCCATAACCGCGGACACGGCTTTTCGAAAAGATTAAACCCTGCAGGGGTGTACTATTTTTATCCATTGGTACCGTCCGACCCCTTGCCTGTACAATTAGCTCTCTTCCAGGGAAAGCCGGCAGGGCGGGCGCGGTTAAACCTTTACGTCGCATGAGACTATCCAAGGGTCATCGTGACGACAGGAGAAGTTCAGTGCCTATTTCAACACCCTGCCCCATCGCCACTCCTATCACAACCATCTTCATCACATCATCATCATAATCACCATCACCGACCACACACTCGCAAATGGAAAGCGCAGACTAGAGGACCCTTGGATACGCCCGCACAAGTTATTCAGTTAGTAAGGGGCCCATACCCCCACCGTTGGTAGCACACTAGATCTTGGTTCAAGAGATAAGAACTCGCACCTAGGGGCAGGAACGAGACAAAACACCATCCCCGATGGCAACTCATCCCAACCATTCTTAGCAATTATTTATTAACACAAGTTTCCACCACTGTCCGAAGATTCCATCATCTTCACATATATGGAAATAATCAACGGACATCTTAAGCATTCGACTACGCATGGCTAAGCATATCTAAGCATAACATACAACTGACATTAATTATCTCAGGCCAACACATCAACCTATGGTTAATAGGAAGGGAAACAGATAATGGTTCAGGGAGCATGCAAGTTATAGGATTCTCTATCCACTGAACAAAAGTTGTTGCTAGAATCGAATGCAATATTGTGGTGGAGAAAATAATTGTACTAATAGGATGAGATATGCACAGAAGGTTAGGTTAGCTCTTGCCTTGCTGGTAGTACTGGTCGCGTGGATCGTCGAGGTATTGTGGTGGAACCTCGACTCCGGAATCTACCGATACACAAACAATACAGAAAACGAAATAAATAACACGAATACAAGGTGGAATGCACAATCATGATGAGATGGTCAAATTATGCACTGAAATCATATTGGGCATGTCCCACAAGTTAAATGGAACCCCTAAAATAAATATCGCAATTAACGGGTCAAAACTCCATATTTAACTTAGTGAATTGCATTATTATCCAAAATGTCTAGTACTGAATTATGGGTCCTAAATGCATTAAATGACATTATTAGATAGATATTATTCCACTGATCATTTTGGTACTTCGTTTGCAATTTTCTGATTAACGAAGAAGAAATGGTGATTTAAACGATTATGCAATTTAAATCATTCTAACCAATTCGAAAATGTCATCAAAGTAAAAGTCATTTTCATACTGTGAAATTAACATGGCTAGATAGCATTTGTTTTGCTGGTCATTTTGGTATATCATTTGCAATTCTTGAATTAATATTCATTAAGTTATGATATTTTTAATAATTGATTTAATTCTGCCATTATACCTATTTTTATTAAACAGCACCAATATTACATCTAAAATTCTCTCAAATTACATAAACTTGTAGATCATTGTTCACTGAACATTTTGAGAGCTTATTCATAATTTTTGGATGAGTAGAACTCAAGTTATGCAATTTCCAAAATTTGAATTAAATCTGCCGTCCCTGTTTTTATTAATTATAGGCAATTTATTTTGGTCAATTAATTCAACCAATGGCACTATCAGATAGATAATTTCCTCCTGAGCATTTTGATATATTATTTGCATTTTTTGGACTTATGGATCAAAAGATATGCAATTTCAAAGTTCAAATTCATTTTCTGCCATTTGTTTTAAATCCAGAAACTGGCCGAAACGTTTTTCACCCGGGCGTGGGCTAGCCACTGAGACGGACGGGTGGGGCAGCGGCCATGCTGGCGTCCACGTCGGCCAGGAGGGCCACCGGCAGGTTTGACCGGCGCAGGATGCCAGGACCGGCGCGGCGAGCGCGCGGTGACCGGCGGCAACGGCGAGGACGCATCCGTTGCTACGCGTCGATCTAGCCCTAACGGAGGGTACGGGTGTGCTCTACGCGCTGAGGCGACCTAGGTGGCGGCGGTGCGTGACCATAAGGTCACCGGAGGAGCGCTGGCGACGAGCCACGGCGGCGGCACGGGTTCGGCTTAACTAGCTACGGCGAAGCAGAGGGGAAAAGCGAGGGGAAGAGGTCCAGGAGGACCGTGAGCTCACCCTGAGCGCGTGGGTGTGCTCGGCAGTGGCAGAGGAGATCCGACGTCGACGGAAATGTGGCGGCGGTCGTCAGTCGGAGGTGGAGAAGGCAAGGATGATTGCGGCGATTCCCGGCTCCCGAGCTCGATTCCTTAGGCGCGGATGATGAGGGAGACGAGGCGGAGGTGATGGCGCGGCTCGATCTGCTCCTGGCGGCCTGAGTCGTCGGCGGCGCGCGGCGGCGGTTCGGTCAGTCGGCGGTCATGCTCCGCTCGATCTAGGGTTTCTGCAGGGGGGGAGAAAAAGGAGGGGGGCGAGGTAGTGCACGTCGAGGGGAGCCTCCTTATCGTCCAGGGGGGGCCAGCGCACGAGGGGGAGCGAGGAGGAGGCCACGGCGGCAAGGTGGGCGCGGCCATGGCGCCAGGGTTCCCCCTGTCGCCATAGTGAAGATGGTGCTGACAGTGGGGACCCACTGTCAGTGATTTATTCTTTTTCCATTTTATTTAATTCCAGTAAGGTTTAGGCATTTAATTGAGGCCCTTAATTAATTTTAAAAATTCTGGAAAAATTTACAGAGCCATAATATATTATTTGGAACCTATGGTAAAATTTGCAGCCCATTTGGAAAATATCTCATGTGGTAACATTTCAGAATTTGCCCTCTTGCATTTTAGGGCTTTATTCAAATATTTGCATTTGCCATTGCCTTAAATTTGGCAACAATTATATTTGTAGTTGTTGGAACTTCCTGGACAAATATGATAAATTAAATTGAGAGTTTGTTCACCATTCACATCATCATATTTGGTTTCTTAATTGTTGCTCCTTTATTTCATGTGAAGCAAATATGAATGAGGGATGCCATGATGCAAAAGAGATGCAAAAAGTGAAAATTTTACTCATATTTTCAGGTACCAAAAGTGGGGCTGTTACAATCCTGTTCCGGCACCCTGTCGGGACGGGGATCGACCGCCGGAGCCATCTCCATCAACACCGCTGCTTCCCGTGATGAGGAGGGAGTAGTCCCTCAGCGGGGCCGAGGCTTATAAAAGTAGCTATGTGCTTATCTCTCTCTCCCATGATGTGATCTTCGTTTTGATCATGAGCTTTGTTAGTATAGTTGAATACATGATGTTTCCCTATGTGTAATGGATATGATTTATCTCAAGTGGTGTCATCTAGTATAAGTTCGTGAGTTACCATTGTGATCATGGTATCTCGGTGACAGTGTGGGTGCCGTGTGTGACTCTAAAGATAATAGCTTAGAGGGATCTTCATCATGAGTTTGTTCTTTATTATTGTTGGATTGAATAGATCATGAGGTTTCTTGATGCTTGTGTTATTGAAGAAAGAGACTATTAAAGAAATAAGTTGTGGTGTTTGTTAGTACGATCTTTGGATGCGGACAGTGACAGCATGAAGTGTCCATAGATGTGGAATACGAACTTTAAGGTGTGCTTTTCGTAGCCCTATGCAATTCTCGTCCTATTTGATCCACGAAAGAATGATCTCCGAGTAACGTCTACCATGCATGTATTTTTGTGGGAACTATCATGTGTTTAATTATGTTAATGATGTTGAGAGTAGTCACTAGTGAAAGTATGAAGCCTGGGCCTTGTTTCCAAGCATTGGTACACCGTTTTTAGTCACATTTGTCACTTGTTCGCTTGCTGCCATTTTTATTACAGAATTACAAAACCTTGTTTTACCATCCATATTACCCATATTTTAATATCTCTTCGCCGAACTAGTGTACATATACAACTGAAAATTTTATTAGGTGTGTTGGGGACACAAGAGACTTCTTGTATCTTAATTGCAGGGTTGCTTGAGAGAGGATACATTCACTTTACACCTCCCTAAGATCGATAAACCTTGGGTTACTCACTTAAGGGAAATTTGCTGCTGTCCTACAAACCTCTGCGCTTGGAGGCCCAACAAGTCTACAAGAATAGAAGCGTGTTGTAGACATCAAGCTAATTTCTGGCGCCGTTACCGAGGAGGAAAGGTAAGCGGTACTCACTCTCCCTTCAACAAAGCTAATTTCTAGCATCGTTGTTGAGAAGGTGTGTGCTTGAAGGTATCTTCTTACGATCTTGCAATTAAATCTTTTTGTTTCTTGTTTTTATTTTACTAGTTTGGCTTATGAAACATTGTCCTTTAAATTTGCTGTTTGAGAGTGACCTCTCCACCACTCCCGTGGTGGATAAGGTTACTCCACCTACTGAATGTATTCCTTTCAAAATACCGATGGGAATAATTGATCTTGTTATGACTAATTGCTATGCAGGAGATGGAGTTGTCCATCCTAGTAATCATCTGCTTTATATTAAGGAATTATATGATTTGTTTGAGATTGCAGGTGTTTCATGAGAGGTGATCATGAGAAAATTATTTTCCTTATCACTTAAGGAGAAAGCATTGGAGTGGTATAGGCTACTAGACAATTCTCATTTGTTGGATTGGAAGGAGCTTATGTCTCTCTTTTATTCTAGATTTTATCCTCTTCATGAAATTCATCAAGATAGAAATTATATCTATAATTTTTTGCCACATGATGGAGAGAGCATAGCTCAAGCTTGGAGGAGATTAAAATCATTAATACTTAAATGCCCTAACCATGAGCTTTCCAAGGATATCATTGTTAATAATTTTTATGCAAGGCTATCTCGTCATGACAAGGAAATACTTGATGCTTATTCTATGGGTTCTTTTACAAGTAAGAAGATTGATGCTAAATGGGATCTTATTGAAAAGATTCAACACAACATTGAAGATTGGGAGATCGACAAAGGTAAATAGTCAGGTGTAAATTATGAGTATGATTGCATTAAGTCTTTTGTTGATACTGATAGTTTTAATAAGCTTAGTGCTAAGTTTGGACTTGACTCTCATATAGTTGTTGATATCTATAAATCTTTTGCTTCTCATATTAATATTCCTAAAGAGAAATGGTCTAAGCATCATGAACCTTTCAAAGACATTTGCAAACAAAATGAAATTGTTAATGATGATTGCAATAGACATGATCCAATCTCTACAAATAATGTTTTATATAAGCACGTTAATTTTTGTGGAGTGAATAGACCTTGTGAAAGCACTCGGGTTGAAGAATATAAATATTGTAAGCAACATAAGCATGAAAGAACTAGCAAATGGCTTAAGGATTTATATAAATTTGCTAGAGAATTAAATGACCTCTATCCTTTTATGTGTGAACTTTGCAATGAAGAAGGTCATTTTAATTTCCAATGCTCATACTTTCATGATAGAACTATTAGCCAGTTTTGTGATAACATGATCACCTTTAGTCTTTATGATGAACTTAATTTTTTTTGGGGTGTGAAGAGTTATCAGAAAAAACTTCTTGGTTAGATATGAGTACATTGGGGATAAATAGCATTCTTCGGGCATGCTATCTTTATTGTGTTGTGAATTGCCACGAAAATGCGTACATAGCAAACATTAGAAAGAATAGCACTTTATCAAAGTATAAAAGAAAAAATGATTCTTATCTTGCCAATAATGAAAGGGAGAAATTCTCCCAAGTTTGTCCTATCTTTTCTAATAATAAATCAAATTATGTGGAGAAGCTTCCTATCCAACCATTCCCTCCTAAGGTGGTGGTGAAGAAGAAGAGAGGGAGGAGTAAAAAGAAAGAGGAAACGGTATCATCCCCTAAACATATTTCTCCCATCTGAGTTGTTCCTAATGAGCATGAATAAAAAATTATTGAAGATGATCCGCTTGATTGTATTCATTATTATTTTGATGTTAAGTCCATAGGAACTATTGAAGAAGATTATGTTATGCCTGTTACTTATTGTGATGATCATGATTGGGAAAATAATACTACTTATGATCTTGAAAATCTTTTTGGCACCAATTTTGAAAATGATGATATTAACAATTGTTATACTGTTGGTAATATTCATATTTCTTCTAATCATAACTAGCACGGTGACCCGCACATTTGCGCGGCTAGATATTGTTATCCTTATCAATATATGGGTTTTATTTCACCAAAGTAAGATTTGAGGTGTTGGTATGCTATTAGATAGAAAATTCAAATTATAAAACCTTATAGCAAGAATATCTATGTGAAACATATTTTTTTATTCTTTCTCTGCTAATTATTTCTCGGGTGGAAATTTCTATATTGTAATTTGCCTCTACATCATTGCTTACTATAATTTCTATTTTGTTAAATTTGTTGGGAAGAACTTTGGTGGGACGAAAGATTGAATGTACATAGTTAGGAAAGATTGAAGGCATGGAGGCCGCCATCATATGAACTATAAATTAACTTATTTTCAATGACATGGATATTCTTCTGTTTTCGCTCTTCCAGGTCCTAACTATCTACCTTATCAACGATAATTTAAAAAAAATAACCACAAATTAAATCTAAATGTGTGTGACTTGAACTTAATTTTTTCCTGTTTGTTCATCCACCTCCATTAATTTGGAAAGATCTGACATGGATATTCTTCTGTTTTCGCTCTTCCAGGTCCTAACTATCTACCTTATCAATGATAATTTTTTAAAAATAACCACAAATTAAATCTAAATGTGTGTGACTTGAACTTATTTTTTTTCCTGTTTGTTCGTCCACCTCCATTGATTTGGAAAGATCTTTATAATATATATGATTTTAAATTTGTATATAAAAAAGATCTAATCCTTTACCCACCTTTTAACTTAAAATGGGATCAAATTTATTGACTTCAATTGTAATTCATATGCAAAAATCTATTTGTAAATCTTTTTTTCCAAAATTCAACGATAAGAAAACCGAGAAATAGATTTCTGGTCCTTACCTCCAATCCAATAATGATTTGTGTGAATTTATTCATCGCCATAGGCGTACCTGTTTCTCTCTCTACTATATGATGCATCTCCACCCTCTTGCACATACTTCTTTATATTCCTTCATCAAATGGTATGGATGCACGATATAAACCACATCTTGATTGAAGAAGAGAACATGCCATGTTTGATTTAACTTGATGAATCCAATAGTCTGTCAGAACATAGGTTCGAGCATGTATTTGGACCTTAAAACGTATGATCGAGATGTAATCAAACTAATGGATACCATTAGAAGGTGGCGGGTCGCCAAATCTATTATTGTGTCGCTGTGTTTGCTGCCGTATGCCATGTTGCCAAGGTCCTAACCACCTCCAGGTCCGCTAGCGTCGTTGCTTCTCGTCATATCTATGTCAAGCATGTGCTGTCTTAGACCGTCTCGATGGCTGATGTAATCATCTAAACTTGTTTCTTCCATTGTTAGAAGGCCACAGTCATAAACCGTCAAGACTCTGAGATCTACAACTTCGTGGATGTGCAAAACCTGCAAGCCGGTGGGCTATTACAGTATTACTACTGCCAAGGGTTGATCGATCTAAAGGAAGCACCACAAATCTCGTATGGTATGTACACTGGCCACTGTTTTTTGACACACAGGTGGAACCGTGGAATTGGAGAGTTGTAGAATTTTCGTTCCGTTATAGCAGTTCGTATAGACGTGGGCGAGCACACTGGATCTGCGCATATCAAAATCAGCACCGGCCGGATGCCGGATCCTTAGTCTTGGTCGTTGTTCTTCATTTTATTATGCCTAACTAATTCGCTGCTAGATAAATATTGGATGTATGGCAGTATTTGTCCTAGAGTCATGCATATCAAGCTGAGATTACCTTGATCCCCTCAAGACCAGCTAACGCTTCCGCCGCTCGACTAAATAGCACAAAAATATGACATCTTTATCTAATCATGGTGATGGCATTACCTTTTAATCTTCATGGTAAATCCGACCATGCGAAAGATGCATCGAGGATGAGTGCTATCACTCTGAGAAGAACGGGCTAGCCTGGCTGCTGTGATACTGTCGGACCATAGAGGAGACGGATGGTGACCTCGTCTTCGAGCACCGCGAGCGAACGGCATGAGCAACACATATGTAGTCCTCTGGCTTTGACTGGCTTGAATAAGACAGGAGTAGAGGAAAAATATGGAGGAGTGGGCACCCTTTGGTAAAGGATTCCATATATCAGGCAAATTAGCTTTGTCATCATTGGCGTAGAATCACAGCCCAAAACATGTTGCTTCTTGCCTTCCACGTATAGTACACGTGATTGTTTTTTTTTAACAAACGGGATTGGATTTGTTTGTTGAGCCGTACACGTGATTGTTTTGTTTTGACCTGAGCCGTACACGATGAATAGACTATGATGATTTTCCCATCTCGTATAGGTATATACGTGACCAAACGTGACAGATTTTTTATGTCCAAACCAATATGTGCGTGTACATGTTACGTAAATCCCTTTAAATCTCAGTCGTTACAATCAGGATCAATGGGTTAAAAAAATTAGCCTATGTGGACGAACGTGGTAGCTTTATTTTCTATTGTTTTAAGTATATAATAGATGTGGAAAACCCCAAGCTTGGGGATGATGGGTTTGAAAATCCTTTTGGTATTGAAAGTTATAATGTCTTGTTTACAAAAATATATGCTTGGAAAGATGACTATCCCCTTGCTTATGATGATATTATGCCTCCAGTTTTTGATGATTATTGTGATGATAACTATGCCATAAAAAACAATTTTAATCATCCTTATGAAACTTGTCATAATTATTACACTCCTACTGAATATCAACTTTCTAATATACTATTAGTCTATCATGTCCAAGTTCTATATGATAGTCCTACTCTCAATGTTACTAATAATAATGATTTTGCTTATGTGGAGAGTAATAATAGTTTTATGCATGTGAATCATGAGAAAAATGCTTTATGTGATAGCTATATTATTGAGTTTTCTTATGATGCTACTGAAAGTTATTATGACAGAGGGAAACTTGGTTATATAAATTTTCATCTTATGAAGTTTCCCATATTTATGTTGAAGGTTTCAATGTTGCATTTGCTTTGCTTTCCTATGCTCCTATGCTAGTAGCTTTATGCTCCAATGATTTATTTTCTTATAAGATTCCAATGCATAGGAAGTGGGTTAGACTTAAATGTGTTTTATATTGCTTCTTGATGCTCTCTTTTATGTTTCAACTCATATTCTTATGAGAGCATCATTAAAACCACTAAGCCTAGCAAAAAGGCTATAAAGAAAAGTGCTTGTTGGGAGGCAACCCATCTTTTTCTTTCAGTATTGTTTTTTATTTTCTTGAGTCATGAAGTTGTTGCCCCTGTAGCAACTTCATTGTATCTTTTCTTTTGGTTTTTTGTGCCAATTTTAGCCTCTAATGCATTGAAAGTGTGAGGTATTGTTTTGCTGTCTAGAAACAGATTCTATGCGCCTGTTGCAGAAAATCTCGAACAATCCCTGAATTTTATATTTTTCTGATATTTTTAGACAGCAATTTTGATACTTTTATCTATCTTTCGTTAGTTTTGAGTTTTCTGATTTGAGCTATAGAAGTTCCTTGAAAAATTCGATCTTTACAGACTGTTCAGTTTTTGACAGATTCTGCTTTTATTATGTATTCGTCGCTTTTACTATCGTCAAACGTGATACTCTAGAGGTGGAGTGTCATATTGAGGCTTAGTAAACAGTAGCTAATGCCCAATAAAGTTGTTTGCAATTTGTTTTGAGTTGAACACATATGCATTTTAATTTATGAGAACTAACCCTCTAATCAGTTAATGAGAAGTTTTGTGTGAAGGGAGTTTTTAAGTTCCAAAGGAGAGGATAATGAAGAAATTGAAGATGGATCAGAGCTCAAGCTTGGGGATGCCCCCACAGCACCCCCTATGAATATCAAGAACCATCAAGCGTCTAAGCTTGGGGATGCCCAAGGCATCCCCTCCTCTTCATCGATTATCACAAGGTCGTCTTCGTTGAACTACGTTTTTCTCACTTTACATATTATGTGCTATGCTTGGAGCGTCTTTTTGCTTTCAGTTTTGTTTTGTCTGTTTGCTGGTCATATCCTTGTTGGATCCTAGATTTATTTGTCTGGGAGAGAGGCACGCTCCGCTTTTTCATTTGAATACTCCCTTGCTCCACTTATATCTTGTTGAGTATTCTTAGCTACTGTTTGTTTGCTAGTAAGCTCTCGCTTTTAGCTTTTATCTTGTTTAGAGCTGCTAGTTGTTGATGTTAAACTCTCTTGTTCTTCACATATACTTGTTGGAGAGTTGTTATTGATAAATTGCTTGAATTGTCAGAGTGACAAAATGCTATCCATGTGATATTGGAATGAAATGAAAGCCTACATAGTCTTGTAGATCATTGTGTGGATACTTGATGCTTCTCAATTGTTTTGAGATATTAAGATGAATGCTTAAAGTTGCTGGTTATTTGAGTGGAAATTGATTAGTAAAGAAATACAGTTAAAAGCTTGAAACTGTGTAGTGTTTCGTAGTTGTTAACTCATAAAGCTAATCTTTCCATCAAAAGAACTGTTTGGTCAACAAGGGAGACAGTGTGGAGTGTTTATGGTTATGATTGACTGATGTCTTATGTTACTCTGTTACCAGTTAATGTTGGATGTTTGCTTCAAATACCATTTTTGCTAAGCCAAAAAACTCTATACTGAGTGTGATGTCCACTCGTGCATCCAAATCCCAAAGCCAAACTATCTTGCCAGCTGAGTCCACCATATCTACCTATGCATGGTATTTCCTGCCATTCCATGTAAATTCATTGCCTTTGAGTATTAGTCAAATATGTGGGTCACATTGCTTTCATGTCTTTAACGTACTATTTATGAAAGGTTTTGCTTTAATGATTCAACTTGGTTATTCATTGCTTTCTTGCTATCAACTATAGACAATTGTTTTGTATCACTTCATTCACGTCCTATGCTATACATTACTATCTTGATCAAGATTGTGTTGGTTGCACGTCTAATAAAAAATTGTTTTGTTATCACTTACCTACTCGAGGACGAGTAGGAGTTAAGCTTGGGGATGCTGATACGTGTCAAACGTATCTATAATTTTTGATTGTTCCATGCTTGTTTTGTGATGTTGTCACATGTTTCTACTATCATATTATATCATTTTGAGGCATTTTATTGGACTAAACAATTGAAAAGATGCCCAGTGCCAGTTCCCTGATTTTGTGTTGTTTTTGTTGCAGAAAGTTACTACTGGAAATATTCTCAGAATTGGACGAAAATTTAAGGAGATTTTTTATTGGACAATGAAGACACCAGCCAAAAGGGCGACCCTGGGGGTAGCCCACAGGGCACAGACGGGCTAGGCCCGCCGCCCAGGGGGCACCCGCGGCCGCCGACCGTCCCTGCCCCTCGGGACTCGCCTCCCCGAGGGGTTTTGCCTATGAATTAAGTATTGGAGAAAAAACCCTAACCCCTGAAGGATTTTCCCAAATACGATACAGAGCTCCGCCGCCACCGCCGATAAGTTTCGCGGGTTCAGAAGGTCCTGTTTCGGCACCCTGCCGGGACGGGGATCGACCACCGGAGCCATCTCCATCAACACCGCTGCTTCCCGTGATGAGGAGGGAGTAGTCCCTCACCGGGGCTGAGGCTTATACAAGTAGCTATGTGGTTATCTCTCTCTCCCATGATGTGATCTTCGTTGTGATCATGAGCTTTGTCAGTATAGTTGAATACATGATGTTTCCCTATGTGTAATGGATATGATTTATCTCAAGTGGTGTCATCTAGTATAAGTTCGGGAGTCACCGTTGTGATCATGGTATCTCGGTGACAGTGTGGGTGCCATGTGTGACTCTAAAGATAATAGCTTAGAGGGATCTTCATCATGAGTTTGTTCTTTATTATTGTTGGATTGAATAGATCATGAGGTTTCTTGATGCTTGTGTTATTGAGGAAAGAGACTATTCAAGAAATAAGTTGTGGTGTTTGTTAGTACTATCTTTGGATGTTGGGGTTATGCCGAACAGGTACCTTCACGAAGGAGACTAAAGCCAGCGTACCAGGGTGGCCCATAGTGGTGGTAAGCCGAATTCCGGCTTACCGGGCGGCCCAGTGCGATGAAGCGCAGGAGGCCCATCCGGCTAAGGGAAGGTTTCAGAAGCCGGCCCGCATTGAGGAAGATTTGGCTCACAAGGCGGAGCCCAAGCCGGATTAGAGTAGAACTCTGTGACTTAGTCGGTTAGGTTTCCTCCTGTAGGCCCTAGGACCGGACGCCTTTATAAGCCGGCCTATGGGACGCGTTAGGGCATACTTTTCAGAAGCCCTAGACACCTTTCATTGTAATCAGCGCATATTGCCTTATAGTGAATTATAGCAGCACGTAGGGTTTCGCCACCATTGCGATATCCGAAGCTGGGTAAACCCTTTGTCATCCCGTCGCTAGAACAACCTACGTCTCCTAAACCCCTCTCTCTACCTAGCTCGATGGCACCCCTGCCGCGGCTAGATTCGACAATACCACGACTGTTGGCGCCCACCGTGGGGCAAGAGATGTCCGGGGTTTCGTTCCGTCCGGGATCTACGGGCGGAGTCGGCAACACCATCGCGGTCGGCTTTGTGAGCTACTTCGACGAGACAGGAGCTGGCCATGTCTTCAACGACGGCTTTTGGACGCCGGCAAAGGAGGATCCCGCCGGCTGGTCCACAGTCTCTGTTGGCGGCTTCGACATCTTCGTCGGCTTCACCGCCCAGGCTTTGGACGATCTCGGCTTCACCTCGAGCATGCCCGCCACCCACCCAAGCAACTTCGACGAGGGATCGGATCTGGACTCTGAGGAGATCGCCGATCTAGATCTGGCTTTCGACGCTGACGATGAAGATTCTGAAGATGACGCAAGTTCCAACATGGCGGCGCCGGACTTCCACTTTGTTGGCATCTTAGGAGAATCCGGCTCTAACAAGTCGATGACAGAACCTGAGTCTATCCTTCCTGCTTTGCAGGCCGGGGCTGACTCAGAAGCCGGATCAGGGGATACTGCCCATATGGAGCAGGACCTCGAATCTGAAGGAGAATCCGACGATTTTAGTCGGAAAGTTGCATCCTGCTTAGGACGCCCTGCCGAGGTCTTGATGGGTGACGTCTCTGGTCCTAAGGACGACCCCAACACCTCGAAAACCGCCAATGGCGAAGAAAGAACTCCAGAAGCTGGAAATCAAAAGGTGGACTTTGTGCCACCGCTGGCTCCAATGAAGAGAACGGGTAGATTGCCGGCTGCAGGAGACGACATTGACGCTACGGCCGGCGAAGCAGCAGAGAAGGAGGACGAAGAAAGGATGGCAAAGTACAAGCAACTACTGACTCCACTTCCTCCTAACGCATCGCTAGCCGGCATGGAAAAGCTTCGCGCCGAGCTGGAAGAGCATGCAGCCCAAATAGTGGAGCGCGAAGTTGAGATCACAAACAAGGAAACAGAGTTCATCCGGAAGCAGAGAGAAAAGGGGGCCGACGATGTCTTCCGTCCGGCTCGCGACAAGAATCTACATAAGAGGTTGGATTTCCGCAGCAAGTGGGAAGCCAACCATGTTAATTCAGTCTGCAGAAAGTACCACCACCGACGTGACCCGGTGACAAATTTGTGTTACTTCAACACCCCAGCCAAAAACATGGAAGCGGCCCAGGAGGTCATGTTCGACAAATCGTTGGACCGTGACGCTCGCCTCAAATATTCGGCTTATCTACTGGAGGCTGCACAATAGCAGCAAAATGACTCGCAAGTAAAGTCTGGACGGCTTGTTGACGACTCTCGTCTTTCCAACTCGACGGCCAAGAAGCCAATGGCTGCTGCACCTGCAGACCCAGACGATGACCCAGCCGGCTCAAGCAGCCACAACAAAGGCAGCGACAAGGACCCGAAGGACAAGCAGCCTAGAGGCGCGGAATCCCGGACAGGTTCTTCACGTCATCGTGAGGTTGGCCGGGAAAAACATCGGAGCCGGGAGCGACAGGAGGACCCTCGCAAGGAAAAAGCGGCACCATCCCGTCAGGAGGGACGACGTGAGGGGGAAAATCCACCTCGAAGGGAGGGTAACAGAGATCATATGCCACCTCCACCGCCGCCTCCACCGCGCAAAGAGGGAGATAACCCCTCCAAGTACATACCCCCTCCACGACGGCAAAGGACTCCAAGCCTCCCGCGTAACGCGAGTCAGGTGAGCCAAAGCCGTCACAGGGAAGAACCAAGGCAAGGAAAGTCGGTTGATAAACCGCCATCAGCCAATGATGTTCGAAGCCTAATCGAGGAGAGGAAGTCGGCCAGAGATGCCCAATACCTTGGCCCCAAGTGTTTTGGTAGAACAATCAGAGAGCAAATACTACCTCCCACTTTGTCGAACGTAACAAAGATGGTGAAGAAGTAAAGTGGTACGACTAATCCTGAGACCTGGCTTTCAGATTACGTCAGTGCCTGCGACATATATCAAGGCAACGCCGACTCCGCAGTCCGATTTTTGCCCCTGATGTTAACTAGGACGGCACGTATGTGGATCGAAGGTTTGCCGGAAAGGACAGTTCATACCTGGAGTGACATGAAGCGCGTCTTTATTCAGCACTTCCAGGGCACATATAAGCGCCCAAAGTCGATTTTTGACTTACAGCGGTGTGTGCAGCAAAAGAACGAGTCTAGCCGTGAGTTCGTCTCACGATGGAGTGAAATCAAAACCGCTTGCGAAGGCGTCTCAGAAATTCAGGCGATACATGCCTTCTAGAAATCTCTTAGGAAAGGGACAACTTTTTGCTTCATGATCTACAACGACGAGTCGGAAACTTTGGGGGGCTTGCTCGCTTGTGCTAACAAGTACGCCGCTGCTGACGATGACAACAGGGAAGACGGTGAAACTCGCCGACGCGAGTCCGGGAAAAAGAAAGTTGAAGACCAAGCCGGCCCTTCTCACGAGGTTGCTGCCACCTTTGGTAAGGGTGGCTCAAGCAATAGCAAGTGGCAGGGCAAGAAGCCGGCAAACAACCAATCATCCCGACCGCCAGCGGTGAAGTATGACGACATCAAGCACAACCCCTGTGTTCATCATCTGAGGCCGGATGGAACAAGCTCCCACACGCTCCAGCAATGTCACATCAATCGGGACATTGCCAAGGATCCCAAAGCCGGCAAGTCGAGGAACAAGCGCAAGTCCAGGAAGGACGACAAAGAGAAGGAGGACGCTGCTTCAGAGTCGGATGACGCAGCCTCCAAAGACGGAAAAGGCAGTAAATTTCCTAAGCATGCCCAAAGTCTCATCGTCAATCTGGCAACAGATTCCTCTCGCAAGGAAAAGGCGGCTTGGCGAGAACTCAATGCTACGGTATGTAACGCCCCGACCCCAGAACTATACAGTGGAACGTTGTGTAACCGGTCATGCTACACAACCGAGGGTTACTGGGTTTACCAATCCCAAGCCAAAACTCATTGGCAGGCGTGCTCGGAATACATCATCGGCACACAACACCTCGATCATGCCATAAGCTCAGACATCGCTTCCATGTATAGTAAAGAGACCGAGACTTGTGGAACAAACTGGCACATCACAGACTCTACGACACAAAACTCATATAGCAACTCATATATGAGAAAGATACAAAAATTACACATCAAAAGGTCACAGACCATCAATTCAACAAGCGGAAGCGAAGTAGTGTTGTCTAGCACAACAAGATCCAAATATAGAGCCTAAGAGGCCTACACATAAATAAACCCAGCCAGCTTGCTCCACGGTCCCAAGCTGCCACCTGGGAACCCCAGACCACTAGTCGATGTCCACGTAGAACCCACCTAGCTGCTCGGTGTCGTCCTCCTCTGAAATACAAATATAAATGCAACAAGAGAGACTGAGTACGATGTACTCGCAAGTTTAGTAGGGTGATATAGGCCCAATGACTGACGGAGGCTCTAAGGCTATATATGTATTCCTTTTTGCATAATGCTAGTTTTCATAAACCAGAACTTAATTAACACATGGCATTCGTCTACTCAGAATTGTTCTTATAAAGGGGATAAGAGGGTAACATTTCATATTCGGTTCTCGGCGAACCTACTTGTAGCCGAACCCACTCATCTCCACCAAGGCACCCCCTCGAATCACCCTCGAGGAAATGAACCTTTATCACACGTTGTTTATGCAACCTTTAGCTGCCATATCAATTAGGTTAAGATTCTCTATGGTCTTATCGTCTATTCCCAAGTTGTCCATAACCGCGGACACGGCTTTTCGAAAAGATTAAACCCTGCAGGGGTGTACTAATTTACCCATCGGTACCGTCCGGCTCACCTAATTGGCCCTCTTCCGGGGAAGGCCGGCGAGTGGGCGTGGTTAGACCTTTACATTGCATGAGGCTTACTCAAGGACCATCAGTGTGCGGAAGGACAGGTTCAGCGCTCCCAGCGCCCTGCCCCGCGGCCACATCCTAAACACCACCATCCTCGTTTCTTTTCCACCCACACACTCACGCGCAAATGGAATAGCAAACTAGAGGACCCTTGACAAGCCCCTCACAACTTATTCGGTAAAAGGGGATTCCATATGTCCCCACCTACGGAATCACGCTCAGTCTTGGTTCAGGAGGTAAAGAACTCGCACCTAGGGGCTAGAGTGAGGCAAAACACCATCCCCGATGGCAACTCACCTGAGCCGTCTTAGCATTTTAATTAAGCATCACAATTATCCACCATGCCCGAATCATTCCATCAACATCAATAAGTATGGAATTCAATAACGGACATTACTAGTATTTCAACGAAGCATTTCTAAGCATGGCTAAGCTTATAACCAACCATTATATTCTGTATCCGGCCAACACATCAACACTAGGGTTCATAGGTAGGGATACATGTGATTGGCTCGGGGAAAACATGCAATCATAGGATTCTCTATATTTTGAACAAAAGGCCATTTGAATCGCATGCAATATTATGGTGGATAAAATAATTGATAAAAACCATAGGATGCTAGATGCCAAGAAGGTTAGGTTATCTCTTTCCTTGCTGTCGGGGCGCGTAGTACTGCTCGTCGGGGTAGTTATCGTTAACCTCGACCCCGGAATCTATCGATACCCAAAAGAAATACAAAGAACACATAAATCACATGAACACAAGGTGCAATGCGCAATCACATGATGACATGTCCAATTGATGCAAAGATAATATCATTTAATTTATTTAACAAATTAAATGGAGTTCCAAATAATTAGTGCAATTGTTTGGACACAACTCCATATTTATCTTAGTGACCACATTACTTATAAGTCATCACATTATTAGAGAAATGGCTCAATATGCATGAACATGAAATGAAATGAAATGGATAGGGTTGGTCATTCCGATCATTTTGGTACTTTATTTGTAAATTTCGGAGTACCGATGAATAAATAGCAAATTAATTAAATAATTGAATTTAATTCATTTAATCAAGTTATGAATAACATCAAGTAAGAATTTGTGATCATGATGTGATAAGTGCATGGTTTGTTAGCATTTAACATGTTGATCACTTTGATATTTTATTCATAATTTTTGGACCAATATTTAATAAGTTATGAAATTCCCAAATTAGGGTACATTTATGCAATTTTAGGATTTCATAATTAAAGGCAAAAATTATTTTCCCAAATGAACATGGAAATGTTACCAACAAGTAGATATTGTTTTTCTGAACCATTTGATATTTTATTTGCAAATTTTGAGGCAATATTCAAATAGTTAGTAATTATTTAAATTTATAATTAACTTTCTGTTTTTTTTTACTGTGCGGCCGGCCCACAGGTCGGCCCAGGCCGGTTTCAGGCCGGGATGGAGGCAGAGGCGGCCGGCCTCAGAGCCGGCCCAGACCGGGCGTTAGGCTGGGGCACTGCCCGAACAGGGCCCAAGGCCGGGGTGAGGGCCGGGCGTGCACGCATGCGAGCGGCCGGTCAAAGCCGCGACCGGCGCGTGCCGGCGCGGTGACCACGCTCTGGCCGGCGGCGAGAGAGGGAGAGAGGGACGCGGGAAAAGCTAAAAGAAGGGGGAAGCTCACCGGGGACGCTTGGCTTGGTCGGGAGCAGCTGGGGACGACTACCGCGGCCGGATTCCGGCGAGGATGAGGTCGGTGGGTGGCGGACGGAGTCGGAGGAGTGGGAGCGATTCGCGCGACCGGCGGCTCCCTAGCACGCACGGCTCGGGGAGGAGGTAGAGGTCGACGATGCGGAGACGATGGCGTCATCCATTTGCTCCGGGGCGGCCGAGGTCGCCGGCGATTTGAAGGGGGCGGCGGCGGCCATGGTGGACACCGAGTTCCGCTTCCGGTCCGTGGAAGAGAACGAAGAGGGGGGATGAGCAGGGAGCAGGTAAGCAAGAAGAGGGCAGGTGGGGGTCCTCCTTGACCACCTCAGGGCAGCAGATCGAGCGGGGACAGGGCGGCACGGTGCGGGGCGAGCGGGTGCGACAGCGCCGGCGGGAGCGAGCTCGACAGCGACTCGGTCGCTACAGGAAAGAAGAAGGGCGCCTTGCGAAAACCCCCTGGCAACAATTTCTAAAATTGCAACAAGGTCCTCCAGCAACTTAAGTGATTTAAAAGAGGCATCAGGACATCTTCATAAATTCCAGAAAAATTCATATAGGCTCCATTTAAGCTTTTAAACCTCCACACAAATTTGGGGAGCAAAATAAAATGTTTTGGCCATGATTTGTTCACAGGGTTTAGAAAAGGCAATTTTAATATTTTCCCAAATTCATTTATTTGGAGGACTTAAGCAACTCAATAAATTATGAAAATATTTATGGAGGCTCATATTATAATAATGAAGCACCCCATGTTTTTATTTTGAATTTTGGGGAAGTTTATCTTGGTTCCAAAAATATAATTTGAATTGAACCAAATTGAATTCCCAAGTTTATTTAATTGATTTTTAAGGACTTAGCCTTTGGCAATTATTTACAAAATGTATCCTTGAGTTTCCTGAACAATTTGGAGACTCAAGAACAAGAGGGTTTTACCGGATTGAGTAATGTATTTGGTTTGGAAAAATTTAGGAAGGGTTTTGCTTCCCTAGTTTTTAATTTCCAAGTGTTGCTTTATTTAGAATTAGCAATTTTAAATGGATGCCATGATGCAATGCACAACAAAAAGTGAAAAAATTTGGCCCATATTTTAGGGTACTAATCTGGGACTGTTACAATTCTACCCCCCTTACAGGAATCTCGTCCTGAGATTCTAGAGTAGAGGTAGGGATGAGGGAAACATGACCACACATATCTTCCACGGTCTTCTCGATCTCACGATGATCTTCCTCGTTGTAGTGATTGGGCTAGCCAACAAGACCGGCCAAACTGGCAGGAAGGAGAAAAGATAGCTAAAGGTGGTAGACAAATGACTCTTGCCCAAACCCATAGGTTATCGAGAGAAAAAGGAACAACTTGACCAAACAAAGGTCGAGCCGATGATAGGACAACCGATCATTGTGTTCAGGATTTTTGTCCAAGACCAAGACATTATTTCAACTCACCAAGAGGTGTAGATCATAGAGCGTTGGAGCACCGAGAGGAGAAAGGACACCTTTTGGACTCCACGATTGTGACACACAAAACGTCTCCGTAAGATTGGAAGCTCGGCCCTAACGGGACGAATGAATTCACACACTGCCCGTGTGATGGGGAAAAGCGTTGGGTTCACCTAGGAGGGATAGATATAGCACTGCTCCACAGTTAGATAGAGCCCATCAAGTGGAGCACCAAACTGCGGGCTGCCCTCAGGCGATCGCTTGCAGATGACCCTGGTACGCCAAGACACTGGAATAAATAGTGAATTAAATGATTATTTGAATTTAATTCGTTTAATCATTTAAAGAATAACATCAAATAAAAACTTGTGATCATGATTTGATAATTGCATGGTTTGATAGCATTTGAAGCACTGATCATTTTGATATTTTATTCATAATTTTTGGTTAAATATTTATCGAATTTATGATTTTCCCAAATTAGGTATTATTTATGCCATTTTAGTAATTCTTAATAAACAGCAAACCGCGGCCGCCGACCGTCCCTGCCCCTCGGGACTCGCCTCCCCGAGGGGTTTTGCCTATGAATTAAGGCTCGGAGAAAAAACCCTAACCCTCGAAGGATTTTCCGAAATACGATACAGAGCTCCGCCGCCATCGCCGACAAGTTTCGGGGGTTCAGAAGGTCCTATTCTGGCACCCTGCCGGGATGGGGATCGACCGCCGGAGCCATCTCCATCAACACCGCTGCTTCCCGTGATGAGGAGGGAGTAGTCCCTCACCGGGGCTAAGGCTTATACAAGTAGCTATGTGGTTATCTCTCTCTCCCATGATGTGATCTTCGTTGTGATCATGAGCTTTGTTAGTATAGTTGAATACATGATGTTTCCCTATGTGTAATGGTTAAGATTTAGCTCAAGTGGTGTCATCTAGTGTAAGTTCGGGGGTCACCGTTGTGATCATGGTATCTCGGTGACAGTGTGGGTGCCATGTGTGGCTCTAAAGATAATAGCTTAGAAGGATCTTCATCATGAGTTTGTTCTTTATTATTGTTGGATTGAATAGATCATGAGGTTTCTTGATGCTTGTGTTATTGAAGAAAGAGACTATTCAAGAAATAAGGTGTGGTGTTTGTTAGTACTATCTTTGGATGCGGATAGTGACAGCATGAAGTGTCCATAGATTTGCAATACGAACTTTAAGGTGTGCTTTCATAGCCCTACTCAATTCTCGTCCTATTTGATTCACGAAAGAATGATCTCCGAGTAACGTCTACCATGCATGTATTTTTGTGGGAACTATCATGTGTTTAATTATGTTAATGATGTTGAGAGTACTCACTAGTGAAAGTATGAAACCTGGGCCTTGTTTTCAAGCATTGATACACCATTTTTAGTCACATTTGTCACTTGTTCTCATGCTGCCATTTTTATTACAGAATTACAAAACCTTGTTTTACCATCCATATTACCCATATTTTAATGTCTCTTTGCCGAACTAGTGTACCTATACAACTGACAATTGTATTAGGTGTGTTGGGGACACAAGAGACTTCTTGTATCTTAATTGCAGGGTTGCTTAAGAGAGGATACATTCACCTTACACCTCCCTGAGATCGATAAACCTTGGGTTACTCACTTGAGGGAAATTTGTTGCTGTCCTACAAACCTCTGCGCTTGGAGGCCCAACAAGTCTACAAGAATAGAAGCGTGTAGTAGACATCAAGCTAATTTCTTGAGCCGTTGCCGGGGAGGAAACGTAAGCGCTACTCACTCTCCCTTCAACAAAGCTAATTTCTAGCATCGTTGTTGAGAAGGTGTGTGCTTGAAGGTATCTTCTTTAGATCTTGCAATTAAATCTTTTCGTTTCTTGTTTTTATTTTACTAGTTTGGCTTATGGAATGTTGTCCTTTAAATTTGTTGTTTGAGATTGACCTCTCCACCACTCCCGTGGTGGATAAGGTTACTGCACCTACTGAATGTATTCCTTTCAAAACACCGATGGGAATAATTGATCTTGTTATGACTAATTGCTATGTAGGAGATGGCGCTGTCCATCCTATTAATCATCTGCTTTATATTAAGGAATTATGTGATTTGTTTGAGATTGCAGGTGTTTCAAGAGAGGTGATCATGAGGAAATTATTTTCCTTGTCACTTAAGGAGAAAGCATTGGACTGGTATAGGCTACTAGACAATTCTCATTTGTTGGATTGGAAGGAGCTTATGTCTCTCTTTTATTCTAAATTTTATCCTCTTCATGAAATTCATCAAGATAGAAATTATATCTATAATTTTTGGCCACATGATGGAGAGAGCATAGCTCAAGCTTGGGGGAGATTAAAATCATTAATACTTAAATGCCCTAACCATGAGCTTTCCACGGATATCATTGTTAATAATTTTTATGCAAGGCTATCTCGTCATGACAAGGAAATACTTGATGCTTCTTCTATGGGTTGTTTTACAAGTAAGAAGATTGATGCTAAATGGGATCTTATTGAAAAGATTCAACACAACATTGAAGATTGGGAGATCGACAAAGGTAAAGAGTCAGGTATAAATTATGAGTATGATTGCGTTAAGTCTTTTGTTGAAACTGATAGTTTTAATAAGCTTACTGCTAAGTTTGGACTTGACTCTCATATAGTTGTTGATATCTATAAATCTTTTGCTTCTCATATTAATATTCCTAAAGAGAAATGGTCTAAGCATCATGAACCTTTCAAAGACATTTGCAAACAAAATGAAATTATTAATGATGATTGCAATAGACATGATCCAATCTCTACAAATAATGGTTTATATAAGCATGTTAATTTTTGTGGAGTGCATAGACCTTGTGAAAGCACTCGGGTTGAAGAAGATAAATATTGTAAGCAACATAAGCATGAAAGAACTAGCAAATGGCTTAAGGATTTATATAAATTTGCTAGAGAATTAAATGACCTCTATCCTTTTATGTGTGAACTTTGCAATGAAGAAGGTCATTTTAATTTTCAATGCTCGTACTTTCATGATAGAACTATTAGCCAGTTTTGTGATAACATGATCACCTCTAGTCTTTATGATGAACTTAATTTTTTGGGGGGGTGTGAAGAGTTATCAGAAAAAACTTCTTGGTTAGATATGAGTACGTCGGGGACAAATAGCATTCTTCAGGGATGCTATCTTTATTGTGTTGTGAATTGCCGCGAAAATGCGTACATAGCAAAAATTAGAAAGAATAGCACTTTACCAAAGTATGAAAGAAAAAATGTTTCTTATGTTGACAATAATGAAAGGGAGAACTTCTCCCAAGTTTCTCCTATCTTTTCGAATAATAAATCACATTATGTGGAGAAGCTTCTTATCCAACCACTCCTTCCTAAGGTGGTGGTGAAGAAGAAGAAGAAGAAGAGAGGGAGGAGTAAAAATAAAGAGGAAACGGTATCATCCCCAAAACATATTTCTCCCATCTTAGTTGTTCCTAATGAGCATGAATAAAAAATTATTGAAGATGATCCGCTTGATTGTATTCATTATTATCTTGATGTTAAGTCCATAGGCACTATTGAAGAAGATTATGTTATGCCTGTTACTTATTGTGATGATCATGATTGGGAAAATAATACTACTTATGATCTTGAAAATCTTTTTGGCACCAATTTTGAAAATGATGATATTAACAATTGTTATATTGTTGGTAATATTCATGTTTCTTCTAATCATAATGTGGAAAACCCCAAGCTTGGGGATGAAATCTATACCACGCAAAACCAACATGTGGCTCTTCAGCGTGTCACTCGTGAGGCGTTGACCCGACTTGAAGAACGGACGGACGCCAAGATGACAAGCCTTGAAGATCGTATCGAAAACAACTTCGAAGCACTTAGGATGGAAATGGCTAGGATGGGTCGTCGACATCGACATTCCTCATGGTCAGGTGCAAGCGGGTTTGGATCTTCCACAAGCTCAAGGTCCCGCTGCCATGACCCACACAACCATAACGTGGATGACCCTCATGCTCGCCATAGTCATAGTGGTGGTTCTTCACATCGAAGCCGACACGCTCACAATGATGATATTATACCCCGTCCACACCATCATGATCGTCACCAACGCCGCGAGGAATTCGACCCACCTCCACATCGCCAAGCTTGTGATCCCTCTCCTCGCTGCAATGAAGACGCTGCTTCACAAGGATGTCACACTTGAGATCCATCTCCAAACCACCATGAGGATGCCGCCTCTCAAAAACGACAACCTCGAGCAAGGTCTCCACCGCGGCAACGTGATAGGCGACACCATCCGGCGTATGACCAAGATGGACGTCAAGAGCGCCATGTGGAGGAACGTCAAGATCATCATGTTCAAGGAAACTCGTACCAACATGTCGTGCACGCCAACTCAAACCATGTTGTGGATCAAGCGGAACTTGAGCACCAAAGGCGCCCTAACCGCGATATTAGTCATGAAAGTGTGCGACACCACCGCCCATACTTCAATGCGGAAGAAAGGTTCGGGAAGCTCAAATTCAACATGCCCAAGTTCTCGAGCAGAAATGACCCCGAAGCTTACCTCTCTTGGGCTCTCAAGGTGGACAAAATCTTCCGCCTTCACAACTACCCCGAAGACAAGATGATAGCGATGGCATCACTAGAGTTCGAGGACTACGCGCTCCTTTGGTGGGAACAAGTTCAAATTATTCGTGAGGAGAATGGCGATGCCCCAATTGATTCTTGGGAAGACATGAAGAGAGAGATGCGAGCACGCTTTGTCCCGCCACACTATACACGTGATCTTTTCAAGAAGCTAAAAGAACTCAAGCAACGCACTAAGTCCGTTGATGAGTTCTTCAAGGAGATGGAGACATCCATGATGCGTGCAAGCATGGAAGAATCAGAAGAGTAATCGATGGCGTGCTTCATGAATGGCCTCATCCATCCCATCAAGAGGATCGTCGAGTTTCAAGCTTACACTTCTCTCGTGGAGCTAGTGCACAAAGCCACCAAGGCAGACCGCCAAGTAGTGGATGACATCAAGCACAACAAGTCCAAGGCCTACTTCGCCGCCAAGCCTACAACATCCAATCAACCGGCAACAACACAAGCACCACAAGCTAACTCAAGATCTACCGCAAGACCTTCAGGTGCTTCTAATCGACCATCAACTTCTACCTTCAAGAAACTGGCACCGTCCATGCAATGCTCTCAAGCTTCCACGGGCAAGTCAAGTGACATCACATGCTTCAATGTGTAGGCCTTGGACACAAGTCATTTGAATGTACCAATAAGAGAGTGATGATAGCCAATGACAATGACGGATGGGACTCCATGAGTGAGGATGAATACGAAGCAATGGTTCAAGTAGCTATGCTACATCATGAGGATGAAGAACAAGATACCTAATATTGCGACGGCGACACCCTTCCATCACTTGTTGTCACAAGGGTCTTGACCACAAACATGCATGAAGATGAAGACCAAAGATGCAATTTGTTCCAAACAGGAGCCGTCATCATGGGAAAGTCTATCAAGGTCATCATCGATGGTGGGAGTTGCCACAACCTCGCAAGCGAAGAAATGTGCAACAAACTCAACTTGCATCGCACCAAGCATCCCCATCTATATCATGTACAATGGCTAAGCAATGCCGGGAGCGTCAAGATTCATCAAAAGGTCAAGGTCTCATTCAGATTGGCCCCTATGAGGATACAGTTGAGTGTGATGTCACTCCCACGACGGTGTGCCACCTCCTTGTTGGACGACCATGGCAATTTGACAAGGGCGCCATGCACGATGGGCGTACAAATCAATATAGCTTCAAGTGGCACAACAAGAATTTTGTCCTTCGCCCCATGACACCAAGTCAAGTTATTGCCGACAATGCCAAGACCGTCCCAACGACTCAACAAGCAGACGCTTCTAGTGAGATGAGTGGTGAGAGAGAGAACCACCTTCACGCGAGCGAGATCCACAAGCCAAATATGAGTGGAAAAATGAAGAGGGTTACCAATGGTGTAGTCTTGATAGCCACCAAAAATGAGATGAGAGAAGAGAGCAAACCCATCCATTCTCCACTTTGTGCTCTTGTTCAAAAGAGATGGGAAAGACACTAACGACCTAACCCATGTTCCTTCCTCAATGATGTCTCTTTTGCAGGAATTCGGTGACGTCTTTCCGGATGAGCTACCTCCCGGACTTCCTCCACTACGTGGGATTGAGCATCGCATCGACCTCATTCCCAGTGCCCTCTTCCCAATAGAGCACCATTGTAGCGCCCCGACCCCGGAACTATACAATGAAGCTTTGTGCAACCGGTCATGCTACACAATCGAAGGTTACTAGGTTTACCAATCCCAGGCCAAAACCTTTGGCAGGCGTGCTCGGAATGGATCATCGGCACGCAACACTTCGATCATGCCATAAGCTCAGACATAGCTATCATGTATAGTAGAGAGATCAAGACTTGTGGAACAACTGGCACATCACAGACTCTACGACACCAAGATTCATATAGCAACTCATATATGAGAAAGATACAGATATTACACACCAAAGGGGTCACAGACCCAACAATTCATCATGCGGAAGCGAAGTAGTGTTGTCTAGTACAACAAGGTCCAAATATAGGGCCTAAGAAGCCTACACATAAATAAATCCAGCCAGCTTGTTCCACGGTCCCAACCTGCCACCTGGGAACCCCGAACTACTCGTCGACATCCACGAAGAACCCACCTGTGTGCTCGGTGTCGTCCTCCTCTGAAATAAATTAATAAAGGCAGCAAAGAGAGACTGAGTACGACGTACTCGCAAGTTTAGTAGGGAGATATAGGTCCAATGATGACGGAGGCTCTAAAGCCGTATAGTAGCTAATTTGCATAAAGCTAGTTTTCAATTAGAGAGATGAAAATGACCCATGGCATCGACTACTTAGAGTATTTTTCATAAAGGGGATAAGAGAGTAAACTTTCCTCTTTGGTTCTCATCGAACCATTTGTAACCAGAACCACTCATCTCCACCAAAGGCACTCCCTCGAATCTGCCTCGAGGAAATGAACCTTTTGTCACACGTTGTAATGCAACCTTTAGCTGCCAAATTTTAATTAGGTTAAGATTCTCTATGGTCTCGTATATCCGTTCCCAAGTCGTCCATAACCGCGGACACGGCTTTTCGAAAAGATTAAACCCTGCAGGGGTGTACTATTTTACCCATTGGTACCATCCGGCTCACCTAATTGGCCCTCTTCCGGGGAAGGCCGGCGAATGGGCGCTGTTAGACCTTTACAATGCATGAGGCTTACTCAAGGACCATTAGTGTGCGGAAGGACAGGTTCAGCGCCTCCAACGCCCTGCCCCGCGGCCACATCCTAAACACCACCGTCCTCATTGTTTCTTTTCCACCCACACAACTCACGCGCAAATGGAAATAACAAACTAGAGGACCCTTGACAAGCCCCTCACAAATTATTTGGTCAGTAAGGAGCCCATACCNCGGAACAGGATTAATCTGACCCCGAAACTTGTCGGCGATGGCGGCGGAGCTCTGTTGCGTATTGGGAAAATCCTTCCGGGGATAGGGTTTTTGCGTCGGATGTGATTTTATAGGCGTCGGAGGCGGCCGAGGGGTGCCCCACAGGGTAGGGGCGGGTCCCACCCGCGGGTGGGCCCTTGGCCGCGGCAGGGGGCCGCCCCTGGCCTGTGTGGGTCCCCTGGAGTTGCCCTTCTGGCTCCCTTCCTCATTTCTTCAATAAAAAATCTCCGTAAATTTTCGTCCAATTCCGAGAATATTTCCAGAAGTAACTTTCTGCAACAAAAACATCACAAAAACAGGGAACAGGCACTGGCCATCTTGTCAATAGGTTAGTCCAATAAAATGCCTTAAAATGATATAACAAGATGGAAAAAAACATTTGACAATGACATAAAACAAGCATGGATCACTCAAAAATTATCGATACGTTTGAGACGTATCAATGCCCTTTAGCCTTTCCAATGCTCCTTCCACTTTTAGGCAAGGACAATATAGTCGTGGATGCTCTTTCCCGCAAGATGATTTTACTTGCCAAGCTGGAAATCAATGTTTTAGGCCTTGGTGAGATTAAAGATCTCTATGCCTTCGACCCTACTTTTGGTCCTATTTTTGCCAAGTGCTTATGTGACAAAGGTTTCGATGAGTTCTATTTGCACAAGGGTTTCTTGTTTAAAGCTAACAAACTTTGTATCCCCGAGTCTTCGCTTCGCTTGTTGCTTTTGAAGGAAACACATGGAGGCGGCCTCATGGGACATTTCGGGCGGGACAACACATATGCAATGCTCTCAACACATTACTATTGGCCACGGATGAAGCGGGACGTGGAACGCCTTGTGCTTCGATGCCCAACATGTCTCAAAGCTAAGTCTACATCCAACCCTCATGGTCTTTATATTTTTTTTTACAAGGAGCGCTGCAATTCTATTCAAACACGTGGCAGGTACAAATTACATTTAGGCCCTTTTTGTCTATTGCCCTAGAAGACCAAGAATTCGAAGAAAAGGCCAAAATTCTTACAAAAAACACCCTAGAACTAAACAAAGAAAAGCAATCAGGTCCTAGGGTGCCTCCGCCACCAGTCGCCGGTGACCTCCAGGTGCGAGAAGCACCGAGATCGGAGCATAGTGAGGCGCTCGGGCTCTCCCTTCCGACGAACGACCTATGACGTCGGCAAACTCGACGCAGCCGGGGACGAACCACTTGGCTACATCGAGAAGCCGAGCTCCAGCGTCGGATCCAGCAGGCCTCCGACTTGGAGGTTGAAGACTGGCCACCTTGTTGGCCATTGATCGCGGTAGTGAACAAGACCACTGCGTGTGGAGCTCTTGGATGCAGCATAGTCCACTCCACTGATGAAGAAGAAGAGCAGCAACGCCGTCTTCCCTCTTTGCCGCCACGGCCAGCCAGGCCACCACCAAATCCCTCGATCTGCAGAGTAGAAGATACGGCAAGCGAGTTTATTGAAGCGGCTTTGACCATCTCCATCCCTGCAAAAGATCCACCATGGATCCGGGATGCAGAGAAGAAGCGATCCAGCTCCAGCGTCGCTGCGAGTTGCCGAAAGCCAGACAAGGAGGAAGAAGAAGGAAACACACAACGGCATATAGCCAACTCGCCATGATGGCATACCTAAGCTACAACCTACACTACTATCTACACGGAGGGCCATACCACCTAGACCATCTGCTTGCCGGCCACCTGAGCCACCGGAGAGAGAGAAGCCAAGGGGCGGCAGCGAAACTGGGGAGTCGACTCTCAAGGTTCAGGATAAGGTGGAGAGCTCTAGCCAGCCCTCATGGTCTTTATATTCCACTTCCCATTCCATATACTCCATGGACCGACATTAGCATGGACTTTGTGTTAGGGCTACCACGAACTAAAAATGGCAAAGATTCCATATTTGTTGTTGTTGATCGTTTATCTAAAATGGCACATTTCATCCCTTGCAACGAGACAAATGATGCTTCACATATTGCAAATTTGTTCTTTAGGGAAATCATTCGTCTACATGGAGTGCCGAAGACCATTATTTCGGACCGAGATGTCAAGTTCACAAGCTACTTTTGGAAGGCATTGATGGCCAAGCTAGGAGTTAAGCTCCTTTTCTCCACCGCTTACCACCCACAAACCGATGGCCAAACCGAGGTGGTGAATCGAAGCCTATCAACTCTCCTCCGCGCTCTAATCAAGCCAAACCTCAAGGGTTGGGAAGAATACGTACCGCATGCTGAGTTCGCCTACAACCGTGCCACACACCATGCGACCAAGCAGAGCCCGTTCGAGGTTGTCTATGGGTTCAACCCCAACACCGCCCTAGACATCCTCCCTCTACCCCTCCTCGAGCGTGCAAAAATGGACTTCGACAAGCGAGCCGACTACATGAAGACAGTCCATGAGTCCACCCGAGCTACTTTAGAGATGCACACCAACCGCCATGACGCCAAGATCAACAAGTTAAAGAAGCCCATGGTGTTCGAAGAAGAAGATCTCGTGTGGCTCCACCTCCGCAAAGACTGCTTCCCGGATGAAAAGAAATCCAAGCTTGCACCACGTGGTGACGGGCCCTTTAAAGTGCTCAAGCGCATCAACGACAATGCCTACAAGATCGACATCCCAACGTCCAAGTACTTGGTTCATGACACGTTCAATGTCGCCGACCTATCTCCTTTCCATGGACATCCAAGTGTTCAAGATGATGCCGAGTCGAGGACGACTCGTTTCGAAGGGGGAGGGAGATGATGTAGCACCACGCATGGACAACATCATGACCGACACACCTACGGGCCCGATGACAAGATCAAGAGCCAAGGCTATCCAAGAGAAGGTGAACTCACTCCTATCCTCGAATCAATTCAATCTCTCCATGGATGGCTTGCTACCTCAAGTGGATACCCTTTGCATACTTAGGTACGACCTGACAAAAAGGACTTGGAAATCAAAGGAGGAGTTGAACAATATGATGAAGATCCCTGCAAAGGAAATCAAAGAAATGAGAAGGTGAAGACGAAGACGGAGCCAGTCTGGCCGGCATCCAGCCCGGCCTCAGGCCGGCCTCGGGCCCGCCAAGGCTGGCCACCCAACCGAAGCTCCCGGCCTCAGCTCGGCCTCCCGGGATTCCCTTTGTTTTCCTTCCCACCTGCCCCCCCTTTGGGTCACACTAAGATTTTGAGCTTTGGTCCTACTTTCCCCATTGTGGAACTCATGGCCACACTAGTTTCAACTAGGTGATGTATCAAGGCCCCTCTTTGTGCTAGGTCTCTCAAGAGTGTGATTCTACTTAACCGTCTCGCTCTCTTGATTCTACCGCGCGCTCACCAATCTCTCCCGAAGATTCTACCTCACGGTCACTCTTCGGGATTCTATTGGTCCGGTTGATCCTACCGGTGAGGTAAAAGGAACTCCACGGGTAAGTCCGTCTTGTGGTTGCGATCCGGGGCGTTCACCCTTTTATCCACGTGTTTTCCCCTTTGCATTCTTCGTGTTCTTCGCCCTCCCTTCGTATATCCGTGAAGATCGGGCCACGAGCTACACCACATATCATCAACGTGATTTGCTTCAAAAATTGCAACAACTTAAACAAGGCAAAAATTCAGTAGAGGAATACTATCAACAATTACAAACTGGGTTAATTAGATATGGTGTTATTGAAGATACTGAACCTATGCTTGCTCATTTTTTGGGTGGGTTAAATAAAGAAATTCAGACCATTTTGGAGTATAAGGAGTATCATACCATCACTCGTTTGTTCCATCTTTCTTGTATTGCTGAACATGAATTGCAGGATCTGCAAGCTTCGCGGACTAATTTTTCTGTAGGACGGACTACATCTTAGACTGGACGTGCACGTTCTATGCGCACCGCGTTTCCTCCTTCTACTCCCACTACCATGCCCAGCAAAGAGATGACAAGCAAGGCGCCACCACCTTCTTTTAAGGCTACTCCTGCTGGTTCCACACCGAGTTCATCTTCCATGGCTTTCACGGGCAACACTAGCAAAATTCAATGTCGCAAATGTGATGGTTGGGGTCATTATGCACGTGAATGTACCAACAAGCGTGTCATGATTGCCCATGAAGATGGCGGGTACGATTCCGCTAGTGATTTTAATGAGGACACTTTGGCTCTTATTGCACACGAGGAACAAGGTGCCAATGAATGTGAAGAACATGTACAATGTATGGCTGCCGATGTTGCGGATAGGTATGCTTCGTTAATTGTTTAGCGAGCTTTGAGTGTGCAGGTAATCAAGGACGAACAAGACCAGCGCCATAATCTATTTCACACAAAGGGAGTTGTGAAAGAACGGTCTATACGCATCATTATTGATGGAGGGAGCTGCAACAATTTGGCGAGTGTAGAAATGGTGGAGAAACTCACCCTTACAACAAGGCAACATCCGCGCCCTTACTACATCCAATTGTTCAACAACAGCGGTAAGGTTAAGATCACTCGTACTGCTCGTGTGCACTTTAGTATTGATGCATATGCTGATTTTGTTGATTGTGATGTTGTGCTTATGCAAGCATGTTCTCTTTTATTGGGTCGGCCATGGCAATTTGATAAAAAATCTGTACATCATGGTAGCACTAACCAGTACACTCTTGTTCATAATGATAAGAAAATTCCTTTGCTGCCCATGTCTGCTGAACAAATTTTGAAAGATGATATTGCTAGAGCTAGTAAATCGTAAAAATAGGAGCAACAAAGGAGTGAAAATAAGATTGTGGCTAAAGAATTTGTGCAGCAACATAAAACTCATAATGTCCACCCAATAATGTTCCACTGAAATTAAATGGACCAATCCATGCTTGTTAGCTAGCAAATCTGATATTACTGATTTGGATGTTAATACATCTGTTTGCTATGCTATTGTTTTTAAAGAGGTATTATTTTCTGAGTATATGCCTCCCTCTTTGCCACTTGCTATTGCTAGCATTTTGCAGGAGTTTGCGGACATTTTTCGAAGTGTTGTACCACCGGTATTACCACCCATTCGAGGAGTAGAGCATCAAATTGATTTAATTCCCGGTGCATCATTACCGAACCGTGCGCCTTACCGTACCAATCCTGAGGAGACAAAAGAGATTCAACGACAAATTCAAGAACTACTCGATAAAGGTCATATTCGTGAGTCTCTTAGTCCATGTGCTGTCCCAATTATTTTGGTACCTAAGAAAGATGGTTCTTCCTGCACGTGTTCTGATTGTAGGGCTATTAATAATATCACAATTCGTTATAGACACCCTATACCACGTTTGGATGATATGGTTGATCAGTTGAGTGGTTCTACCATGTTTTCTAATGTTGATTTGCGTAGTGGTTACCACCAGATTCGAATGATGTTAGGAGATGAATGGAAAACAGCTTTTAAAACTAGGTTCGCTTTGTATGAGTGGTTAGTCATGCCTTTTGGTTTAACTAACGCTCCTAGTACTTTCATGAGATTATTGAACGAAGTTTTACGTGCTTTCATTGGATGTTCTGTGGTGGTTTATTTTGATGATATACTCATATACAGCAGATCTTTAGAGGACCATTTGAATCATTTGCGTGCTGTTTTTGATGCTTTGTGTGCTACACGTTTATTTGGTAATCTTGAGAAGTGCACCTTTTGCACCGATCGAGTTTCGTTTCTTGGATATGTTGTTACAGCCCAGGGCAATGAAGTGGATCCCGCCAAGATTGAGGCGATTTCGAGTTGGCCGATTCCGCTAAAGGTCACCCAAGTGAGGAGTTTCCTTGGCCTCGTTGGGTTCTACCGGCGTTTTGTCAAAGACTCTGGGTCTATTGCAGCGCCGCTGAATGAGCTTACAAAGAAGGATGTGCTCTTTGTTTGGGGCGATGCAAAGTAGGAGGCTTTCATGATTTTGAAAGATAAGTTAACACATGCTCCCTTGCTCCAACTTCCTGATTTTAATAAGAATTTTGAGCTTGAATGTGATGCTAGTGGAATTGGGTTGGGAGGTGTGTTATTACAAGATGGAAAACCTGTTGCATATTTTAGTGAAAAATTGAGTTGGCCGAGTCTGAACTATTCTACTTATGATATGGAATTATATGTTCTTGTTCGGACTATAGAAACCTGGCAACATTATTTATTGCCTAAAGAATTTGTTATACATTCTGATCATGAATCTTTGAAGCATATTCGTAGTCAAGCAAAACTGAACCGTCGTCATGCTAAGTCGGTCAAATTTATTGAGTCTTTTCCTTATGTCATTAAACACAAAAAGGGTAAAGACAACGTTATTGCTGATGCTTTGTCTCGTCGTTATACCATGTTATCGCAGTTTGACATCAAAATATTTGGATTAGAGACCATTAACGAATTGTAAAGAAGGGAGAACTTGGAACAAATTCGTCCACAATTATGGATTTGTGTTCCGCACTAACAAACTTTGCCTCCCCGATAGTTCCGTTCGTCTTTTGTTGTTACAGGAGGAACATGGAAGAGGATTAATGGGTCATTTTGGTGTGAAGAAGACAGAGGACGTCCTTGATGCACACTTCTTTTGGCCATGGATGCGCCGGGACATTGAGAGATTTGTTGACTGCTGCACGACGTGTCAAAAAGCTAAGTCACGTCTTAATCCACATGGTTTATATATGCCTCTTCATGTTCCTAGTGTGCCTTGGGAGGATATTTCTATGGACTTTGTTTTGGGATTGCCTCGAACATAGAAGGGGAGGGATAATATATGCCTCTTCTTGTTCCTGATTTTAATAAGACTTTTGAGCTTGAATGTGATGCTAGTGGAATTGGGTTGGAAGGTGTGTTGTTACAAGAGGGGGAACCTATTGCATTCTTTAGTGAAAAATTGAGTGGGCCTAGTCTGAACTATTCTACTTATGATAAGAAATTATATGCTCTTGTTCGGACATTAGAAACTTGGCAACATTATTTATGGCCCAGAGAATTTGTTATACATTTGATCATGAATCTTTGAAACATATTCATAGTCAAGCTAAACTGAACCGTCGACATGCTAAGTGGGTTGAATTTATTGAGTGTTTTCCTTATGTTATCAAACACAAGAAGGGTAAAGATAACGTTATTGCTGATGCTTTGTCTCTACGTTACACCATGCTTTCCCAACTTGACTTCAAAAATTTTGGGTTAGAGACCATCAAAGATTTGCACATGCATGATGCTGATTTTAAAGAAGTGGTGCAGAATTGTAAGGATGGGAGAACATGGACCAAATTCATCCTTAGTGATGGATTTGTGTTTCGTGCTAACAAGCTATGCATTCCACGTAGCTCCGTTCGTCTTTCGTTGTTACAGGAGGCGCATGGAGGACTAATGGGACACTTTGGCGTAAAGAAAACCAAGGACGTACTAGCTGCGCATTTCTTTTGGCCAAAGATGAGACAGGATGTTGAGCATTTTGTTGCTCGCTGCACTACTTGACAAAAAGCTAAGTCACGACTTAATCCTCATGGTTTATATATGCCTTTACCTGTACCTAGCGTTCCGTGGGAGGATTTATCCATGGACTTTGTTTTGGGTTTACCTAGAACAAAGAAGGGATGGGATAGCATATTTGTTGTTGTGGACAGATTTTATAAGATGGAACACTTTATACCATGTCATAAAACCGATGATGCTGCTAATATTGCTGATTTGTTCTTTCGTGAAATCATTCGCTTGCATGGTGTGCCAAATACAATTGTTTCAAATCGTGACACTTTTGGAGATGTTTATGGGCTAAGTTGGGGACTAAACTCCTTTTTAGTACTACATGTCACCCCCAAACTGATGGACAAACTGAAGTTGTTAATAGAACTTTGTCTACTATGCTTAGGGTTGTTTTAAAACAAAATTTGAAATTGTGGGAAGAATGTTTGCCTCATGTTGAATTTGCTTATAATCATTTGCTGCATTCTACCACTAAGATGTGCCCTTTTGAGATTGTGTATGGTTTCGTACCTCGTGCACCTATTGATTTATTGCCTATTCCATCTACGGTGCAAAATAATTTTGATGCTACACAGAGTGCTGAATTGATAATAAAACTGCATGAGACAACTAAAGAAAACATTGCAAGCAAGAATGTTAAATATAAATCATATGGAGATAAAGGAAGAAAGCATATTGTGTTTGATGTTGGAGATCTTGTTTGGTTACATTTGCGCAAAGATCGCTTTCCTGATTTTGCGCAAGTCCAAGTTAATGCCACGAGCTGCTGGTCCTTTCAAGGTGTTAGAGCGTATAAATGATAATGCATATAAACTTGAGCTACATGCAGACTATGTGGTTAGTTCGACATTTAACATTGCAGATTTGAAGCCCTACTTCGGTGAAAAAGATGAGATTGTGTCGAGGACGACTTCAATTCATGAAGGGGAGGATGATGAGGACATCCCAACTACAGTTACAACCACTAGTCCTACCACTACACAAATACAAGGACCTATTACTCGAGCTCGTGCACGTCAACTAAATTATCAGTTACTTTCGTTTCTTAGAACTCTTCCAAATTTACATGAGAATATGCTACTCCCTAAAACCGATGTGTTTGTTACACTTAGTAATAATGGACCTAGCAAGGAGTGGATGGACAAGTATGGGAGCATGATCGTCCATGGAGATGGCAGCAAGCATACGAGGATTGAAGATGATGCCACACATGGAGAATCGAGGATTGTCAAGCCACCATAAGAGGGCATGAAGTCTTGGACGAAATATTCAAAGACCACACTTCATATTTTCGTCCATAGCATTATTTGGTGCCACGTCACCTCTATATTTGGGTCAGGCCCATGTATTTTCGAGATACCTTTTCATGGGCTGTTTTTTTAGAGTTCGTATTGATAGGGAAACCGACTTAGGAAGGATTTCGGCCCCCTTTCCCAAGGCTGAACGAAATTCCCCTAAGTTTCCCAATAAATACCCCTCTAGGTCGTCACTTTAGGGTTTGGGTTTTGTTTAGTCAAAAGTGAGCTAGCCGTTGTTGCAACTTCACCGTACTTCGTTTGTGCCAGATCGGCCAGACCAAGACCGCTCTCTGGAACACCACTTTTATCTATAATCATTCACATTTGCAATACTTAGATTGCCAATTCATTGTTCTTGCTTGTTCTTCGATTGCCTACAGGAATAGACCTTAGTTGGTTTGGTCGATTGTGCTACGACGCTGTCATAAACCTCCGGAAGTTGGTGTAGCGGTTGTCAAGGCGTAGCGTCCTCGCGCATTTGTAGTCGGATCGTCAACATCGATCTCCACCCCAAATCTAAGTTATCCTCTCACCGAAAGATTGGACACCTCAGCCTCTATCAAATTGACTCTTGGGAAGACATGAAGCGCGAGATGCGAGCACGCTTTGTACTGACACACTATACACGTGATCTCTTCAAGAAGTTGCAAGAACTCAAGCAAGGAATCAAGTCCGTCGACGAGTACTTCAAAGAAATGGAAATGTCCATGATGCGTGCAAATGTCGAAGAGTCGGAAGAGCAAACAATGGCGCTCTATGAACGGCCTCAACTACCCCATCAAGAGGATCTTCGAGTTGCAACCTTACAGTTCTGAGCTAGTACACCAAGCCACCAAGGCGGAGCCAAGTAGTGGATGACATCAAGTACAACAAGACCAAGGCCTACTTCGCCTCCAAGCCTGCAACATCTACTCAACTGGCACAACAACAAGCTCCATAAGCAAACTCAAGATCTACCGCAAGACCTTCAAGTGCCCCTAGTCGACCCTCGACTTCTACCTTCAAGAAACCAGTGCCGTCCATGCAATCCTCTCAAGCTTCCGCGGGCAAGTCAAGTGACATCACATGCTTCAAGTGTGGAGGCCTTGGACACAAGTCATTTGAATGCACCAACAAGAAAGTAATGATAGCCAATGATAATGGCGGATGGGACTCCATGAGTGAGGATGAATATGAAGCAATGGTTCAAGTAGCTACGCTACGTCATGAGGATGAAGAACAAGATACCCAATATTGCGACAGCGACACCCTTCCATCACTTGTTGTCACAAGGGCCTTGACCAGATGAAGACCAAAGATGCAATTTGTTCCAAACAAGAGCCGACATCATGGGAAAGTCAATCAAGGTCATCATCAATGGTGGGAGTTGCCACAACCTCGAAAGGGAAGAAATGTGCGACAAACTCAAGTTTCATCGCACCAAGGATCCCCATCCATATCATGTGCAATGGCTAAGCAATAACGGGACCGTCAAGATTCATCAAAAGGTCAAGGTCTCCTTCAAGATTGGCCCCTATGAGGATATGGTTGAGTGTGACGTCACTCCCAAGACGGTGTGCCACCTCCTTCTTGGATGACCATGGCAATTTGAAAAAGGCGCCATGCATGATGGACGTACAAATCCATATAGCTTCAAGTGGCACAATAAGAATTTCGTCCTTCGCCCCATGACACCAAGTCAAGTTATTGCCGACAATGCCAAGACCGTCGCAAGGACTCAACAAGCAAAACCTTCTAGTGAGATAAGTGGTGAAAGAGAGAACCACCTTCACACGAGCGAGAGCCACAAGCCAAATATGAGTGGGAAAATGAAGAGGGTTACCCATGGTATAGTTTTGATAGCCACCAAAAGTGAGATGAGGGAAGCGAGAGCAAACCCATCCATTCTCCATTTTGTACTCTTGTGTAAAGGAGATGGGAATGACACTATCGACCTAACCCAAGTTCCCTCCTCAATGATGTCTCTTTTACAGGAATTCAGTGATGTTTTTCTGGATGAGCTACCTCCCGGACTACCTCCTCTCCGTGGGATTGAGCATCACATCAATCTCATTCCCGGAGCCCCTCTTTCCAATTGAGCACCCTACCGCACCAACCCCGAGGAAACAAAGGAGATTGAACGCGAAATTCAAGACCTCCTTGCCAAGGGACATGATGTAGCCCAACCCAACGACAACACCATGTCAAGCACTCCAACGTATGACAAGCCACCAAGGGCTCCAATGGGTGGCAAGGAACTCCATGGACTCCAATCAACTAAGGCATACGCGTGGATGAGGAGAAGTAAGCGTCATGGACAAGGAGAGGAAGAAGGAGGCGAAGACAGGCAGGCCGGCCCCCAGGCCGGCACCCCACCAGAGCCGGCCGGCCTCCCAGCCGGCCTAGGCCGGCCCCCAGGCCGGCACCCAACCAGAGCTAGCCGGCCTCCCAGCCGGCCCAGGCCGGCACCCCTCCAGACGCTGCCGGCCTCCAGGCCGGCCTAGGCCGGCTCCCAGGCCGGGCCTCCTCCAGACGCCGCCGGCCTCCAGGCCGGACCCCCACCTTTCACCCCCTTTTGTACTAAGACTATAAATAGCTTTCCCCCTTTTCCATTTGAGGTAGAGAAGAATGAACTAGAGTTGAGCGTTGCTCCTTCCCGTGATGGGTTCCTCCGAGGAGTATGATGAATCTCTTGTTGTAGCTACTCTTTCACTTAGGTGTCTCTAGTAGTGCAAACCAATCTTTCACTGCGGTGATTCTATTGGATCGGTGGACCGGCCGGTAAGAGAAATCGGTTTCATTAAGCGTGTTGTTGACTTGGGTTTTGGGATCCGGAGGCTGCTCCGTTGGGGGTTTGTTGCCGGGTGATTCTCCCTTGTAGGCTTCGCGAGTTATCCCCACGATTTGCCCTTTTTCACCTCGTGTTCTTTGTTTCCATCTCCGTGTTCTTCATGTTCATCCTCTTCCCCGCCTCAAATCCGTGAAGATCGGGCCAACCCCCTACATCATATGGTATCAGAGCAAGGGTTGCCACGGATTTGCCTTTGTTTCCACCCCCAAATCCACAAAAATTTTCTTTGATTTTGCTAATTTCGAAAATTTCCACCAAAAATAGCCCCAATTTGCTTTTGGATCGATCTGAGATTCTTGTGAGTTTTGGTAGGTTTTGATCCGTGGATCCATTGCTATACTTGTTGATCTACCTCCCTTTGCGTTCCCATGGCCAAATTCCTTTGATTTCCCCTCCGATTTGGTGTTTTTCGGGCCGTCTTTCCGCCGAAATCGCACTTTTTCGCGTCACGGGAAGGTATCCCGGCCGGCCTCCAGCCCGGCCTAGGCTGGCCTCTAGGCCGGACCCCCGGCAGAAGCCGCCGGCCTCCAGCCCGGCCTAGGCCGGCCCCCAGGCCGACCCCCCTGCAGAAATTTTGTTTTGGCCATAACTTTTCACTCCGGACTGCATTTTTGGTGATTTTCGTCTCTAACCGAAGCTACGGACAAGCTCTACATCACCACGGCGGTTGACCCATCATCTATTGCCACCAAATTTTGTGAGCAAGGAAGGGACATTCCACTCCAACGGGTGAAGATCGTCGACGAAAGGTATAACATCCCCGAACCTTCTCCCACCTTGCATCACTTGTTAGCCAAGCCATTTGTGCCTATCTTACCTATTGAGACTAGCTCATCTATGATTGCTTGGGCTTTGCACACTTGATACCTCTTAGTGTTCCGAGCAAAACTTGTATGCGCTAGTTCATATAGTTGTTGTTCGCAAGCAAAGTGAGAGGCAAAATAGAAAAGAGAATAAGAGGCCAAAAGAGAAATAGAAAAGAATCAAAAGAGAAAAGAAAAAGAAAGAGCCTCAATGCCATATCTCTTGTAGGTCGCGCAAGCTCGATGAAAAATTCATAGGTGTGGTATCTTTGTGCAAATCTTGTAGCCCACCAATAATTGCAATCGAGTTGGTTTCTCTTGTACTTGTGCACCTTGAGCTTTAGTCTTCGCTAGGTCCATCACTAGCTCATTTTGGTTGCACAAGTCCCACTTTTCAAAGCGTGTGTTTCTATGAGCTTCACTCATATCCTTTGAGATCGACTTGTATTTGCTTTGTGGTCATCGTGGTTCTCTACTTGCCTTTACAATATCTTGGTTTCCGGTTGTTCCATTTGCTTTCCACAATTCATACCTATCCACTCATAAGCCGTGTGTGTTTTGGAGTTGCGTTTGGATCTTTGAAATTCAAGTCACCCGCATTCTTGTGTATCGGTTTCTCTTGGCATGGTCCACTAGTTCCAATACTATCTACTAGGTGAGGTTGGTTTCTTAGTTCCTTCCACTCCACATATATATACACTTGTCTTGTGATTGACCATGTCTAGTGAGAGCGGAGCATCCTATGGAGGCCATGATGATGAGAACATGATGAGCGACAACGACTACGGTGCGCCAAGCATGGATGAAATCATGAGCGACAACGACTACGGCGCCCCAAGCATGGATGACATGGTGGACCACGACATCGACGACACCTCCACAAGCATGGATCTCATGGCGGAGCACCACAACTACTACGACTATGATGCCGCAACCGTCCACGACATGGAGAGCTACAACGACTTCGAGCCCACAAGCGTCAATGCCATGGTGGACCACTACTTCGACTACAACTCCAATGAGGTGGTGGAACCCTACATCGACTACGGCTCCTCAAGGCACGTCAAGGATCTTCCACGAGGCTCTACACACCTTGTTGATGACGACTCCGTCGATGAATACCCACCTCGGCGATCCTCAAGGCCAAGAACTCAAGAGCGCCACCGCCGTCAAGAACCTACAAGCTCAAGGAGACGGAGCTCAAGGCATCTTCGCCTAGAGGACAAGGAGATACGCACTCCTCCTCGACGTCAAGCTACCTCACCCTCGAGACGGCGGCCAACGCAAAGTGCCTATGCACACGAGTCTTCATCAAGGAACTCCAAGGATCTTCATCGGCGTACGTCTACTCATGATCATCATCGACGCCACTATGAGGACTCAAGCTACTCAAGGCCACGCCATCACGCGTCTACATCAACATACAAGATGGTGGCAAGTACACATCATATGGAGTCTCTTCCGCGCGCCACAACCAAAAGAGCGTCCAAGCATAGATCAAGCTACACGAAGGAATTGGAAAAACTCAAGGCCAACCTCGACGAGTGGAAGACCAAGCGCGACACCGACAATGCCAACTTCGAGCAAGCCAAGCTCAAGGCCGACGCCGATTGCGACAAGCTCATGGCCGACCTCAAGACCATCCGCGAGGAGTTCGTTGCCGGGTTATCCAAGTTCTTCAAGGCCTCACATGACTCTTCACCGAGCTTATTGTCCACTCGACTACACGATGGTGACCATGAAGACGGTGAGAAGATGGTCGAGCATGGGATTTTCCCTTCGACCAAGGAGACGAGCATTGAAGATGCTACCACTTGTGGCGGCGAGCCGAGTGAAGAAGCCGAGCATGGGATGTTCCCATCGGCAAAGGAGTCGTGTGATGATGCCCACACTACGGCATTCACCTTTGGAGGCGAAAAGGTTGAGGAGGTTGAGCATGGGAGTTTCCCTTCAACCAAGGTGGCGAATGGAGTTGAGTCTACCGGGCCTATCCCTTTGTGTTGGCAAGATGAGATGGTACCAATCCCATGTGATCATGAGAGCCACCTAGCCCACTTGAGTGAGAGTGCAAGTGAGTTGAGTGCCTCTACCATATGTGAGATTGAGTGCTTCCACTTTGAGGGAATGAGTGATACACACCTTGAGTTGGGAGAGGTAGTTGATAGGTCAAGTGAGGACATTTCGATTTCTAACAACTTACCCTCTACCTCTAGTGTTTTCTCTCATGTTCTACTAGGTTCCATGGACGATGAGACGCCAAGCCTCGACATGATGGCGCCTATGATGGAGAAGATGTACATGGAGGATGAAGACGATGCCACCCCATGTCTACATCATGATGAACAAGTCAGCTACATGGACGCCGCTACCACTACCACAACACCTACTTCTCATGAGCGGGACTACAAAGGTACGCATATGGGTGTTGATGATGCCATGATCCCACTAGTGGACATGATGACTTGTGATTGCTTGCATGATATGGATTTTTGTTTTGATGTCACCTATGATTCTTTCATATTCCCATGTGATACCTTGTTCCAAACCAATGTTGATCATGTGGAATTTCCTACGTGTGATGATCTTGACACATGCATGTCTTGCTATGAATCTTTCCGATTTTCTCCCATTGTTGCATGCAATATGTCGAACAATTTCTCTTTCATATGTGTTGCTTGCAATGATGATAAAATGCTTGACAATGAGTTTGCCCCCATAGCATTCTCACATTTTGGAGATTTGTCTTGTTTGAATGTTGAGTTTTTTTCCTTCTTCGTTTTGCATGTTGCCCATCCGCATACTTCATATATTCAATTTGATTGTAGTGCGTTTGGTGATGTGCAAATGGAGAGATGCGTCATAATGGATGATGCATTCATGTACCATGCACACAATTTCTTTTTATGGAATTTCGTGTGTAATGGCTCACGCTTCATAATGTCAACCTCAATCGAACATGAGTTGACAAAAAGAGCTCTTGAGAGCATTTTCCATGAGAGTTATGGATCCAATCCAACTCTATTTCCTTTTCCATGTTTTGCATCGAACAAATTGAACAATTACTCTTTACTTTGGTTCGGTTGCAAACATGTGAGTGCTTTGGTTTTCATTTGTGACATTCATGCTCCCTTGATTTTCCTTGTAAATGATTTATGTGTTGCAAAAAGTATGATGAACAATTGTTCTTTCCGATGGCTTGTTTGCAACCATAATGATATTTTCAGCATGTATTGTCATGAGGCCTTTGGATATTGTCTTATTGGTGTTGCAACAAAATCGATGAAAACTTGCTCTTCTCCTTGTTTTGTTTGCACCCATGATGGCGATGATAAGAGCCTCCCTCAATTTGTGTGGTTCACAACCTTTTCCTTCCGATGCTTTGAATGCAATGGACTACATATGGTTCACAATGAGATAGGTATCTTAGCCTTCTCTACTTTTCTTGGATATTTTGTGTTCCACACTTTTGAGGATGTTTCGAAGAGTTGCTTTCCCAATGACCTTGCTTTTGAACTACATTCTATACATGTGTGTTGTGCTAATGATGTTATGAACAAATTTGGACATGTCGTCAATGATGTGCTCCTCTATCATGCACACACATATTTTGCTTGGTCTTTGGTGCGTATAGGTAACAATAGCGGCATGGTGACTTCCACGTCAACGTCAAGCCATCTATCTCCTTCACATAATGAGGACATGCTAGCATCGAGGATGACGCTTTTCGAAGGAGGGGGAGATGATGTAGCCCAACCCAATGACAACACCATGTCAAGCACTCCAACGTACGACAAGCCACCAAGGGCTCCAATGGGTGGCAAGGAACTCCATGGACTCCAATCAACTAAGGCATACGCGTGGATGAGGAGAAGGAAGCGTCATGGACAAGGAGAGGAAGAAGGAGGCGAAGACAGGCAGGCCGGCCTCTAGCCCGGCCTAGGCCGGCCCCCAGGTCGGCACCCCACCAGAGCCGGCCGGCCTCCCAGCCGGCCTAGGCCGGCCCCCAGGCCGGCACCCAACCAGAGCCGGCCGGCCTCCCAGCCGGCCCAGGCCGGCCCCCAGGCCGGCACCCCTCCAGACGCTGCCGGCCTCCAGGCCGGCCTAGGCCGGCTCCCAGGCCGGGCCTCCTCCAGACGCCGCCGGCCACCAGGCCGGACCCCCACCTTTCACCCCCCTTTTGTACTAAGACTATAAATAGCTTTCCCCCTTTTCCATTTGAGGTAGAGAAGAATGAACTAGAGTTGAGCGTTGCTCCTTCCCGTGATGGGTTCCTCCGAGGAGGATGATGAATCTCTTGTTGTAGCTACTTTTTCACTTAGGTGTCTCTAGTAGTGCAAACCAATCTTTCACTGCGATGATTCTATTGGATCAGTGGACCGGCCGGTAAGAGAAATCGGTTTCATTAAGCGTGTTGTTGACTTGGGTTTTGGGATCCGGAGGCTGCTCCGTTGGGGGTTTGTTGCCGGGTGATTCTCCCTTGTAGGCTTCGCGATTTATCCCCACGATTTGCCCTTTTTCCCCTCGTGTTCTTCGTTTCCATCTCCATGTTCTTCGTGTTCATCCTCTTCCCCGCCTCAAATCCGTGAAGATCAGGCCAACCCCCTACATCAGGACATGTTCGTGAAGACTTGAGTCCGTGCGCCGTACCGGCCATCCTCGTCCCCAAACAAGACGACACCTTGTGCATGTGCATGGATTGTCGTCCCATCAATAATATCATGGTGAGATATCAACACCCCATCTCCCGCCTTGATGACATGTTAGATGAGCCCTGGGGTGCCACTATTTTCTCCAAAATCGATTTAAAAAGTGGTTACCACCAAATTCGTATGCATGAAGGAGATGAATGGAAAATGGCTTTAAAAACTAAACTTGGTCTTTATGAATGGCTTGTGATGCCCTTTGACCTTTCCAATTCTCCTTCCAGTTTTATGCGTCTTATGAATCACGTCTTGCGCACTTTCATTGGCAAGTTCATGGTTCTTTACTTTGATGACATTCTTGTTTATAGCAAATCTTTGCATGAACATGTCAACCATGTGAAACAAGTTTGTTGGCCCTTCGTGATGCTTTGCTTTTTGCCACCCTCAAGAAATACACCTTTTGCACTGACAAGCTAGTATTTTTGGTTATGTGGTTTCTTCCAAAGGGATTGAAGTGGACACCTCAAAGATTGAGGCAATCACCAATTGGCCAACTCTGTAGCGCTCTTGGCTTATTTGTGTTTTATCATCGATTTGTGAAATATTTTAGCACCCATGCTTGCCCTTTGTGAAAGACTCCGTGTTCATGTGTAACTCGGCATAGCCAGCAAGTCCAGGGACCCGGCCGCCTTTATAAGGGGGTTCCTGGACCTTAGATCACCAAGTCTCACAAGTCATGGTTTCTTCCAAAGGGATTGAAGTGGACACCTCTAAGATTGAGGCAATCACTAATTGGCCAACTCCTACAAATCTCGGCCAACTCCGTAGCGCTCTTGGCTTATTTGGGTTTTATCGTCGATTTGTGAAAGATTTTAGCACCATTGCTTGCCCTTTGTGAAAGACTCCGTGTTCATGTGTAACTCGGCATAGCCAGCAAGTCCAGGGACCCGGCCGCCTTTATAAGGGGGTTCCTGGACCTTAGATCACCAAGTCTCACAAGTTGCAGATAGCCCTCAAGTCCCATAGTCACCGAGTCTCGAGTTAGCGAGATCGGAACCTTGTAATCGATATCAACACCAAGTAATAAAGAATAAGCAGGAAGTAGGTCTTTACCTCCATCGAGTGGGGCTGAACCTGGGTAACTCCTTGTCCCTCGTCAAGATTAACCAACTCCTGTGTTCCTAGTCACATTGTCCCCACAACTTAGCTTCCTGGAGGAAGTACTTGCCGTGACAAGCCCATGACAGTTGGCGGCCACCGTGGGGCTCGTGATGAAAGGAGTTGAGATCATGGGAGAAGCTCGCCGAGGCATGGAGAAGCTCGTCATCGGCAGGGCCTACACCAACCAGTACGGCGAGATAGATATCGACGACTATGGGTGGAGCTCGGAGGGATACCAGTTCATCTTCGGCAAGATCAACGTCTTTGTTGGCATGGTCAACGTATCAGGTACTCGAATTAACGAGTTAGATTCTGTTTCAGAAGCAACAGCTATTGTCGAGTCCGATGGAGAGGAGTCCGTTGGCACATCAGAAGTCGGCATAATCGCCGAACAAGAGGAGCAGCAGATCCCCACAAAGGGATTCGGAGATGCTGTTAGAGCCAGGTTCGGAGCCAGACTATGATGCTGATTCAGAATCAATTTTGCCCTTATTTGAAGATCGTCTTGGATATGGAGTTGAGGAATAGTATGTGCAATCGCCAGTATGCCCGCGTCATGTTGGAGTATACATGTCAGGGGGAAATCAATTTGATCCTGACTTGTTCACCAAGGAAATCACAGGAGATAATGCAGCGGCTCACGCACAGGAGTTGATCACAGCTCGTGAGGCTATAGAAAAGCAGTTGGCGAATGTCGCAGAGGCTAGTCGCAAATTGGTAGAAGATCAAGCGCATGTCCAGGCAGAACATGCTCGCGTGGAGGCAGAACAAGCTCGCGTGCAGATAGAACAAGATCGGGTGCAAGCAGAACATGATCGCGTACAAGCTGAGGCTTTAGCGGTGCGCAATTGACAAGAGGAGCTCGCCTCGGTCCAGCATAGGAGAACAAGGAGTCAGCTGCAAGGAGCCATGATAGACCCTACAAATCTCTTTCGGACACCTACTGGTCCGACTACAGGAGCCGAAGCCGGAGGATCAGCACCCGGGACAGGAGCAGGAGCTCCACCTCCTCCACCACCAGAGGGAAACGGAAGAGCACCTGAAGGAGGAGCCGAGGAGGAGCCGGCGGCATGGGACCACCACCACCGCCACCACCAAGGTTCCACACGCCAGTAGGACACTACTCAAACCCAATGGACAACATACACGCAGCAACTATGGTTCTGGAAAGAATCCCACTTATGGAAAACCCAATGGGATAGGAGGCACGACTCGCCATTGACATGCTTAAAACAGCAATGGCTCAGCAAGCTCTTTACCCCAACTTCCCAGATGCCAGCAGACTTCATTCAACTCCATACAACTCCCGAACGAGGAGTCAGCACGACGAGCACTACTAGGAAACAGCCTAGTAGTGGCGCACCTTTTAGACCTTTCTGTGGCGCATCCGCGAAATATAAGGATGCGCCACAGAAGTCTTGCCACTAAAATATATTTCTGTGGCGCACCTTCCGGGGTGCGCCACAGAAATATATCTGTGGCGCATATGTTGCCCGTGCGCCACAGAAATTCATGCGCCACAGAAACCACGAACGGTGCGCCACAGAATATATCCAGAATATATCATACGTATTTTCATTTTTCTGCTGCCGTACAAATACTGGTATATTATAGAAAATATAGATATATCATTACAGGAAAAAAACTAGTATATTATAGAAAATACAGATATATCACATTACAGGAAATTCATATTCCAATATTATATAGAGAGAAATATTTGATAAACCAGTACAAATACACAATTTCCAATCATAGTTCATCGATCATATTATTACACAAAGTTGATCACAATCATAGTTCATCGATCATATTATTACATATCCAGTAGCTAATACATGAAGCTTAGCTAATTTCAACATGAACCATCTGATTCATCGACTTGTACTGAGTCGACGGCGGCGCTACGCATCCAAAGAGAAGGAACCCTCACAGGGTCATAGCTCACGTGAGCAGGAACCCTCTGAAGAAACGACCACCTACCGTCATACTGCCTAACCAGCAGATACATGTATCGACGGACGTGCTCGTCCTCCTCCCTAATACGGCGACGTACCTCCTCCTCGGGGGCCGGCTCCCTCTGCACCGAGCGTGGCCCACGCGACTGCCACCACAGAAGATCAGGGTCGACGACGTCACCCGGATTCCTCACCAAGCTGTCCGTCCCGGAAGGTAGCACCTCCCAGTGCCAGCCCGGTGGAGCCCAGTCCCGCACATCGCCCCTCTAGTCCAACATGGACATCGTCACCGAGAACACCTAAGTAAAAAATGCTTAAGTCAAAATTTTGTTACAAAAGTAATATTAAAATTTACGAAATGCGAGAAGTTAATAATGGAAAGCCTCATATATCATTGCCGTGCAAAACAAGGCAAAAAGAGTGTCTACAAGACCATGTATTAATACAAACACTCCAATTGTATATACTACAAGGCATTGTAGACACTCTCCTTGCCTTTACCGTGGCATAGTTTAAATCATCGGCTTTGTCAATTCATAGAGAAGAAACAAAAAGATTCGAGTTTATGCCTCATACATAGATTGGACACACATTTGTGCATATCACAAGGTTCACTAGCTCCTCCCTGAATCATACAGTGTCACAACATTTTAATTATCGGCTTAGAAGAAAAAGATAAAACAAAATAAAAATGACTTAAATTTGCGCCTCATACTTAGGTCGGACACACAAGTAGACCTGCAGGATCCTCGGCAATTCATCATTGTGTCACCCAAATCTAGTGGCTGGATTCAACCTACCTGAGGGCTTGTGTTTCCAACAGCATCGTTGTATTGTCTTTATTCACCGACCTACAGGAGGTGGATCCAATGGCTGGCCGGTGAACAAAGACAACACAATAATGCCAGGGAACATGCCAGCAGGTAGGCTAAATCCAGCCATTGGGTTCGGTGACAAAGGTAGACGCTCGTTGTGTGCCGTTCGCTGCAGGGAGGCTAAAATGCCTAGTGTCACAACATTTTAATCATCGGCTTTCGAAGAAAAATAATTTTGGATTTGTGCCTCATATTTAGATTGGACACACATTGATCAGGTACGGGGCAAGCGGACCAAGTAAAAGTATGCACAAGATGTTTATTTGTGCATATCACAAGGTCCGCTAGCACCTACCTGATTAAAATAGTGTGCCACACAACATTTTAATCATCGGCTTTAGAAAAAAAGAAAAAAGAAAAATAAAGCATGCATAACAAAATAAAGATAACACCACTGTGAAATATGAACACAATAAAGATACCCCATATGTCCCTTTTTTAACAAAGTCATGCCAAAATTTACGAAAAATTTCAGCATGACCTTTGCTAAAAAAAGGATATATGGAGAGTACCCGAATTTGCCGGAACGGGAGTTAATCGACATTCCGACAATCTCAAGGGCCTCTCGGGGTACCTGCAATCATTTCACAAAAAAATCTACATCGGCCGACATCTCCACGACACGATGGTCGGAGCACAAACAACCACAACTAATTAATTTAACCACAAAACTAACCTAATTTTAACTAACCTACACTAACTATTAATTTGACCACAAAACAGTAGCTAAAACTAACTAACTAATCTAAAACAGTGGATAAACCTAAATAATCAAAAAACTAACTAACTAATCTAAAACAGTAGCTAAAAAAGTAGGTAAAACTAACCTAAAACTAACTAACTAATCTAAAACAGTAGCTAAAACTAACTAACTAATCTAAAATAGTAGCTAAAACTAACTAACTATTAATTTGACCACAAAAACAGTAGCTAAAATTAACCTAAAACATTAGCTAAACCTAAATTTTCCCTTTGTGGAATTTTCACAAACACCTTGCTTGCAAGGGAGAGGATGGAGGAGCAGGAAGAAATGGCAAGGAGCCAAAGGAGGGAGAGAAGGGGAGGGTCGGTGCTCACCTCAGGGAGAGGAGGGGGAGGAGGAGGGGAGGGGCCTTATACCAGGCGCGGGGACGGCGGAAGCGGGCGCAAGGACGGCCGACCGTGGAAGGGATGGAAGATGAGCAGCACCTCGGGGAGGGGATGGAGAGGAGCAGCACCTCGGGGATGCATGGGATGGAGAAGGCGGCGTGTGGAGGGCGGCGGTGGCGGCGGCGTCGAGGTGGCAGGCCGGTGGGCGCGGTGGAGGTGCTCCTCGTGGGGGTCGAGGTGCCGCGGCGGAAGGATTGGGCTGGGGCGGCCGGTGGCAGCGAGTTGGGGCGGTGGTGGTGCGGCGGCCGGCGGTTGGGCGTCGAGGGGGGCGTGCGCGGGTGTGTTGGGGGCGAAAGGAAGGAGAAGGGAAGATAAAGGGGAGAGCCCAGCAAAATGCCTAAGTGCTAGCATTCTGTGGCGCATGGATCAACATGCGCCACAGAAATGTAACTTTCTGTGGCGCATGGAGTTTGATGCGCCACAGAAAGTTGCATTTCTGTGGCGCATGTGGGTCCATGCGCCACAGAAAAGGAGGGGTCGGATGCAATCCATCCGTTGGTGGTGGGGCCCACAAATTTTCTGTGGCGCATGGGCACTGGTGCGCCACAGAAAGTCGTAATTCAGTGGCGCATGCGCTAAAAATGCGCCACAGAAAGGGGTGGTATTCTGTGGCGCACCACCAACAGTGCGCCACAGAATATTTTCTGTGGCGCACGGCCACGTTGGTGCGCCACAGAATAACCTTCCACCTATAGCTAGTTTCCTAGTAGTGGAGTCACATCCGGCCGGGTCGACGAGCGCAAGGCGCCGCGAATTGGCAAGGAACCAACCACACATATCGACTTTCTCAGAAGCCCAAGGGATCGTTGATGAGGCGCGAAATAGGAGAGAAGCTCACGTGGCTAGAGTCCCAGAAGCCGGAAAGGCCTGAGGACCACCGCCAGCAAGAGCAGTTAACTAGCCGTAGCCAACCCAGGCACGTACGGAGGTAACTTCACTTGGAGGTTTGCCCTCATTGACATGACCGGAGTGTTTATCGAAAGCCATCAGAGCCGAGTCCTTCCCCAGCGACTTCAAGGAACCACATAAAATTGTCAACTATGAGCCCAACATGGATCCGACTTCCTGACTTAGCAGTTACGAGAAGGCGATGAGTATTCGCAATGCCACAGGAAATTTATGTGCCAAATTCATGTATCTCATGATGGACGGGGCAGCCAAGGATTGGATGAGGAACTTACCCCCAGGTCAATCAACTCTTCGGAACAGTTGAAAACGGCTTTCGTTCAGAATTTCCAGGGGACCTGCAACAAGTTGAGTACTATTGAGGACCTGGAGCGGTGTGTCCAGAGAAAGGGCGAGTCCGCAAGGCACAGGATGAGACGAGTGTCAGAAATAATCAACTCCTCGCAAGGATTACCGCCAATTTCAGTATTGATGGGCATGGAGAGAAATTGTAGTTTCAATCCAGTGAGCTGGAAACTGGGATGTCTGAAGGAAAGTCTGAACCAAGGAATACCCGTCACCATTGGAGAAATCATTACAGGTGCTAACAAGCATGCTGCCACGGATAAAACAAAGGATCAGGAATAAGTCAGAAAAGGACAAGGAGGTAGTGGCCAGATTCAAAACCAGAATCAAAAGCATGGAGGCATTAAGTGACCGTATGGAGACGGCTCCGACTTGGTGGCTAACACCAATTCCGGCTATAGACGCAAGGACAACAACTCCCAGGGTTATCAAGGGCGTAGGCCAACCTCTCAAGAGATACTGGAAGGTCCGTGTCCTCGCCATATACGGATAGGATGGTGCGGACATACCTTGGAGCAGTGCGTGGACTTGCAGCGTTGAAGAAATTCTCCTGCAAACAATGGGAATAACAACAACAATGGTGGCGTAAACGTCGGATACAAAGGAAACAACCATGGCGGGGGACCTGGCAATAATGGCGGAGGAGCCGGAAACAATCCAGGACCTAGCCAAGGACGATCTCAAGGTGGGTTCCAGCAAAACCCCAAGCAGCTTCATGATAGTCGAGGACAGTAATACATAGCAACTCGGCCGCAACATCCGAGTCAGGGTAGCTATCACGTTTTTACCACCAGTACATCAAAGAGAGCAAGAAAGCTAAAAGTTCGCGCAGTCAATGTCGTCGAGCCAGCAGTACCTCAATGGTCAAGGTGGTCGGAACAACCAATCACATGGAGTCGGGCAGATCATCCACCAAGGATTGAGGACCCTGGGCAGCTAGCCTTAGTGGTAGCGCCACAAGTCGGAGGTTACACGCTCAACAAAGTACTTATGGATGGTGGCAGTAGCATCAACATACTTTATTACGACACATTCAAAAGGATGAAGTTGCAGGACAGGCAGCTCATACCCATAGAGACAGTCTTTCATGGGATAGTACCGGGGAAGTCGGCAAAGCCCATTGGTAAGATTTATATGGAAGTTGCTTTCGATACTTTTGAAAATTTTCGGTCCGAGATTCTTCCTTTCGAGGTTGTGGACCTCCAGAGTCCATATCATGCTCTCTTGGGTTGGCCTGCATATTTCAAGTTCATGGCAAGGCCTTGTTACATATATCTGAAGCTGAAGATGTCGGGACCAAAAGGAGTTCTCACAATAAATGGCAGTAAAGAAATGGCACTTGAGTGCGAGCAGGGAGATGCAGCTATGGCAGAGACGGCTTGAGCTCAAGAGGAGCTTAAATTTATAATGCACATGTGGACCCGGAGGATAATTCAGTGCTCAATAAGCCGGCCACAGAGGAAAAGATGAAATTTAGGTCAGCACAGGATACCAAGCAAGTTGATTTTGTCCTCGGTGAGTCCTCCAAGCAGTTCACCATCAGGGCACACCTCTCTGATAAATAGGAAAGCGCGCTTGTCGAGTTCATCTGTGAGAACCGGGATGTCTTTGCATGGAAGCCCTCTGACATGCCGGGTGTACCGAGAGAACTCGCCGAGCACTGCTTACACGTTAAACCTAACGCAAGACCTGTAAATAAAGTACTATGCAAGTTTCATGATGATAGAAGGAAAGCTATTGGAGAGGAGGTGGCCCGGCTCCTTGCGGCCGAGTTCATCAAAGAAGTGTTCCACCCAGAGTGGGTGGCTAATACAGTATTGGTACCAAAGAAGACAGGGGAGCTACGCATGTGCATCGATTGCACCGGGTTGAACAAAGCATGTCCTAAAGATCCTTTTGCGCTAACTCGCATCGACCAGATTATTGACTCCACAGCAGGGTCCGAGTTGCTCTGTTTTTTGGATGCTTATTCTGGCTATCACCAGATTCGACTTAAGGAGGAAGACGAGTTGAAGACCTCCTTCATTACACCTTTTGGAGCTTTTTGTTACAAAACAATGCCTTTTGGACTTAAGAATGCGGGAGCAACCTACCAGAGATGCATTCAGAACTGCTTCAAGGAGCATATTGGGAGAAATGTTCACGGCTATGTGGACGATGTGGTCATCAAGTCTCAGTAGAACGACTCCTTGATCGCTGACTTGACAAAAACCCTTAACAATTTGCGCAAGTACAAGATGAAGCTCACCCAGGCAAGTGTGTATTTGGAGTCCCCGCAGGCAAACTCGTTGGCTTCATCGTTTCAGAGATAGGCATTGAGGCAAATCCAGAGAAAATCAAGGCTATCCACAGCTTACTGAAGTCGATTTGTTTAAAAGACATCCAGAGGCTCACAAGTTGCGTGGCAGCTTTGAGCAGGTTCATCTCGCGACTCGGATAGAAGGCAGGACCTCCCTACCAACTCCTAAAGAACTCAGACAAGTTCCTTTGGGGCCAATAAGCTGACGATGCTTTTGAGGAGTTGAAGAAGACTTTATCAACAGCACCAGTCCTTGTAGCTCCTACTGATAAGGAGCCCATGTTACTATATGTAGATGCCAACGAGAGAGTCGTCAGCACAGTGGTGGTTGTGGAATGCAACAGAGATGCAACAGGACGAGTTGCAAAGTGGGAAATTGAGCTAGGACCTTACCATATCACATACGAACCTCGCATGCCGATCAAGTCACAAGCTTTGGTGGACTTTGTCAACGATTGGACCGACTTCACATCTTCACCAAGTTCGCCCTGCACCAAGTACTCGACGATGCACTTTGATGGATCGAGACAACATGAAGGTTCAGGAGTCGGTGTCGTCTTAACCTCACCTAAAGGAGATAAGTTGGCATATGTTCTTCATCTACATTTTACTTGCACCAACAACATGGCAGAGTATGAGGCTCTGCTACATGGACTCCACATGGCCAAGGAAACAAATATCAAATGCATCAGGTGCTTTGGGGACTCGGATCTCATAGCACAACAAGTGTCAGGAACTTGGGATTCAAAGGATGCAAATATGGCAGCTTACGGAAGAGCAGTTGAGCAGATTGCCGGATTCTTTTCTGGTTACCAGGTGGAGCACATTGATCGTCACAAGAACAAGGCGGAAGATGCGCTATCAAGGCTAGGTTCTAGAAGGGAAAAAGTACCACCCAATGTGTTCTTAGACGAACTTCCACTTCCCGAGCCTTAAACTCCTCCTTTGTAAAGGGAGAACCATTTTCATGCTGCTCCGGCTTCACCAAAGTTAGCAGAGCCGGCTCCACCACATTCGGATAGTAACTCCGGGCCAGAGCAAGAACTCATATAGCTGCTTGCCGCAGGGAGGACTGCTTCCATTGCAGGACATATCCAGGAGCTCGAGACAACTCCTTTACAAGTTGGTTCGGCTTTGAAGGGCACCGATCCTTGGGATGCAGATACCTAACGATGGCACGGGCACCTTCTTGGAGTCCATGGCAATAATCTAGGAGCTCATTCATCTGGTTGCCAATTGATAACTTTAAGTTTGGAGAAGTTGGACCTGGCAAAGAGAGAACGGAAACAGGTCAGAAGGTGATACTTAAAAGAAAATAATCAAGCAGGCAAAAGGAAGAGAGCGTTGCTAACCAAATATCCGTTGGGTCACCGCTTTGACGCCCTTGCGGCATCACTCCAAGCCAATATTTAGGTCCTTGATGGCCTTTTCAGCAATTTTCTTGGTATTGGCGGCTTCTTTCTTCACTTCTTCTAGCTCGGCATAGACTTTTTTTAGGTCCTCCTCAAGCTGGAGGGAGTGTTCCTTTACAGAGAGGGCAGCCTTAGCGGAAGCAGCCGCCTTGTCGTCAAGCTCTTTCATGTCTCTCTTCATTTGAGAGACAATATTCTGCGAGTACAACATCGACAAGTTCAGATCCCATTTCAAGAGATAGCTCTATGATGTAGCCCCACATGTGGACAACACCATGACCGACATGCCTACGGGCCCTATGACAAGATCTAGAGCCAAGGCTATGGAAGATAAGGTGAACTCACTCCTATCCCATCATCAATTCGATCTCTCCATGGATGGCTTGCTGCCTTAAGCGGATGTGCTATGTGTTCTTAGGTACGAGCCTGACGTCGACCCATCCACGGGCCAAGGAGTCAAGGGAGAAGAGGGACCTGAAGATGGTGATCGAGAAGATGGTGAACAAGCCACAACCGGAGAAGTCCCAGGAAAATCCGGTACTACCGGCCTCGGAGCGGTACTACCGGCCAACTACTGGAAATGCTCTCTGTTAGAGGTCCGGCAGTGACCCGGAAGTGAGCCGGTACTACCGGCCACCCGGTACTGCCGGCCGACGCGGGTTGAGCCGAACCGGCCTTGTGCCTTATCCATTCACTCCCCCACATACCCCTCGTGGATAGACTATAAGTAGTTCCCTTTTTCTCAGATCTAGGGTTAGACTTGATTTTAGACTTGTTGAGCATGGCTCTTCCATCCCTCCTCTTGTGGAGATGAATTCATCCCTCTTATTGTAGCTACTCTTTCTCTTGGTGATTATAGTAGAACAAGCCAATCTTCCCTCCACGGGTTCTGTTAGATCGATGGACCGGCCAGTAAGAGAAACAGTTTCATTGAGCATCTGGTTGACTTGGAATTTGGGATCCGGAGGCTTCTCCATTGGGGGTTTGTTGACGGGTTATTCTTCCTTTTGGCTTCGCGAGTTATCTATTTGTGAGTTCATTCCTCGTGTTCTTCATTTTTCCCCTCATTCCCCTCGTGTCAATCCATGAAAATCGGGCCACAACTACATCATTTGGTATCAATAGCAAGGGTTGCCATGAAAATCGGGCCACAACTACATGAAAATCGAAGCCTATCAACTCTCCTCCGCGCCTTAATCAAGCCAAACGTCAAGGGTTGCGAGGAATGCATACCACATGCCAAGTTTGCCTACAACAGTGCCTCGCACCGGGCGACCAAGCGAAGTCCGTTGGCGGTTGTCTATGGGTTCAACCCCAACACCGCCCTAGACATCCTCCCACTTCCTCTCCACGAGCGCACCGACATGTACTTCGACAAGCGGGACGACTACATGAAGACACTACATGAGTCCACGCGAGCCACTCTAGAGGAGCACACCAACCGCCAAGCCGCCAAGATCAACAAGTTGATGAAGCCATGATATTCAAAGAAGGAGATCTTTTGTGGTTACATCTCTGCAAATACCATTTCCCGAAAGAAAATCAAAGCTTGCTCCTCGCGCTAACGGCCATTTCAAAGTGCTCAAGCGCATCAACGACAACGCCTACAAGACCGACATCCCAACCTCCAAGTATTTGGTGCATGACACATTCAATGTCTCTGATTTGTCTCCCTTCCATGGTTTCCCACTTGTTCAAGATGGTGACGAGTCGAGGACGACTCTTTCCGAAGGGGGGGGGGAGATGATGTAGCCCCACATGTGGATAACACCATGACCGACACGCCTACGGGCCCTATGACAAGATCTAGAGCCAAGCCTATGCAAGATAAGGTGAACTCACTCCTATCCCTTCATCAATTTGATCTCTCCATGAATGGCTTGGTGATTCATAGACAACCAGCAGTGGCCTGGTGGCTATCTACTGACGCATGCAGCTCGAAGGTGCTGAGTTCTATCCCCACGACAAGCGAAACGCATTGTTTTGATGACTGATACAAAAAAATGGCTTGGTGATTCTAGTAGAACAATCCAATCTTCCCTCCAAGGGTTCTATTGGATCGGTGGACCGGCTGGTAAGAGAAATGGTTTCATTGAGCATGTGGTTGACTTGAATTTGGGATCTGAAGGCTTCTCCATTGGGGGTTTGTTGCCGGGTTATTCTTCCTTGTAGTTTCGCGAGTTATCCATTTGTGAGTTCATTCCTCGTGTTCTTCGTTTTTCCCCTTGTTCCCCTCGTGTCAATCCATGAAAATCGGGCCACAACTACATCACTCCAAGTCGTCAAAATTTACAACTTGGCGCTTCGAGGCTACAGGGAGTTCTTTTTAAACTCAAGTTAGTTCATTGAGTTCAATTCATCAACATGTTCAGAGGAAAAAGACTTATGAGTCCCAAGATGTTGAAGACAACAACTCCGCACTTGGGGGCAACATGAGTTCAAATTTCAGAATTGTGAACAGCCTACATATGGTAGCTCCGAGTTGTCACAGGCTAACAACCCGGCGCTTGGGGGCTACTCAATGATCATATTTTTAAGCATATTAAAGAAGTTGAAATTTACAATCATCAGCTCCGAGTCGTTGCAGGCTAAAACAACTCGGCGCTTGGGGGCTATAGCATGAAATTCGGTTTTCTAAGCAAGTGGTTGACAGTACAAGCACCTATCTTAGCCGCAAGCCACCTCAGTTAGGTGCTTGGGGGCTACTGCTATAGGGGAAGACATAGTTATGAAGAACAAAGAGAAGAACTTACAGTGTGAGTCATTTTGAGGGCCATCAAGCTAGACAACTCCTCACCTTGCAGTCTGGCAGCCTCTTCATTCAGATTGGAGGCCTCTTCCATACCTCCATGAAGGACTTGTTCTCCCCGACACGAAGTCGGCTGTAATCAATGACAAGGTTGGAAGTGCTCGTCAAGACATATTGAGTATTAGCTGCTGACTGGGACTTAGCAGCCAAAGGGGTGTTAACCCAAGTCGCCAGCACGGACTCGGGAATCGGAGGAGGAGTTGAAGCGTTGGTGACTCCCGCAGAGGCAACTGCCGAAGGAGTCGTCCTCTTGCTTGTTGAGGTAGAGATCATAGGAGGAACCTCAGGCTTATGCACTGAGGTAACAGTGGCCTTGTTCTTGGCCTTAGTAGCTTTGGAGGGGCGAGCCCTAAGTTAAAGGTGAAATAAGAAGGAAATTAAGCATGTCAATGAAGTACGGTTAGAGAAGTTGAAAGTAGCAACAAGAGCAAAATAAGACATACCCTGCATTAGTATAAATATCAAGAGATGCCTCACAGTCGGTGGAAGGCATCTCGAAGCTGGAGTTTTAGGAGTCGGTAGCAAAAGGGGGAGAAGCAGATGGAGACATGCGCTTGCGAGGAGTTGAAATCACCAATGGAGCATCAGCTGGTCAACTGCTTCACAGCTTTCTCTTCTTTGCAGCCTCCACGCCCTGCGTTGGCTTGTCATCTTTAGTAATTGGACTTCTAGTTGAGAAAAGGTGTGAGAATGGCACCTTTACAACGCCGGTCCGACCCCTCTTCTTGGTGTTCTTTGGAGGAGTGGGGGCCGGGACCTTATCACTGGACGACTCTCTAGAAGAAGTCGCCGTAGCAGCGGGAGGCTCCGAGTTGGAAGGACCCCTGGCACTTCTAGAGAAGACTCCTGGTTTTCTTCACCAGCGCCATCATTGCTTTCAGCTTTGGCGTTTAGTTCAGTGTCAACGGGAACTTCTTCCTCCTTGTCTCCCTCAACAGTGGGAGTTGACGTCCACCAGCTATTAGTTAACTGTGCAAAGTTAAGAAAGAGGTAGTCAGACAAAGATGAAGTTGAAGTGATACAAACATAAGTTGAGATTGCAAATATTATGGGACTTACCGCTGGTGGAGGAGTTGTTACGCAAAAAGGCGAAAGGCCAAAGTCCTCTTGGTGCTTGATCATCCTACCAGTTAGCTTCTTTATCAAGCGGTTGATTTCAGTTTTGCTGGCTTGTTTTTCAAACATCTGGAGGTTGTCTGTAACACACCGGGTGTACTCGACAATCAGCCGAGTCCTTGGGCTGAGAGGCTGGATTCTCCAGGTGGTCCAGCATAGCACCAGGTCCATACCTACAAGTCCATGCGCCACAAGAGCGCGAAGCCGGGCCATCAAAGCTTCAACCTTGCGGCGAGCATCCTCCGAGTACTTCGCCTTCATAATGGGATTCATCTCCAGGCGGTTGGGAGAGAAGCTGGGGAGGTGAGGTTCGTCTTCAGGAGACGTGTCCTTGCAGTAGAAGTAAGACTTTTGCTAGTCCTTGACATGGCTAGCGAGAAGAGGTTTGGGGAAGAGAGAACCTTGACGTCGCTGCAGTGCAACGACTCCACATTGAAGCAAAGGACCGCCAGAGGTTTCAGGTTGAGGATTGCAATAGAAAAGCTCAAACTAGAGGTCTAAATCTGGCTTGATTTGGAGGTAATCCTCACAGAGAGTGACAAAATTGGAAATATTGAGGATAGAGTTGGGGGCGAGATCATGGATGCGGAGTTTGTAGTGCGCAAGAAGTTGGCGGGAAAACAGATTACCCGGGGGAGTGAAGCCGCGAAAGAGGTGCTCGCCGAAGACGACGACTTCCCCGGTGGCAGGAGTAGGCTCGACCTCATCCCCAGCGGCGCCCCACTCGATGCTAGAGGGGATGAGCCTAGACCGTTGATACTCTTCGAGGGTTTCCTGGGACAGCATAGATCTGCCCCAGTTTGCAGAGATGGTTCGTCGGGAAGTAGGCGCAGCAGCAGCGGCGGCGGCAATGTCGACCACCGTGCTGAGAGGAGCTTTCTTAGATTAGCGGTAGCTTTGGCTGGCTTGGGTGCCATGGCGGTAGGAGGAAAGGGTGTGCGTGCGTGGGTGCAGCCACGTGCGTATGAGCAGAGCAAGAGTAAGAAGACGAAGAGGAAGCGGAGGGGAGAAATGAGATCTGGTCCCCCGCTTTAGTACTTATAAGGGGATAAGATAAACCCTAGAGAATAACGGCGTAGCCTATCGCGATAAACTCGCGAAAATATCGGTTGGGTCGTGACAATATCACAGATCAAAGATGCGGCAAACCCGAGGCGTCAAGGAGACCACGGTCAACAGATGACACGTGTAGAAATCAAAATAATATAAAATAATCCAGAAAGGCCAACTTGTTTCAAGGACGAGTCCTTAGTAATATGAGAAAAAAGAGTTCTCCCTCCTAGCCGACTCGTGAAAAGTTACAGCAACCAGGCCAACCAGAGAGTGGGGGTCGAGTGTAGCGGACTTGAGTAAGGGGCGAGGGGTGACTTGTTTCACAAAGTTCATTGTTTATATGCAGGAATTCATCTTGGAGCTAACAACAGGCGACTTCCAGATTATCAACTCCCATGAAGTTGTCGGGAAGAAGAAGTCGGACGAATACGCCAAGACTGCGCCCAAGATAAATTTGGGGGCTACTGATGAGGGGATACTTTCTGGGTAGGCCCATGGAGCCGGAAAGTGGACCCGCCAAGATTAGGCAGGCCCAAGCTGGGTTACACTTTGAGCAACGTGGATTGGGCTAGGAGCAAGCCGGCAAGCCCGTGATGAGTTAGCTAAAGGGAAAGGACACGGAGAAGACCGGAATCCCAGTACAACCCGGAGTACCAACTTGGAAGGCAAGGACCTAGAGTAGGACTTCGTGTTCATGTGTAACTCAGCATAGCCAGCAAGTCCAGGGACCCGGCCGCCTTTATAAGGGGGTTCCTGAACCATATATCACCAAGTCTCACAAGTCACTTATAGCCATCAAGTCCCATAGTTGTCGAGTCTCGAGTTAGCGAGATCGGAACCTTGTAATCGATATCAACACCAAGTAATAAAGAACAAGTAGGAAGTAGGTCTTTACCTCCATCGAGAGGGGCCGAACCTGGGTAAACTCCTTGTCCCTCGTCGAGATTAACCAACTACTGTGATCCTAGTCACAATGTCCCCACAACTTTGCTTCCCGGAGGAAGTACTTGCCATGACAACCCCACGACACTTGTATTTTTGGTTATGTGGTTTCTTCCAAAGGGATTGAAGTGGACACCTCTAAGATTGAGGCAATCACCAATTGGCCAACTCCTACAAATCTCGGCCAACTTTGTAGTGCTCTTGGCTTATTTGTGAAATATTTTAGCACCCTTGCTTGCCCTTTAAGTGAGCTTACCAAAAAGAATGTACCCTTCATGATATGGCTAAGGTAGTCAGTTCTTTCGATGAGATGTGATATGTCGATTTTGGTGGAGTTCGACCATGCCGATGCGACTTCTGCGCACATGTACGCAGTGCCAATGTAATCGCTATACCAATCTCCGGGAGTTACCAATCCTGCAAAAGCACGATCGGCCTGATCTAAAAGATCTAGTTCTTCCTGCAATCGAGAAACAAGTAAGAACCAATAATGTAATCAAGAATTGCGGATGGAAGATGAACTTTATTGATGAAGGTGGCATCTTGCAAGTGCGGAGTACATGAGGTCTAGCCGACACTCGTGCTTATGGTGAAGACTAGCAAAAGCTGAGGTCTTTTTAACTAAACAAAATCCGAGTCTAATTGACGACCTAAGGGGGTATATAAGTTGGAAAGGAAGGGATTTCTTCCAGCCATGGGGTGGCGGCCGAATCCTACCCAAAGTAGATTTTCCTCCTTAGATACGGACTATAAAAATAGCCTATTAAAAGGTATCTCGAAAATACATGGGCCTGGCCCAAAAATGAGGTGACGCAGCACCTAAGTAAAGTTTTGGACGAAATTTACTAAGTGATATCTTGCATAATTCATCCAAGCCTTCAAACTATATTATGGTGGCTTCAAGTGGCGGTAGTCTCCATTGGTTGCATCATCTCCATGGGTTGCGCTCCTACTGCCATGTCCTTCCACGTACATGCTCCATAGCTTGTCCCTCTCATCCATTATAGGTCCATCATTCCTAAGAGAGACAAATATATCTACTTTAGGCAACACCATATTCTCATGTATATTAGGAGTAGCTTGAAGAAACGAAAGTACCTATTGATTAAGCTACCGTGCATGAGCTCTAGTCATAGGTCCTTGCAATGGAGGTGTTGTAGTAGTGGCGGTTGCATCTATAGTAGGGATGTCCTCATCACTTCATTTGGGGCAATGCTCAAGAATCGGCTTTCAATACACTCAAGAAGAGATTGACCAAAGCTCCTTTACTTGCTTTGTCGGATTTCTTAAAAACTTTTGAACTTGAATGTGATGCTAGTGGCCTTGGCATCGGTGGCGTCCTCATGGAATGTGGATGTCCCGTAGCCTACTATAGCGAAAAGCTCGATGGTGCATGCATAAAATACCCAATTTACGACAAGGAGCTATATGCCTTAGTCCGTGTTTTGGAGGTTTGGCAACACTACCTTTGACCCAAAGAATTCGTTATCCATTCCGACCATGAATCATTGAAATATCTAAAAACCCAAGCCAATTTGAACAAAAGGCATGCAAAATGGGTGGAATTCATTGAGTCTTTTCCTTATGTCATGAAACAAGAAAGGCAAGGACAATATAGTTGCGGAGGCTCTTTCCCGCAAGATGATTTTACTTGCCAACCTTGAAATCAATGTTTTAGGCCTTGATGAGATAAAAGATCTCTATGCCTCCGACCCTTCCTTTGGTCCTATTTTTGCCAAGTGCTCAAATGACAAAGGTTTCGATGATTTCTATTTGCACAAGGGTTTCTTGTTTAAAACTAACAAACTTTGTATCCCCGAGTCTTCGCTTCGCTTGTTGCTTTTGAAGGAATCACATGGAGGCGGCCTCATGGGGCATTTTGGATGGGACAAGACCTATGCAATGCTCTCAACACATTACTATTGGCCACGAATGAAGTGGAACGTGGAACGCCTCGTGCTTCGATGCCCAACATGTCTCAAAGCTAAATCTACGTCCAACCCTCATGGTCTTTGTATTCCACTTCCCATTCCATATGCTCCATGGGCCGACATTAGCATGGGCTTTGTGTTAGGGTTACCACAAACAAAAAATGGCACAGATTCTATATTTGTTGTTGTTGATAGCTTCTCGAAAATGGCACACTTTATTCCTTGAAATATGACAAACGATGCTTCACACATTGCAACTTTGTTCTTTAGGGAAATTGTTCGTCTACATGGAGTGCCGAAGACTATTGTTTCGGACCAAGATGTCAAGTTCACAAGCTACTTTTGGAAGGCATTGATGGCCAAGCTAGGACTCAAGCTCCTCTTCTCCACCGCTTACCACCCACAAAACGATGGACAAACCGAGGTGGTGAATCGAAGCCTATAACCTCTCCTATGCGCCTTAATCAAGCCAAACCTCAAGTTTTGGGAGGAATGCATACGCATGCCAAGTTCGCCTACAACCGTTCTTTGCACCGTGCCACCAGGAGAAGTCTGTTCAAGGTTGTCTATGGGTTCAACCCGAAAACCGCCCTAGACATCCTCCCACTACCCCTACACGAGCGCACCGACATGGACTTCGATAAGCAAGTCAACTACATGAAGACACTACATGAGTCCACTCGAGCTACTCTAGAAAGGCACACCAACCGCCACGCCGCCAAGATCAACAAGTTGAAGAAACCCATGATATTCCAAGAAGGAGATCTTGTGTGGCTACACCTCTGCAAAGACCGTTTCCCGGATGAAAGAAAATGCAAGCTCGCTCCTTGTGGTGATGGGCCTTTCAAAATGCTCAAGCGAATCTGTTGGGGTTATGCCGAACAGGTACCTTCACTAAGGAGATTAAAGCCAGCGTACCAGGGTGGCCCATAGTGGTGGTAAGCCGAATTCCGGCTTACCGGGCGGCCCAGTACGATGAAGCGCAGGAGGCCCATCCGGCTAAGGGAAGGTTCCAGAAGCTGGCCCGCATTGAGGATGACTTAGCACTCAAGGCAAGGCCCAAGACAGGTTAGAGTAGAACTCTGTGACTTGGTCGGTTAGGTTTCTTCCTGTAAGCCCTAGGTCAGGACGCCTTTATAAGCCGGCCTATGGGATGCCTCAGGGCAAGCTCTAACACACCTTTCATTGTAATTGGCGCATATTGCCTTATAGTGAATTATAGCAGCACGTAGGGTTTCGCCACGGTTGCGAGATCCGAAGCTGCGTAAACTCTTTCTTGTCCCGACACCGAAACCACCCTCATCTCTAAAACCCACCTCTCTACCTAGCTCGATGGCACCCCTGCCGCGGCTGGATTCGACAATACCACGACAGTTGGCGCCCACCGTGGGGCAAGAGATGTTTGGGGTTACGTTCCGGCCGGGATCTACTGGCGGCGTCAGCGACACCATCGCGGTCGGCTTGGTGAGCTACTTCGACGAAACAGGAGCTGGCCACGTCTTCAACAACGGCTTTTGGACGCCGGCAAAGGAGGATCCCGCCGGCTGGTCCACGGTCTCCGTCGGTGGCTTCACCGCCCAGGCTTTGGATGATCTCGGCGTCACCTCGAGCATGCCCGCCACCCACCCCAGCAACTTTGACGACGGATCAGATCTGGACTCTGAGGAGATTGCCGATCTGGATCTAGCTTTCGACGCGGATGATGAAGATTCCGAAGACGACGCAAGTTCCACTATGGCGGCACCGGACTTCCACTTCGTTGGCATCCTAGGAGAATCCGGCTCTAACGAGTCGATGACAGAACCTAAGTCTATCCTTCCTGCTTTGCAGGCCGGGGCTGATTCAGAAGCCGGATCAGGGGACACTGTCCATATGGAGCAGGACCTAGAATCTGAAGGAGAATCCGACAATTTTAGTCGGAAAGTTTCATCCTGCTTAGGATGCCCTGTCGAGGTTTTAATGGGTGATGTCGTCTCTGATCCAAAGGATGACCGCAATGCCTCGAAAGCCGCCAATGGCGAAGAAAGAACTCCTGAAGCCGGAAATCAAAGGGTGTACTTTCTGCCACCACTGGCTCTTTTGAAGGGAACTAGTAGATTGCCGGCTGCAGGAGACGACATTAACGCTACAGCCGGCGAAGCAATGGAGAAGGAGCATGAAGAAAGGATGGCAAAGTACAAGTAACTGCTAACCCCACTTCCTCCTAACGCATCGCTAGCCGACATTGAAAAGCGCCGCGCCAAACTGGAAGAGCAAGCAGCCCAGATAGCGGAGCGTGAAGTTGAGATCACAAACAAGGAAACGGAGTTCATCCGGAAGCAGAGAGAAAAGGGGGCCAATGATGTTTTCCGTCCGGCTCGCGACAAGAATCTACACAAGAGGTTGGATTTCCGCAGCAAGTGGGAAGCCGACCATGTTAATTCAGTCTGGAGAAAGTACCACCATCGACATGACCCGGTGACTAATTTGTGTTACTTTAATACCCCAGCCAAAAACAAGGAGGCAACCCAGAAAGTCATGTTCAAGAAATCGTTGGACCATGACGCTCGCCTCAAATATTCGGCTTATTTACTGGAGGTTGCACAGCAGCAGCAAAACGACTCACAAGTCAAGTCTCGACGGCTTGTTGACGACTCTCGTCTTTGCGACTCGACGGCCAAAAAGTTGATGGCTGCCGCACCTGCAGACCCAGACGATGATCCAGCCGGCTCAAGCAGCCATAGCAAGGACGGCGATAAGAAACCGAGGGACAAGCAGCCACCTAAGGGGGCGGAGTCCCGGATAGGTTCATCACTCCATCGTGAAGTTGGCAACAGCCGGGGAGAACATCAGAGCCGGGAGCGAAAGCAGGACCCTCGCAAGGAAAAGGCAGCACTACCTCGTCAGGAGCGACGACGTGACGGGGAGAATCCACCTCGAAGGAAGGATAACAGAGAGAATATGCCACCTCCACCGCTGCCTCCACCGCGCAAAGAGGGAGATAACCCTTCCAAGTACATACCCCCTCCATGACGGCAAAGGACTCCAAGCCCTCCGCGTAACGTGAGTCGGGTGAGCCGAAGCCGTCACAGGGATGAACCAAGGCGAGGAAAGTCAGTTGATAAGCCGCCATCAGCCAATGATGTTCGAAGCCTAATCGAGGAGAGGAAGTCGGCCAGAGATGCCCAATACCTTGGCCCCAAGTGTTCTGGCAGAACAATCAGAGAGCAAATCCTACCTCCAACTTTGTCGAACGTAACAAAGATGGTAGAGAAGTACAGCGGTACGGCTAATCCTGAGACCTGGCTCTCAGATTACGTCAGTGCGTGCGACATATACCAAGGCAGCGCCGACTCCACAGTGCGATTCTTGCCCCTGATGTTAACCGGGATGGCACGCATGTGGATTGAAGGTTTGCCGGAGAGGACAGTTCATAACTGGAGTGACATGAAGTGCATCTTTATTCAGCACTTCCAGGGCACGTATAAACGCCCCAAGTCGATTTTCGACTTACAGCGGTGTGTGCAGCAAAAGAGCGAATCCAGCCGTGAATTCGTTTCACGATGGAGCGAAATAAAAAATGCTTGCGAGGGCATCTCAGAAACTCAGGCGATCCATGCCTTCAAGCAATCTCTGAGGAAAGGGACATCTTTTCGCTTCATGATCTATAGCGATGAGTCGGAAACATTGGGTGGCTTACTAGCTTATGCTAACAAGTATGCCGCTACTGACGATGACAACAGGGAAGATGGAGAAACCCGCCGACGCGATTCCGGGAAAAAGAAGGTTGAAGACCAAGCCGGCCCTTCTCATGAGGTTGCTGCCACCTTCGGTAAGGGTGGCCCAACTAATAGCAAGTGGTAGGACAAAAAGGCAGCAAACAAACGACCATCCCGGTCGCCAACGGTGAAGTATGACGACATCAAGCACAACCCCTGTGTTCATCATCTGAGGCCGGATGGGACAAGCTCCCACACGATCCAGCAATGTCACATCAATCGGGACATCGCCAAGGACCCCAAAGCCGGCAAGTCAAGGAACAAGCACAAGTCCAGGAAGGACGACAAAGAGAAAGAGGACACTGCTTCAGAGTCTCATCGTCAATCTGGCAACAGATTCCTCTCGCAAGGAAAAGGCGGCTTGGCGATAACTCAATGCTACGGTACCTGCAGTTCCTCAGTATTTGGATTGGTCCGACATTCCCATCACATGAGATCGCAGCGATCACCTGGACAGAGTTCCTTCAACACGCACCTACGCTTTGGTCGTCAGCCCTATAGTCGACAAGTACAAGTTGACAAAGGTGCTCATGGACGGAGGAAGTAGCATCAATATACTCTACGCCGCAACATTGAAGAGGATGCGTCTCTCCGAGTCACAACTTAGCCACATCAATGTGAAGTTTCATGGGATTGTGTCGGGACGACAAGCCTCCTCAATGGGAAGGATCACCCTGAAGGTCACCTTTGGTGGCACGGATAATTTCCGGACAGAAGACGTCTCTTTTGAGGTGGTTCCTTTTAAAAGTGCATACCACGCAATCTTTGGACTTCCAACTTTCGCCAAATTTATGGCTCGGACCTGCTACATCACTACTAGGGAATTGTTTATAGCAGCACACGTTACCGCCGGCTGTTTGTAGTTTTTTTCGCTGGTGGTAAGTTGTGATCGGCCGGCCTAAATTTACCCCCGGCGGTTTGGGCCAAAACCGCCATGGATAAGCCACATAGCGCCGGCGGGATAGAACTTGGGCCGCCGGCGGTAACGTGGGCCGCGGACCCCGGGCTGGGCCTCAGCTAACCCTCGTACCACTGGCGGGAAGTATATGTAACCGCCGGCGCTAAGTGGGCCCAGTGCTGGCCCCGTCCGGCTCAGATTTACCTCGGCGGTTAGGCAAAAACCGCCGGCAATAAACGGACTTACCCCGGCGGTAATATGGGAACCGCCAGCGGTAAATGGACTTACCCCCGGCGGTTTGGGTTGGAACTGCCGGCGGTAATCCTGGCATCTATTATTAAGCTCGACCAGCCACTTCTCCCCACCTACCAACTCACTCTCTCACTCACTATCCATGGAGCTCGACCAGAGCTCATTTCCCTACTACTTCCCACCTATTTTGGCTTATTTAAGCACTTAATTAAGTTCCACATGCACTATATAGCTAGCATCTAGATCTAGATCTAGATCTACATCTCCCCACCCATTTCCAATCCCTTTCTCTCTATTTGTAGATCTAGATCTAGCTCACTCTCTTTTGTCGACGTGTGGCTTCTCCGGTGCTCTAGCGTGGACCTCGCGTCAGGTAACTAATGAGTGGAAAGAATGTGCATGCAAAGTCGCGGTCACTTGTGGCGAAAAACGGTTTCCATGCATATGTGGACCGTTGTGCATTTGTTTTGATGTTCAGGTACATTGAGTTGCCAATGTTTTGCCGGAATGTTGATTAACTTCTGTTCCGGCGATTTTCTGGCACTCCGGCATGACCATTTTTAGCAAAGGTCATGCCGAATTTTTCCGTGAAAACCGAGACGATGATGGGTCTCTAATCGATTCTCTTGTGTCGTGCAGGCTACGATGGTCATCGAGATGAAGGAAAGCGTCGTTGATAGATACGTGGAACGCGCGACGGCCGACATGTATCGAACTAAGCGCATGCATATAAAGTGTCCTTGTCGAAGATGCAAGCTAGGGTCATTGTTCGACCCCATTTCAGGCACTGTGAATGAGCACCTGCTTAGGGGGGTGTTTGGTTAGGCTTTCGCTTTGGCTTTTGGTTTTGGCTTATAAGCCCAAAAAGCACCTAAATAGGTGCTTTTGGCTTTTGGCTTTTGGCTTATGTTTTACTATGGTATAAGCCAAAAGCCAAAAGCCAAAAGCACCTATTTAGGTGCTTTTTGGGCTTATAAGCCAAAACCAAAAGCCAAAGCGAAAGCCTAACCAAACACCCCCTAGGTTTGGTTTCATGGAGGGCCATACTCAATGGATGAGTAGCGACGATGAAGGTGATGATGATGAAGGTGATGATGATGAAGGTGATGATGATGATGACCACGACGAGGAAGCGGATGCCACATACGACAATGAAGATGAGGTGGGAGGGGATGTCGCACGCGTTGATGGTGAAGAAGGCCGGGAAGAACATGCGGACGATGAGGACCTGAGTAGGAATACCCCGCTAACCGCGGCCGTGCAGGACCCTCATGTTCAAGAACTTCTTCTCAGCAACACATCGGCCGACAGACGAAAGTCTAAGCTGGATCAACTGGAGGTAGACTCGAGAACTCCGTTGTATGGCCCAGCTAGCGGGACGGAGGAGAGCCGTCTGAGAGCAGCTCTCGATATTCTGGAGATGAAGGCAAAACACAAATGGTCGGATACAAGCGTGGACGACCTCTTCGGATGGATGAAGACGCACTTTCCTGAAGGTAACACGTGTGCCGGTAGCCTAAATGAGGCAAAGAAAATCGTGTGCCCTCTCGATTTATCGCACAAGAAATACCACTCCTGCATCGGTGACTGTGTAATTTATCGAAATGAGCACGCCAACCTCGATACATGCCCAGTGTGCGGCGAATCTCGATACAAGAGAGGGACGAGAAAAGCTCCTCGAAAAGTTGTGTGGTACTTCCCGCTCAGGCCCCGTCTCCAGCGGTACTTCGCGGAACCCAAGGAAGCTAAGCTCATGCGCTGGCACGCGGAAAGGAAGGAGACGGTGAAGAAGGATCTAGATCAGGTTGAAAACCCAGTGCTGACACACCCTTCGGATGCAAGCCAGTGGAAGGCATTAGACGGTGAGTATTACGAAGAATTTGGAAAAGAAGCAAGGAACATCAGGCTGGGTGCGAGCACCGACGGGCTCAATCCGTTTGGCAACCAGAGCAGCAAGCACAGCACTTGGCCCGTGTTTGTATGGATGTACAACCTCCCCCCATGGCTATGCCTGAAGAAGAAGTACATACACATGAGTATCCTAATCCAAGGGCCGACGCAGCTAGGGAGCGATATCAACCTGTATCTCGGGCTATTGAAGGAGGAGCTAGATGGTTTGTGGGAGGAAGGGATAGAAACTTGGGACGCCTACGGGCAAGAAACTTTCCGTATGAAAGCTGCACTGCTCACGACAGTGCAGGACTATCTCGGATACGGATATATCGCGTGCCAGGTGTGCCACGGACACAAGGCATGTGTGAGGTGCATGGAAAAGACGCCATTTGTACAGCTGAGTAAGGATGGGTCTTCAAAAACCGTCTACATGAGGCATCGAATGTGGCTACCCGAGAATGACCCGTGGAGGCAGCGTGGAGATCTGTTCAATGGGAAGGATGAGCCCGAAACAGCTCCACGTAAGCGTAGCGGCGAAGAGATCGATACTCTGTTGAAAAACTGGAAAGACTGCCCTCCGTCGGGTAAGATAAAGAAGCAAAAGCGGAAGAAAGGAGATAAGAAGAAGAAAAAGGATCCTGGGCCGCTCTTGGGGGTATGGAAAAGGAGGTCCGTGTTTTGGGACTTGCCGTACTGGAAGATCCTCGGTACGCCTCATTGCCTTGATGTCATGCATATCACGAAGAACATCTGCGAGAGCTTGCTTGGCACTATACTCAACATGCTCAACACCAAAGACGGGTCGAAATCAAGACGCGACCTGATGGCCCTGAATATCAGAAAAGATCTTCACTTGGATCCGGATGAGGAGGAGACGGATAATCGCAAGCGCAAAAGGGCGGCTAAGCATAGCGAAACTCCTCGCCCCTCCTGCTTCACTCTAACTCCTGACGAGCTCAAACAATTCATCAACTGCCTCCTAGGAGTCAAATATCCTGTAGGCTACACAGGGCTGATTCGCAGATGGCTGGACCCGACGAAAAAAATATTCAGCGGGATGAAGTCTCATGACTGTCACGTCATGATGACGCAGATACTTCCGGTTGCAATACGCGGGATAATGGAACCGCACGTTCGTGCAACATTGACTGGCCTCTGTAGCTTCTTCGATGTCATCACTCGGAAGTCGATAACCGTCAAGAAACTTGGGAGGCTGCAGGAAGAGATCGTCACCATCTTATGCAAAATGGAGATGTACTTCCCGCCTGCATTCTTTGACATCATGGTCCATCTACTGGTGCATATAGTAGACGATATCGAGGATCTCGGGCCGGCATTCCTTCACAACATGATGGAGTTAGAAAGAATGAACGGGTTCATCAAAGGATACGTTCGTAACAGGGCACATCCGGACGGAAGCATCGTCCAAGGCTTTCTCACCGAGGAGTGCATCTCTTTCTGCAAGAATTATCTAAACGAGGACGACCCACGTCCGCTTGGTTTGCCCGCCAGCAAGCACGCTGGCAGGTTCGATGGAGTAGGCCACGATACTGGCAAGAGGGAACTGGACGTGGATCAAGATGGTAGAAGAACAGAATTTAACAGGGCCCACTTAGTAGCGCTACAACACATGACCGATGTCGAGCCTTGGGTGGAGGAGCACATAACCATGATCAAAAACACCGCTAACTGGCCGATGACGGAAGAAGAGGTATTTAGAGCGCACAACTCCTCTTTCGCCCGCCAATGACAAGCAATGCAGACAAAATGCTATTGGCCTTGTCTTATGGGCCTGCGCCCAACCTCATGACTTATCAGAAATACGACATCAACGGTTACACATTCTATACGGAGGAGAGAGACAAAAGAAGCGACTACCAGAACTCGGGTGTGACGATGGAATCATACACGGGTGAAGAGAAGAAAAGATACTACGGAAGGATCGAGGAAATCTGGGAGCTCGACTACGTCGGGGAGAAGCTAGCAATGTTCCGTGTCAGATAGGCTACGGACGTCACAAAAGAAGACGAGTATTTCACAACCATGCGTATGCCCGACAAATCCAAGACCAAGAACCCCACCGCACAAAATCAGCCATGGATACTGGCTAAGCACGTCGAGCAATGCTTCTTCATAACCGACCCGTCTAGGCCCAGCCGTGTTGCCATAAGGAGAGGCAAAAGGGCCCTCGTCGGAATGGATGGAGTCGCCAACGAGAAAGACTTCGACGGCCTCGTCGGAGACCCAATGATGGAAGAAACCGATGAAGACGATAAAATATACAAACTAAGAAGAACAAGGACGACGCTACCTAGGTCAGGTCTTCCTCCGTACACAAGAAGGAGTCACGACGAAGATACCGGTGGGGTCACAAAGACTAAGCGGAAGGGCAAGCAGAAGAGAAGAGTGTGATCAAGAATAGTATTGTGTATCTAATAACTATATATTGATGTATAAGTAACATTTTCGCAAACTCCTATCGATGGTTTTAATGACTATTAATGCAGAAAGAAAACAATAAAATGTGTGCTATTTTTGATAGTTTTAATGACTAAGCGAGATGCATGTGTGCAGGTCTCTCACGAAAAAAATAAAAAAAAACAGATATATAAACCAAAAAAAAACAAACACACCAGCCAAAAAAAAGGTCAATTTAGCCCCGGCGGTTTGTAACAGAACCGCCGGCGATAAGAACACGTGGTCCCACCCGTAAGTGGAACATAACTTACCGCCGGCGGTTCATCCTAAACAGCCAGGGGTAAGTTTTGTTCCACTTACGGGTGGGACCCGCCCTAGTGGACTTTGCCCCAAATCGACGCCGTCCTCCAAATCGACTTTGCCCCAAATCGAACTCCCCGCCGTCCAGCAGCTCCCCGCCATCGCCGAGTCCCCGTCGCCGTCGGCCCCCTCCTCCATCCGCCCCGGTGAGCCCCTCCCTCACTCTCCCCTCCCTCCCTCTCTCTCTCCCCTCCCTACCACTCTCTCTCTCCCCTCCCTCCCTCTCTCCCCCCTCGCCCTCGCTCCCGCCGACGCCGTGTAACCCTAACAGCCTCCACCTGGCAGACGCCGTCGACCGCGTGGAGGAGCTCGTGGACGGAGCCGCCTCGCAGACGCCCACCTCGCAGACGCCGTCGACCTCGCCCTCGCCCCCTCGAGGACCCGCTGCAGGTACGCGCCTTCTCTCGAATCCTCACCCGCTGCACCGATTTCTCCCTCCACCTTTGAGGTCATTCACGCACCGCCACTCGCAATCCAATCAATTTCCACCATCTTCTTCTTTCATCCCCCATGGTCGCTGCGACCTACGACGATAGTTGTCAGTTCAATAGTATATGGTTGTCAGTTCAACAATCACGTGTCTTCTGTTTGTTCTACAATACCAGCCTTGGACTGAAAGAAGATTGTGTCCTTGGTAACCAGTCTTCATTTTTTTTCTTACATTGGGTGCATAGAAAAAATAATAACCTAGCTTGGTGGACCGTATACAATGTACATGATACTACTATGGTCAGATTCATCTGTATACTTAATAGTTTCAGCTTATAGTGCATGCCAATATTTATGAAACAAGGTTAGTAGTTCACTTATTTACTGAACTGGAAACTAGAAACAATTACAATACAGATAAATTAGGGAATGAAGATAACCTATAGTGTAATCCAATTATTTACTTGTACATACTGAAACAGTAATTAACCACAGGTACTTGTGCATTATCAACAACCATCGACTTTACAGATTGTATTAAACAAAAAGGGACTTAAAACCCGCATCAGTACTGGAACTTTTTAGCTACCTAAGAACTGAAAAAACACACGTCAGAGATGCTCAAACCAAGTACTTACGAGCATGCAGATGCAACAACATATAGATATAAAATGCATCATTAGATTTGCAAAGAAAAATCATAGCGGATTTGCTTGGATGGATTGTGGGATAAAAAATCTGGGGAGGACAGAAGCTTGTTCTCTGTATTTGCGTATGTCTATGTGGTTGCTGAATGCCCAAGATGTTTGCCAATATTTGTTTGAATTGTGCTATGTAGTAAGATGCATAACCTGGTATTGCAGTGACACTCTCGTGAAGTTGGTTGCATATAACATAAACAATATTTAAGTTGCATTACTTGTGTACATGATTCTAGAACAATTAAGTTATATCGCTACAATACATTATTTTTCATCTCTCTTACAGCTGACAACTATAATGAATAGCAGTGGGCTGCTGTGAATAGCAAATGGCTATTATGAATAGCAGAATAGCAGTGGGCTGCTGTTACAAATATTGAGTTCATTATTATGGTGGCTGCTGTGATATATGTCTCTACAGGTACATTGAGTGCCAATGTATCGCCGGATTATTGATTAACTTCCGTTCCGGCGATTTTCTGGCACTCCGGCATGACCATTTTTAACAAAGGTCATGCCGAATTTTCGCCGTGAATCTAAAGTCTTTTCTTCTAGCTTGTGAAGTGCTAGGTACAGCTAGCCATGTCGAATTCTCAGTGAGACTTGGATACAGTCATCTCTTCTCAGCGAGACTTGGATGAGCACTATCGGCTCATGGCCTCGGAGCAGCAGCTGGAGGAGAATTCAGGAGGCAGCGACAGCGACGAGACCACCGATGATGACATGGGAGATGATGAGGCCACCGATGATGTCGGTGATGAGAGGGCCGGCAATACCGAGACCACCGACAGTGGTGCTGCCGGCGATGCGGAGCCCAAGAAGCAACGAAAGCAGCGGTGCCCAAACAGGGTCGGTGCCACAAAGGAAACATTCTTTGCGGTGAACCCGCAGACCGGTCTTCCTACACACCCCCCGGAGCTGGCGAGGGGGTACGGCCTCCAACTGGGAGCAATCCTTCGGGACGTCGTCAGTGTCAACAAGACGAAACTCCGAACCAAGAAAAAGGAACATCTGCGTCGCCAACTCCTTGCGCGGCTGCACTCGCGGTACCAGTTCCCTAAGCCCTACGATAATGAGGATCTCAAGGGTAACATCGTGAACAAAACAGCACTCGCCAAGTTCAGCAAGAACCTCAGCAGTTATAAAACCATGCTGAGGGGGTTTATTGGTGACAACGAGACTTGGGAAACTATCCATTACCACTTCCCGTGGATGACGCCGGAGGACTATAAAAAATTCCTTGAAAACAAGGAGCTAGAGTTCACCAAACGGCAATCGGTCTGGGGGAAGAACCTGGCGGATAAGAACATCGGTCACCACAGTCTCGGTTGCCGTGGCTACGAAGGCAAGGAGCCGATATGGGAGAAGGAGGACAAGGCCTACAGGGATGCTGGCCTCGAGAACCCTTACGACAAGTACAAAAACAAGCTGTTCAGACAATTTGTACGGTCCCGATACCGTAAAGAAATGGGTGGCAAACGTGTCACGAAACCTCAAGTGGTGGTGGGAGTTGACTTGGTCACCGACAAGAAGGTGCAGGCTCTTGAGAAGGCAGTGGTAAGCAATTTACCAGCTAATCAATTTGCTACTGCTCACCAAGTCCATTACATTCTAAAATTGTTCATGTTAATTCTGGCAGCTCACCGAAGAAGCAGTCGAATCTGGCTCCTCGTCCCAGACGTCGACGAGCAAAGTCCCACGGGATACGCCTTTTATCAGGGGCCTGAACACCGTGAAGGAGTGGCCGCTGTTGGAGAAGCCGAAACGTGTCCCCGGCGCCGGAGGAGCTCACTCGCTTGTCGACCATGGCTTGGACATGCCCAGAACTAAGGCGTCGCGGCAGGCACATCTAGACCAGGAGAATGAGGCTCTTCGGAAAAGGTTGGCCGACTTGGAAGCAAGAATGGACCAACGCGTGGCATCCGCGGTGGCAAGCAAGCTCGACGCCGAGGTGGAAAACAAGGTACAGAGCAGGGTCGATGACGCATTGACCAACAGGTTCAATGAAATATTTCCTACTGTGGTGTCATCGCTACAAGATTTCTTCCGAAACAACCAAGAGGGACCGATCCCGGTGATCAGCCTGGGCGACAGCAACTCGAACAACAAGCCTCCTACTACACAGGCTCAAGGCGCACCCATATTGGTGACTCCACCCACCGGCAATGCAGGTGCTAGAGGGCATTCGCCGGCCATGGGGGCCACCAGCAGCCCCTCAGTCACTTGCACGCCCTGCCTCGGTCCGACGGCACGATCCATGCTCGACAACCTCAAGGTAGTTAATTGAGCCTCTCAAAGCCTTTGCAAGTTAATTACTCCTCGTCGTCGCTCCTCTCTTACCTACACATGTTTTAACAGGAACCCGAGAATCCTTGCACCTTGCTGCTCCTGAACGTGGACAACCAGTTGAAGGATGTTGCGAAGGGAGCCGTCGTTTTCCCACAAACCAAGACTTTCCACACCGTGCCAATGGACGAGAACATGCTCCGGGTTCGCGTGGATCGGGCGTTATCGGGATGCGAAGACATGCATCCTCTTACTCAACCCCCGGAACAAGTTGAAATGCTGAAGGTCGGGCAACTCAAGAACAAGATGCTTCTATGGCCAAAAGCCTTAATTCGGTTGAACAACGCCGTCTCAAGGTCAGAGGCAAGCCATGGGAGCGTCAATCCTGAGGCTGCGCCGGGGCCGTCTAGCCAAGCCATAGTCACTCCACCTGCAGATGATCCTCTCGAGCCCGAGACACAGCAGAACGACAAGGCGTTGGACATCGACCGGGCTCCCATCGATACGTTCATCGATGAATTGGCGGGCGACTTTGGTCCCTCCACGGCACCCGCCCGTGATACCCTCAAGAAGAAGCTGTTCCCCTCTCAAGAAACTCCCGAGCAGGAGGACACTACCGCCTTCACAGCTCCGCCGCAAGTTGGGCTTACCCCGAGGACACTCCTTTGTGTGACCGTGGAGGCATCGAAACAAGCCGGCACTCCCGCGTGCCGTAAGAAGAAGAACAGGAAGCGCAAGAAGTCAGTGAATGATGCCGCCGCAAACAAGAAAGTGGTTCTTGACAAGGTGTCGACCCCGTGGAGGAAGTTTCATCACCTAGGCCAGCCAATGCTGCCGGCAAACAATGTCAGTCAGCTGCCGCCGGATATGAGGAGCCTGCATGATGCAGTTCTAATCCAGGAGCTGCGTCTTCTTGGAGAAACAAATCCGTCGTACCCGGTGATCACGGTCAGGGTGCCCACTAACTTTGGCTTTGTCGCCACATACCCCGCGTACTTGATATTCATTCGGTATGAAGACATCTTTCGGCTCTTTCACATGCAACGGCTTGACCGGAACTTGGTCCGCCTGGTAACGCTCAGCATGGCGCACGATCTCATCGTGGAGAAAACCCCGGGCGTCGCTATCATGGACCCCTTCTACATGACTCCAGGTACCACCGCGAACGAACAGGCGCTTCTCGCGGCGTATGTCAAGGATTTCTTGGTGGAAAATAAGGATAAGCAATGCTTTCTCATACCATACTTCCCCGAGTAAGTATTCGGTTGCTAAAGTACCCGTTATTACATTCTTTCGTGAATTTCCTTAATAGCTGAGGATGATGGTTTATTTCCAACTCTTTTGCGCAGACTCATGTACTGCCCCCTCATCATCTTTCACCCATATCATTCCAATGCCATCTATCTCGACTCCGGGCGTGACGAGCGGAAAGACTACACCGATGTCAAGTCTACTCTTGATAAAGCCCTTAGCGGCTTCATAGCCGAGGTTGGCAGCAGCAAACTCAGGCAAGAGAAGAAAGTTAAAGGCTGCTATGTGTCCAACCACGTGACCAATTTCCCCTGCCTCAAGCAATCGTCATCTGACAATGGGATGGAAGCCTGGTTTGCCATCCTACAGATGAGGGCAGTTGTAAAGGATCAGCAAGATCTCTTGTTGCCATCCAGTCTTCAGAATAAGGTCAACAAGCTTAGGGACACCAGCGATGCAGAAGTGAGAGCCGAGTTCCGTGCCATCCAGCGGTTGATTAGCACAATAATCTTTAGGGATGCCCTCAAGAGTGGTGGCTTGTTCCACCACAAAGTCATACCAAGTAAAATAGAGATTGAAAACCGCTTACAAGTGAGCCGTGACGAGAGGACATTCAACACGCTGGACGGCGTCCGTCCCTTCCCGCCGAGGGAAACTTGAGTCAAAAACTTGTCTCCTGCAAATGTTAGTCATAAAATTACTTAAGTATAGCCATTTGATGCTTTTTAATTGTTTGCATAACTATATGTTTTCTATCTATGAATGTGCTAACAACTTACATTTCTTTCTTGTTTGTGAGTGCAGATGGCGTATGTAGTGTTCCACGGCAGGGTTCCCGGAGTCTACCACGACTGGGAGAGTTGCTGGAGGCAGGTCCACCGTTTCAGCGGCAACAGCTACAAGGGGTACGCCACTTTGGAGGAGGCTGAAGCTCAGTATGCCAACTTTCGAGCGTGACAGAGGAGGGAGACTTGGAGGACCCCCTTCGTCATGATGATGCTTGCCGCCACCGCCTCTCTAGTCTTCTATCTCATTGTTGTTTAGCTAGGTCATGCAACTCCGGATCGAGAACTACTTGTAGTGTTTGCTAGTACTTGGACTCTCTATTTGTGTAATCCGTACTTGGGAGTCGAAGTTTGAACAATATGGTCGACTTTGTTATTGATGAACACATTGGCTGTGTATATTGTTGTATCTGTTATATATATTGATGTATCTGTTATATATATTCCTGTATCTGTTATATATATTGCTGTGTATATTGCTGTAATTTTTTCCCCTGTAATTGTTACCGCCGGCAGTTAGCGATAAACAGCCAGTGATAAAACATTTACCCCTGGCAGCAGAGTAAACCGCCGGTGCTATCATCGTTTATCCCTGGCGGTTTTAAAACCGCCGGCGGTAAAGAGTATCCCCGACGTTTGGCATAAACAGCCGGCGCTAACCAGGCTTACCCCCGGCGGTTTGAAAACCGCCGGCGGTAAGGTATTACCACCGGCGAGGTGGTCGCCGGCGGTTTGCAAACCACCGGGGATAACCGAATTTTGGCCGCCAGTGGTAAGGGTTTCCCTAGTAGTGCATATATAGCAGGCTGAAAATGCCGGGACCCAATGGGATCATCACAGTCAAGGGAGACTTCAAGAAAGCAAAGGAATGTGAAGCCGCCAATGCCGTCCATGCTGAAGAAGAAATCTGGAAGGAAGAATTGGAGGATCTCAAGAAGACAATGAGTCCTAATGAGATGCCGGCAACTGAAAAGCCGTCCTCTAAAGTTGACTCGAGCTTCAAAACGAAGCATGACACCAAGAAAATCAAGCTCTCAAAGGATGATCCGACAAAGGAGGCCATCATCGGTGCCGGCCTCGACGAAAAATAGGAAGGCGAGCTCGTCAAGTTTCTCCGTGAGAACCGGGATATCTTTGCTTGGTCACCATCTGACATGCCAGGTGTCCCAAGGAGACTTGCTGAGCACTCCTTAAAAGTCAACAAGGATGCTAAGCCGGTCAAACAAGGCCTCCGACGGTTCGGAACTGAGAAGTGCAAGGCGGTTGGAAAGGAGATCCTAAGGCTCACTGCCGCCAAGTTCAGTCGTGAAGTTGTCCACACTGATTGGTTGGCAAATCCCGTGCTTGTCCCAAAGAAAAACACATCCGAGCTACGTATGTGCATTGATTTCACTGGCTTGAATAAAGCCTGACCTAAAGATCCATTCGCCTTACCGCGTATCGATCAGGTCATTGATTCAACTGCCGGCTCCGAGATGCTATGTTTTCTGGACGCTTATTGGGTTACCATCAGATTAAGATGAAGGAGTCAGATCAAATCAAGACGTCCTTCACCACACCATATGGAAATTACTGCTATGTCACAATGCCTTTGGGCTTAAAGAACGCCGGTGCTACTTACCAAAGGTATATGCAGCGGTGTTTGGACAAGCAAATTGGCCGCAATGTTCACGTCTATGTTGACGACATAGCGGTCATGTCGAAGAAGCGTGGCGATCTTATCGCCGATCTGTCGGAAACCTTTGCAAATCTAAGGGGGTACCAGATGAAGCTTAATCCGGCAAAATACGTCTTCGGAGTTCCCGCAGGCAAGCTTCTGGGCTTCATCGTTTCTCAAAGAGTAATTGAAGTTAACCCGATAAAGATAAAGGCGATTCAGAACATCGAGAGGCTGACTTGTCTGAAGGACATACAGCGGCTTACGGGTTCCGCCGCGGCTGTAAGTGTGGGGACCCCGGACTAGCTGTCCGAAATACCCTTGTGCCTACATCAGCGATCCCATGACCAGTGTGTCGCTGAGCACAATCAAACTGGTAATCAAGGAACATCCATAAATACCGAAGGAATTTACTTACTTGATTGAAGTCATACTCTTCAATAGGTACTTGCAGCGGAAATCACCAAACAACGTGGAGCCCAAGTCATTCACCTTAACCCTACAGGCAACTGACTGGGAAGCGCCCTAGTTCGCATTGACGTCATTTCCGTCTCCTTCTTCAAGCTGCCCTTCTTTAAAATCTGGCTAAGACAATAGCCAGGGACGAAACCAATGTGAGTACATTTGATTGTACTCGCAACCTACCCCCCCCCCCCCCCCCGAATGAACATGCACTACACTTTTTATAGTTTGAATAAAACTTTGTTTGCTTTGAAAACTCTATCCTTGTTGAAAAGAGAAGGATAGACTTTTGTTTAATAAAACTTTTGTTTGAAAACTCTATAACTTTCGTTGAAGAAAAATAAGGAGAATTTTATAACTTTTCATAACCCTTGTATATTTTTCGAAAACATCTATAGCCTTTGTTAAAAGAAAAGAAGGCTTTTAGATCTTTTTCCCATAAATCGGTTTTTGTAAGAAATCTCTTTTAGAATGTTTTCCCGAAAGTAGATGTTTGTTGTAAAAGGTAAGAATTCCCTTTTTAAAAACGTTTTTCCCGGAAAATCACCATTTTGTTTATTTCTCCAAAACTCCTCCTTTTTTTACCATAACCTTCCTGGTCATTCAATCCCAACAACCTCATGCCGGCCCACTGGCATAGTTGCATTAAACATGCTCCACTTCATTTTCTCTTTCAAATCTCAAATCTTTTCCAAAACTGGCACATAGGACCGAGCAGTTCGTTCCAGCTGTCCATATCCGAGGACTCGGCTATTCGAATAGTTTTACCCTCTGCATAGGTAGCACGCTTTTCCCACATCCATCCGGTAACTCATCATGTCTGCCACGTCTCGCCATACAAGGTGTATGCGAAGTTGAGCCACCGACCATAGCCTGTCCTTTGCTCATGCTAGTATAGGACCCTACCGCTACGAATTCACCATTCCCTTGACACCTAGTACAGGATCCCCCGTCGAGGAACCTAAGTGTGAGGACTCATAGTTCTGCCCGGCGAGCGAACCTTTCAATCCCCCGTCCATCAGACACCGGGACCCAGGTCAAGGGGTAGGTCGCCATGACCATCCCCTCATGGAACGAGGTCATCCTCGTTGTCGAGGCATCCCATACTAATATGAGCAAACTATATGACTACGCCCTTTCCCATATGTGGGTAGATGTGGTCGCACATGTTATTGGTTGTTCAGTAAGTACAAGGACTCAATGTGCATTTTGCATAAACATCACCATTCACCATTTCTCCACTTCAACACCGATCTCACGACATTCCACATTTATCCAAGTACTTCCAAAGGAGTTTTGAGTAAACAATATTTTTCTTTTCCCATCCTATAGTTTGAAAAAGAATTTCCCATCCAATACCTCCATATAGGGTGTCAAAATAATATAATTGTATTTTGGAAAAGGGTTTTCAAAATCATAGCTTTAGTGGCAAAAACCACTTAAGTTATTTATGCTCTTTATAGGTAAAACATGTAAATCAAAATAGACGTATATAAATACAAGCTCAGAGAAGTATCTTGCCTGTTTTCAGCATAATGTCGCTGGACTTCTCCTCACTGATCAAAGAAATAAACTCTAATTCTTCTCCAACATATACTTCCCAAGGATCACTCCGGTAGCGTTTATATCTAGCATCGCAAAAAGGAAAGAGCGCAATTCAACATACAGTAGGACACTCCAACAACAAACATCAAGCAACACTAACAAACAACAATCATGAAAGAAATTTTTTATTTAACAAACAAGTTTGGCAGTCACCAACACTACTCATGTTTAAAAAAATTATGATTAAAGTTGTTATTAAGCATCTTTATTTAAACAGGAAATACTTCAGACAAAAGTTAAGCCTGTCGTGGTATTGTCGAATCTATCCGCGGCAGGGGTGCCATCGAGCTAGGTAGAGAGAGGGGTTTTGGAGACGAGGGTTGTTCCGGCGACGGGACGACAAAGGGTTTACCTAGCTTCGGATCTCAGGACGGTGGCGAGATCCTACGTGCTACTATAATTCACTATAAGGCAATATCGCCGATTACAGTGAAAGGTGGATTGAGATCGTTCTGGTTCGTGCCCTAAGGCTTCCTGTAGGCCGGCTTATAAAGGCGTCCAGACCTAGGGCTTACAGGAGGAAACCTAACCGACTAAGTACAGAGTTCTACTCTAATCCGGCTTGTGGGCTAAGTCTTCCGCAATGCAGGCCGGCTTCTGGAACATTCCGTTAGCCGGATGAGCCTCCTGCACTTCATCATACTGGGCCGCCCGGTAAGCCGGATTCGGCTTACCACCACTATGGGCCACCTTGGTATGCTGGCTTTTAGTCTCCTCTGTGAGGATACCTGTTTGGCATAACCCCAACAGTAGCCCCCGGAAAGCTTCGAGTACTTCAGCGGCTGGCTTAAATCTTCCGGCAAAGTGTTATCCGGGGAGCATTCCCAGAAACTTGCAATCATGCGGAACAGTCTTTGCCGATTTCGGTGTGCCGGCTCTTTATGCCGAAAAGCATTTGGACGAGTAATGACACGCGTCCATTGAGTTGATGGCTATGTCAGACCCAACAGTGTGAGTGGAGGAGCATCTTTTGAATGCAGGGGCTAACTCCGTTTTTCCCGCACAAGAATTGAGGCGTCGGAGGGAAGGAACTTCTCCAACGGTTCGACCCCATGACGCGTGGCGAAAACTTCGGCTCTCGGTCGTTGCCCGAATCTCAACACGCCCCCTATTTAAGCTAGACGCCTCGTCTTCGTCGCAACTACCAGGACATTCGCAACCCAAGCATCGAGCTCCTCCAGATCTCATCTCCTGAGCACTAACTCCATCTCTCCTCCGAGCTCTATGGCATCGAGCATCCCCAGCTCTCCTGTGGCTGACGCCGCATCGCTCGGTTCGCCTCCGCCGATGGGAGGCTCCGCATCCACAGCCGACGCCGCCGCCGTCGAGCCATCCGTCGCTGCATCTGTGTCCCCTTCAGCTCCGGCGAACACCTCCACAGTGGCTTCTGCTCCCACAGCTGCTGATGCTGCCGTCGAAGACGCAAGTGTCGGCGAGGAGGAAGAGGAAGAGGAAGCCGGCAACAACAGGAGTGCGGCCAACAACCCGTCCCACAACTGGGGTTGATGAGATCGAGCTGAAGGGGATGGAGGCCGATGGAGCGATCCTTCCGCCCTCAGAGTCAGCACCGACTTGGCGATCCGCTTTAGGTGACCCTTCTCCTACTCCCATCAACGACGAACGGGTACTTCTCTCTTCCCATGTCATTAGGGGATTTTCTTTGCCGCCTTCGGCTTTTCTGATAGAGCTCCTAGACCATTACGGCCTCCAACTCCACAACATTACTCCCAATAGTTTGCTATACATCTCTGGCTTTGTAGCACTCTTCGAAGGCTATTTAGGCATAAAACCTAGGTTAGACTTCTTCGAACGATGCTTCCTAGTCAAGAGGCAAACCGTGAACAAGGAGCTGCTTGTGGCCGGATCTATCAGCTTCAACTGTCGCCGGGTTATCGATTGGTACCCTCAGGTGCCAATCATTGATTCGGCAAAGGGATGGGCGTCCACCTTCTTCTACTGCAAGGACGTGGTGCCGCCAAACCGGCTGCTGGGGCTTGTTCCCTTCACAGACGAAGCCGGCACGCCCCTGGCCTCATGGAAAAAGAAGTCGTTAGCTGGAATGCCAGCAGAACATGCCGCCATTCAAGCAAGGATTGCGCAGTTGACTTCCGGCACTCCTCCCTTAACTGGGGAGGACACCATAATCTGCTGGATGAAGAGATGGATCCAGCCCCTCCAACATCGTTCTCGGCTTTTATGCGAGTACACGGGCGAATCTGATCCCATGCGGATCAACAAGAAAGACTTGGAGCAAGACCTCTTTGAGGCTCGCTTCAACAAGCTTATCAAAGCCCGGCCTGGCGAAGGCCGGCAATATGAAGAATCATTGCCAATGTATATGGCAACCAACCCTCCCCCAAAGGTACTTTGACTAACCAAAGTTCAATTCTTTCGAGAGACTCGGATTTGCCTTTTGTCGGACTAACATGCAATATGTCAGATTCCTGAAATTTCCGACATTTGGCCTGCTGGCAAGCCCTCGTCCAGCCAGGCGCCCACACGGCCCATCTCCTTTTCGTCGGCTACCGCAGAGAGCCGGAAGAGGAAGAGCCAGTCGACCACGATTGGCATTAAGTCGTCAGAAGATGACGATGCTCTCGCTGGGCTCAACATCACCAGCAAAAAGTAAGTCGGCTGACAACGTCTCCTCCTTCCTTTGCAGCAATGCCGGATTTGCTAAACTTAATCTTTTACCTTTGCAGGATAAAGAAGGGTGCTCCCTTGAAAATAAAGACGATTGCCACAAGGAAGAAAGCCTCTCCCGCCATTCCTCCCCCAACTCCTTTGGCTTCGAAGCCGACTCCGGTGGAAGAGAGCTCCGCCCGCACCATGGTTAAAACTCAACCTCTCGGGAGAGCCGGGATTATTCCTCCCACCCAGTGGACGGAGATGACGGGGAAGGTGGCAGAGCCTTCCTCTCCAAGGGCTGAAGCTCCGGCTAACGATGCCCCAACCTTTCCTCCAATCAAGGCAGAAGCCTTTGATGAAGAGGGATGCATCAAGCCGGAGTTCATGAGCCGATTCATGAAAGCACCTCGGCTTCCCCAGAAGAAGGGAACAACTGTCCGGGATGACGAGCTGGATCATACCAAGGCCTATGACACCTTTGATGTCATAGAGATCCTTGAAGATCAGCAGAATTACTTTGCTGATAGCTTTGAGGCCGGTATGATGCTTCTCCGTGAGCACTACCAGGTAAACATCTTACACAGTAGCCCCCGAGCACTATGCTGGGTTAAGTTATTAGAACTAGCCGACATAGTGATCCGAGTTAATGCGCATGCATACACTTAGCCCCCAGCCATTAAATGTCGTCATGTAGCCACCTTAACTTGTAAATATAGCTTTAGGCTTTTAGCAATTCCTTACGCAGATCCACCGAAAAATTGGTGCTGAAACCATCAATTGTTTGGTTGTGCGAAATCAGGAGATGCGCCAGCTAAAAACTGAGCTGGCGAACAAAGAAGCCATCATCGACGGGCTTGAGGCAGAACGGGTTCAATACCAAGGTATTAATGTCGAAACTCAACCTTCAATAATGGGTATTTTTATACTGCCGACATATTGTCTTGCAGACGCCATTATAAAAGCCAATGAGCTTGCTGAGAACGCCGGCATTGTCGACCGGCTCCGCAACAAAAACATTGAGCTTAGTAAGCTTAACCAATCAATGGTGGCGGAGCTAGAGACGGTCAAGAGTAACCTTGCCAAAGCCGAACAAACCCTGGAAACGGAGAGGCAGAATCACAAGGATGCCCTTCATGATGTCCAGGATCGGCTTGACAAGCGCCTTGATGAATCGTTGGCTATCGACAACCAACTTCTGAGTAAGTTTTGAAAAAAAACTTGAACTCATTGCTTTCTGTCTTAGCCAAATATAACTGAACCTCGCCTTTTTGCAGCTCCGGCGGGTTATGGCCATGAACTGACGGCGGAAAACCTGCTTGACCGGATATTGGAGGTAGGGGAACTCATCCCAAAGATTATTTCTTCGGGAAAAGAGCTTGCCGAGAAGTTCTTTCCTGGCAACCCCGAGCCCCCAGCGAACCTTGCCAGGTTAGAAGCTGAACTGGCCGAACAAGTTTCATTCTTCGATGAACGGCTTCGATCCAGCGCTCGCGGAGGTGCTAAGACAGCCTTGGGCTTGATGATGGCGCATTATCCAAAGGCAGAAGCCTGGCGCGTTGCATCCGGCTTCCTTCTTGAAAAGGAGGACGGCACACCGCTGGATGACCAAGATCGCAAAAAGATCCTTCACTCTGTCTCCGGTTACGCCAGCAAAATTGCCAACATGGTCTCCTTGACCACCATCTTCAAGAAAATGCCGTGCCCGCCAACCCCTGTCCAGTCAGATGATGACAACGAAGAGGCGGACAAATCGTCATGAGCCGAATTTGCTCCCTGAGCCGGCCATCCTGAAAAATGAAATAGGCAAGGTGTAAAGCTGTCCAAACAATGTATATGTCTAGAAACAATTAAGCCTTTTGCTGTTTGTTAATCACCTTTTGTATTTGCAAACATGCAATTTTTATGCCTCAGTTTATTCTGGCCTTGACACCTTAGCCTTTTAGCGCCGGCAAACCTATTGCAAAGCTAACTTGCTGAGGAACAGGGTACGCAATGACCAATCTGTTTAGACTCAGAACAAATGCCGCCTTTCGGTGCCGAAACGCTTTGAAGCAACCCGGCGCAAAAAGCTAGCAGACAAACATTAATTTGGCAAAACGTTGTTTTTTCATCACCTTAAGGCGGATTCAATATGAAAGAGTTTACCAACGAGCAACACAGGCAATTTCGGGTAAACAGATAATAACAATAAGATCATAGGGAAATAAAGGATGGTACAGATTCTCGGATTTCACATGAGAGAAGCCAATTTTTATTTCATGATCACATTGACATGGTTACAATAGAATTTGCTAAGTGTAAAAAGGACGTAGCTGAGCGATATTCCACGGATGTTTCGTCTCATCTAAGTCGTCATCTACATGCCTTTTCCTCTTACGACCTTTCTTCCTAGGATCTTTCTTTGAATCCCTTAAGTCGAGGAGATAATATGACCCGTTTTTCAGAACTTTGCTGATAACGAAAGGTCCTTCCCATGGCGGGGATAATTTGTGCTGCCGGCTTTGCACAAACCGAAGCACTAAGTCGCCTTCTCGAAAAGATCGATTCCGCACTCTATGACTTTGATAGCGACGTAGATCTTGCTGATCGATGGCGGATCATTGGAGAGCTAGCTCTCTTTCTTCTTCGAGGATATCTAAGCCGTCTTGACGTGCTTCTTCTGCGTCTTCTTCGACGTAGGCTGTGACTCGAGGTGAATCGTGGATCATGTCGGATGGGAGCACCGCTTCTGCACCATAGACAAGGAAGAAAGGGGTGAAGCCGGTTGATCTGTTTGTGGTAGTACGAATACTACATAAGACCGCCGGCAATTCATCAACCTAAGCGCCGGCTGCTCGATGCAAAGGGGTTTCAAGCCTCGGCTTTATACCTTGCAAAATAATGTCGTTAGTGCGCTCTACCTGTCCATTTGACTGCGGGTGTGCCACCGATGCCACGTCGAGCCGGATTTTTGATTGGCTGCAAAACTTTGATAGCTCACCGACGGCAAAGTTTGTGCCATTGTCAGTGATAATGCTATGCGGTATGCCGAATCGGGTTGTTATCTCGACGATGAATTTTGTAGCTGTAGCTCTGTCGAGTTTCTTGATGGGCTTTGCCTCCACCGACTTCATGAATTTGTCGACCGCCACCAGCAGGTGAGTTAAGCCTCCTCTTGCCGTCTTGATAGGTCCCACCATGTTGAGCCCCCAGACCGCAAACGGCCAAGTAATAGGGATCGTCCGGAGCTCCTGAGCCGGCAAGTGAACCTGCTTTGCGTAGCGCTGACATTCTTCACAAGTCTTGACGATGTTGATAGCATCCTCCTTAGCCGTTAGCCAGAAGAATCCGTGCCGAAATGCCTTGGCGACTAACGCCTTTGCCGCCACGTGATGCCCATATTCGCGGGAGTGGATTTCCTCCAGGATCTGCCACCCTTCTTCTGGAGAAACGCATCTTTGGAAGATGCCGGATGTGCTTCGTTTGTAAAGTTGTCCGTCAATAATCGTGTACGCCTTTGCCCGGTGCTCTATTTGACGGCTTAACACCTCGTTGTCCTTGGGAAGTTTCTTGTTAATTAGGTAATCAATGTAAGGCGTGGTCCAATCTGGGGTTACCAAGCATACATGAACTGATTCTGCCGAGAAGAGGTAATCTTCGTCGCCACCTTTAATGGACGGCTTGTGCAGATGATGGAGAAATACGTCCGGTGGTACTGCCTTTTGCCTGGAGCCTATTCTGGCCAAGGCGTCAGCAGCTTCATTGTCATCTCGAGAGATATGTCGAACCTCTAAGCCGGTAAAGCATCGGCCGAATTCGTCGACTATTCTTCTGTATTCCGCCATTGTGGGACTTTTCGTGTCCCAGCATCCGTTGAGTTGTTGAACAACAAGGTCCGAGTCGCCATAGCAGAGGATGCGTTTCACTCCCAACTCCTTAGCCATATGAAGGCCATGGAGGAGAGCCTCATAATGTGCTACATTGTTAGTGGCGTTGAAGTGGATTCGGAGGACATAATTGAGTTTGTCACCTTTAGGTGATTTTAGCACTACTCCAGCCCCCGAGCCTTCCTTCATCTTTGAGCCATCAAAGTGCATTATCCAGTACTGGGAATCCGGCAAAGGTGTGCTTTCCATCGCTTCTGTCCAGTCTGCGACAAAGTCGGCTAGAACTTGAGATTTGATGGCGGTCCTTGGCTTGTACTGGATGTCAAAAGCTGCTAATTCGATGCCCCATTTAGCGACTCGACCCGTTGCGTCGGCATTGTTGATGATGTCCTTTAACGGAGCCTTGCTGACCACCGTGATTGTGTTATTTTGGAAGTAATGCCGTAACTTTCTGGCGGCAAAGAATACACCATACGCTAACTTCTGGTAGTGAGGGTAGCGCTGCTTCGAATCTGAGAACACCTCGCTAATAAAATAGCAGGGTGCTGATCCGGCCATTGCTTCCCTTCCTCCTGGCGCTCCACTACTATGACGGCACTTATGACGAAATTCGTGGCCGACATGTAGAGGAGAAGCGGCTCCTTTTCCTTCGGAGCTGCTAAGATTGGAGCATGCGTCAATGTATACTTCAGCTGTGCCAAAGCTGCCTCAGCTTCCTCTGTCCAAACAAAATTGTCCGACTTTTTGAGGAGCTTGTATAATGGCAATGCCTTGTCACCAAGCCGGCTAATGAATCGGCTTACAGCCGCGGCGGAACCCGTAAGCCGCTGTATGTCCTTTAGACAAGTCGGCCTCTCGATGTTCTGAATCGCCTTTATCTTTTCCGGGTTAACTTCAATTCCTCTTTGAGAAACAATGAAGCCCAGAAGCTTGCCTGCGGGTACGCCGAAGACGCATTTTGCCGGATTAAGCTTCATCTGGTACTCCCTTAGATTTGCAAAGGTTTCCGACAGATTGACAATAAGATCGCCACACTTCTTCGACATGACCGCTATGTCGTCGACGTAGACGTGAACATTGCGGCCAATCTGCTTGTCCAAACATCGCTGCATACACCTTTGGTAAGTAGCACCGGCGTTCTTTAAGCCGAAAGGCATTGTGACATAGCAGTAATTGCCATATGGCGTGGTGAAGGACGTTTCATTTGATCTGACTCCTTCATCTTAATTTGATGGTAACCCGAATAAGCGTCCAGAAAACATAGCATCTCTAAGCCGGCAGTTAAATCAATGACCTGATCTATACGCGGTAAGGCGAACGGATCTTTAGGACAGGCTTCGTTTAAGCCAGTGAAATCAATGCACATAGGTAGCTCAGAGGTGTTTTTCTTTGGGACTAGCACGGGATTTGCCAACCAATCAGTGTGGACAACTTCACGAAGGAATTTGACAGCAGTGAGCCTTAAGATCTCCTTTCCAACCGCCTTACGCTTCTCAGTTCCGAGCCGGCGGAGGCCTTGCTTGACCGGCTTTGCGTCCTTGTTGACTTTTAGGGAGTGCTCGGCAAGTTTCCTCGGGACACCTGGCATGTCGGATGGTGACCAAGCGAAAATGTCCCGGTTCTCACGGAGAAACTTGACGAGCTTGCCTTCCTATTTGTCGTCGAGACCGGCACCGATGATGGCCTCCTTTGTCGGATCATCCTTTGAGTGCTTGATTTTCTTGGTATCATCCTTTGGGTTGAAGCTTGAGTCAACCTTAGAGGACGGCTTTTCCATTGCCGGCATCTCATCGGGACCTATTGTCTTCTTGAGATCCTCCAACTCTTCCTTGCAGATTTCTTGTTTAGCATGGACGGCATTGGCGGCCTCACACTCCTTGGCTTTCTTGAAGTCTCCTTTGACTTATGATGATCCCATTGGGTCCCGGCATTTTTAGCTTGCTATAGATGTAGCAGGGCCGAGCCATGAACTTGGCGAAAGCCGGACGTCCAAAGATTGCATGATATGCACTTTTAAATGGTACCACCTCAAAGGAGACATCCTCAGTCCGAAAATTATCAGCTTCACCAAAGGTGACCTTCAGGGTGATTTGTCCCATCGAAGAGGCTTGTCGTCCCGGCACAATCCCATGAAACTTCACAGTGCTGTGGGTGAGTTGTGACTCGGAGAGACGCATCCTCTTCAATGTTGCGGCATAAAGTATGTTGATACTGCTGCCGCCATCCATGAGCACCTTTGTCAACTTTTATTTGTCGACTATAGGGCTGACGACTAAAGCGGTGCGCTTTGCAGGAACTCTGTCCGGATGATCGCTGCGATCCCATGTGATGGGTGTGTCAGACCAATCTAGAAATTGAGGAACTACGGGCACCATAGCATTGAGTTCTCGCCAAGCCGCCTTTTCTTTGCGAGAGGAATCTGTTGCCAGGTTGACGATGAGACTTTCGGCATGCTTAGGGAATTTGCTGCCTTTTTCTTTGGAGGCCGCGTCATCCGACTCTGAAGCAGCTTCCTCCTTCTCTTTGTCGTCTTTCCTGGACTTGCGCTTGTTCCTTGACTTGCCGGCTTTGGGGTCATTGGTGATGTCCCGATTGATGTGACATTGCTGGATTGTGTGGGAACTCGTCCCATCAGGCCTGAGATGATGAACACAGGGGTTGTGCTTAATGTCATCATACTTCACCGTTGGAGGCCGGGATGATTGGTTGTTTGCCGGCTTCTTGCCCTGCCACTTGCCATTGCTCGAACCACCCTTTCCAAAAGCAGCAGCAGCCTCATGAGAAGGGCCGGCTTGGTCTTCTATCTTCTTTTTCCCGGACTCGCGTCGGCGGTTTTCGGCATCTTCCCTGTTGTCATCATCAGCGGCGGCGTACTTGTTTGCACAAGCAAGCAAACCCCCTAAAGTTTCCGACTCGTCGCTGTAGATCATGAAGCGAAAAGTCGTCCCCTTCCTCAAAGATTGCTTGAAAGAATGGATCACCTGAGTTTCTGAGACGCCTTCGCAAGCGTTCTTGATTTCACTACATCTTGAGACGAACTCACGGCTAGACTCGTTCTTTTGCTGCACGCACCGCTGTAAGTCGAAAATCGACTTTGGGCGCTTATATGTGCCCTAGAAGTGCTAAATAAAGACATGCTTCATGTCACTCCAGGTATGAACTGTCCTTTTTGGCAAACCTTCAATCCACATGCGTGCCATCCCGGTTAACATCAGGGGCAAAAATCGCACTGCGGAGTCGGCGCTACCCTGATATATGTCGCAGGCACTAACATAATCTGAGAGCCAGGTCTCAGGATTAGCCGTACCACTGTACTTCTCAACCATCTTTGTTACATTCGACAAAGTGGGAGGTAATATTTGCTCTCTGATTGTTCTGCCAAAGCACTTGGGGCCGAGGTATTAGGCATCTCTGGCCGACTTCCTCTCCTCGATTAGGCTTCGAACATCATTAGCTGATGGCGGTTTTCCAACCGACTTTTCTTGCCTTGGTTCTTCCCATGTGACTGCTTTGGCTCGCCCGACTCGCGTTACGTGGAGGGCTTGGAGTCCTTTGCCGTCGTGGAGGGGGTATGTACTTGGAAGGGTTATCTCCCTCTTTGCGCGGTGGAGGCGGCGGTGGAGGTGGCATATGATCTCTGTTATCCTCCCTTCGGGGTTGGATTTCCCCCTCACGTCGTCGCTCCTGACGAGGTGGTACCGCCTTTTCCTTGCGAGGGTCCTCCTTTCGCTCCCGGCTCCGATGTCTTTCCCGGCCAGCCTCACGATGGCGCGAAGAGCCTGTCCGGGATTCCGCGCCTCTAGGCTGCTTGTCCTTTGGGTCCTTTTCGCCGCCTTTGTTGTGGCTACTTGAGCCGGCCGGGTCATCGTCTGGGTCTGTAGGTGCAGCAACCATTGGCTTATTGGCCGTCGACTTGCAAAGACGAGAGTCGTCAACAAGCCGTCCTGACTTGACCTATGAGTCATTTTGCTGCTGCTGTGCAACTTCCAGTAAATAAGCCGAATATTTGAGGCGAGCGTCACGGTCCAACGACTTGTCGAACATGACCTCCTGGGCCGCCTCTGGGCCGCCTCCATGTTTTTGGCTGGGGTATTGAAGTAACACAGGTTTGTCACCGGGTCACGTCGGTGGTGGTACTTCCTCCAGACTGAATTAACATGGTCGGCTTCCCACTTGCTCTGGAAATCCAACCTTTTGTGCAGATTCTTGTCACGAGCCGGACGGAAGATGTCGTCAGCCCTCTTTTCTCTCTGTTTTCGGATGAACTCCGTTTCCTTGTTTGTAAACTCAACCTCGCGCTCTGCTATCTGGGCTGCTTGCTCTTCTAGCAGTACGCGGCGCTTCTCAATGTCGTTCAGCGATGCGTTAGGAGGAAGTGGCGTTAGCAATTGCTAGTACCTTGCCATCCTTTCTTCGTGTTCCTTTGCTGCTTCGCCGGGCATAGCGTCGATGTTGTCTCCTGCAGCCGGCAATCTACTAGTTCCCTTCATTGGAGCCAGCGGCGGCACAAAATCCATCTTAAGATTTCCGGCTTCTGGAGTTCTTTCTTCGCCATTGGCGGCTTTCGAGGTGTTGGGGTCGTCCTTAGGATCAGAGATGTCACCCATCAAGACCTCGACAGGGCGTCCTAAACAGGATGTAACTTTCCGACTAAAATCGTCGGATTCTCCTTCAGATTCGAGGTCCTGCTCCGGCTTCTGAATCAACCCCGGCCTGCAGAGCAGGGAGGATAGACTAAGGCTCTGTCATCGACTCGTTAGAGCCGGATTCTCCTAAGATGCCGACGAAGTGGAAGTCCGGCGCCGCCATGTTGGAACTTGCGTCGTCTTCATTCTTCAGAATCTTCGTCATCGGTGTCGAAAGCCAGATCCAGATTGGCGATCTCGTCAGAGTCAAGATCCGATTCCTCGTCGAAGTTGCTTGGGTGGGTGGTGGGCAAGTTCGAGGTGAAGCCGAGATCGTCCAAGGCCTGGGCGGTGAAGCCGACGAAGATGTCGAAACCGCCGATGGAGACCATGGACCAGCCGGCGGGATCCTCTTTTGCCGGCGTCCAGAAGCCGTCGTTGAAGACGTGGCCAGCCCCTGTCTCGTCGAAGTATCTCACCAAGCCGACCGCGATGGTGTCGCCGACTCCGCCTGTGGCTCCCGGACGGATCGAAACCCCGCGCATCTCCTGCCCCACGGTGGGCGCCAACTGTCGTCGTATTGTCGAATCTAGCCGCGGCAGGGGTGCCGTCGAGCTAGGTAGAGAGAGGGGTTTTGGAGATGAGGGTTGTTCCGGCGACGGGACGAGAAAGGGTTTACCCAGCTTCGGATCTCACGACGGTGGCGAGATCCTACGTGCTGCTATAATTCACTATAAGGCAATATCGCCGATTACAGTGAAAGGTGGATTGAGATCGTTCTGGTTCGTGCCCTAAGGCGTCCCGTAGGCCGGCTTATAAAGGCGTCCGGACCTAGGGCTTACAGGAGGAAACCTCACCGACTAAGTACAGAGTTCTACTCTAATCCGGCTTGGGCCCTGCCTTGTGGGCTAAGTCTTCCGCAATGCAGGCCGGCTTCTGGAACCTTCCCTTAGCCGGATGGGCCTCCTGCGCTTCATCATACTGTGCCGCCTGGTAAGCCGGATTCGTCTTACCACCACTATGGGCCACCCTGGTATGCTGGCTTTTAGTCTCCTCTGTGAGGATACCTGTTCGGCATAACCCCAACAAAGCCTCCTATTATTCTCCGTAATTCTAAATATCTTACCAAGATAAGGTAGAGATATTACTAGATACTCAAGCTAGTACTCAACTTAAAGACCACCAAGTTTAACAAGCAAAGTAGTCATATTAATCACACAAACATCTCTAACACATACCACTAGCAGTACTAATATACTATACTAACAAGTCAGTCACAGTAAGAAGCAGATAACAATTCCAAAACACTATCCAGCAATTTAAATGTGGTTTAGAAATAATTATTTCAATAAGAGGGAATTTTAATCCCACCTTTAACTTAATGATTTCCCTAACTTATAAAAAGTACAGTACTATAATTTTGTTCAAATAGGTATGATGGTGATGCCTGGATAGGTCACATTTTTCTGAGCATTTTGACATATCAACCACATTTTTCTGATATACCATTAAAGAGTTATGGAATTTATAAAATCCCTTTTTATTCTGCCCTTGTGCTAATTTATTTGTAGACACTTTAAACTAATTATTCATGTTTGGGATTAAAGTGCATTATGAAGTATATTAAGTGCTGAATATTTTGGTACCTCATTTGTATTTTTTGGACAAGTATTCAAACAGATATTGAATTTACAAGTTTTGTTTGAGGTTCTATAACTAGCTGATTTGTCATTTTTTTACCCTAAGCAATCTATAACCCCAAATGGATTCAATCTAGCGGGGTTGGATAGACCATTAGAAATACTTTTCAGACCATTTTAGTTTACAATTTTTGGATAACCCAAACTCTAGGAACTAGGTCTCCAAGGTGAGACCAGAGCTAGTTTTTGGGTTTGAGGTTTTTAGGGTTAACAGGATACCCTTTTGTCATTTTTGTTCTAACTCAGCCACTGATCCCTTTTGATCATGTCTGTTACCCGTACAAGGTACTCGCTGTCTAATTTTCAAAACAATTTGGTTTCTAATTTTTTGTCGTGTCTTGGATCGCGGACACCGGGAGTAAAGGATACCCCCTTTTTAGGTTCGGTATGGGGCGCGAAGGAGGCTGAGTGACGTCTTCTGCCCGGGGGCTTCATCTACACTCGAGATCTACGTACTAGCAAGCATCACAGAGACACAAGGAGTTTACCCAGGTTCAGGCCGCCCGGAGGCTAACAGCCCTACTCCTGCATGTCTGGATTGAGAGGTGTATCATGGTGTAGCTTTACAATGGTGGTCGCGGGTGAGACCCCGGGAGGTGTTGGCTAGAGGTTGAAGACAAGCAGATCCTGGCCCGGAGGAGATCACCTCTCGCCTAAGCAAACCTTGGGCACTACCTAGCCTAGCCTCCCCGAACTTGTCTCCTTTGCTGGTTCTCCCCTGAACTTGTCCTTCTCCCTTGGGTGCCTCGGTCCTCCTTTTATAGGCTAAGGGGATGCCACAGGTGCACCCTTGGGGCCGGAGGGGTTTTGGCGGGAAATCCCCTCCGGGTTCTCCTAAGGAGGCGATGTGGCCTCCTCTCGTCCAAGTATTCTTCTCAGAGGGGGTAGGTGAGGCCGCCCACCTTTTCCAGAGAGGGCGGACAGAGGCTGACAGCTTTTCTGCCTCTGCCCCCTTTGGCGCCTCCATCTTCTTGGCGCCCAAGTCTTCTAGGAGCTTCCAGCCAGGGCTGGAAAGCTTATCCTCTTTGCGCACTGGAGGTTGGTTCCCGGGATGAGCCTGGCCTCCTGCCGGGCGTCGGGGTCCCGGGACCTCCATGCCTGCTTCCGGGTCGAGGGGGCCCCGGAGGGTCCCCGGGTCCTTTGCATTGGTTGTCGATGTCGCGCGCGTCGGGACGCCGCGGGGCAGATGGGGGGGCCCATCTGCCAGTCTTGTGCCTTGGCCTTGAGTGCCTCCTTGGTGGGCCCATGTGCGATGGACCCACTTTGACCGCATCAGGGGAACCCCATGTTCCACTGTTGCGACAGTAGCCCCCGGGCATAGTCCCGGCGGCCACGCCCTTCTGCCGCCGGGGCTATGACCAAAAAAGAGTCAAAGTGGGTCCCCGGCGTCAGGTCTTGAACGTCTTGTCTTACCCGTCAGAGCCGCGCACTACGGAGGTGCGCGTCTCACGGGTCTTGGAGTTATCCGTCCGGTGGAGTAATTGCGCCAGCCTCCTCGATTCTCGGGAACGGAGAAAGCGAGGCGACGGCCGCTGAAGGCGTGTCCGAGCCTTCTTAAAGGCAGGGATACCCCTCAGGATCTTCATTCGTCTTCACTCCTTCCTCCACCCCACTCTTCCTCAGAGGTGAGCTCGACGATGGTGGGGGCTAAGAGAGGAGCTGGTCGCTCGCGCTCGTCCTTGGCGGGGGCAGAAGTGGCGTCCGGCGGTCGCGGAAGACATGCCCCTCGAGGCCGAGCGAGGCATGGTCGCCGTGGCGGCCGCGGTCGTGGAAGTCGAGGTCACGGAGGTCGCGGAGCGGGAGGTTCGCCGAGCCCTCCCTCGCGGAGGATGACCCACACCGGCTTCCCTCCGTTCGAGTTTGTCATGGATCTGGACAGAAGACTGCGCAGCTGGCTTCATCTGCCGGACTCCTTCGCGGTGGCGGTGGACACGGACGACGACCGGCCCACCGGTTACTGGTTGCAGGTCGAGGGCTGTCCCAACGGCCCCTCCTGGGTCGAAGCGGAGTACACCGTCGACGGCTCCATGCTCCTAGGGAAGGGATGGAAAGCGTTCGCGCGCTCCCGTCGCCTTACCCGGGGGCAGTACCTGTCGTTCGAGTATGACGGGGATGAGACGCTCTCCGTGAAGATCTTCCGTGCCAATGGAGGACACGAGGGTTGCTGCATGGAGAGCGACAGCAGCAGTCACAGTGGCTGCTACGATGAGGAGGGCGATGATGAAGATGAAGAGGACTCCCTCAGCATCAATGTAATGTCCCGGGGTTTTTCCCCAAGTTAGATTTTGTTTGTTTTGCTTTTGCATCATCATGACATCAGCATCACGCGCATCGCATATTTTTTGGCAACAAAAATTATTTTTATTAAACCCTATTTTATTTTGCTAAAATTTGTCGGAAAAGTTTTATCGAGACAGTCGTCTCCGTTTTAAAAAAAAATTAAATTTCCAAATTAATTTGCAAAAGAAAAATTAATTTTGAGACGCGAGAGAGTAGCCCAAAACCTGGCCCAAGCCCACCTAACCTACAAACCCTAGGGTTTCCCCTAGGTTTCCCCTGGAAACTTCCTTTCCCACCCCCTGACTTTTTGTAGCCACCCTCCTCTGTTTTCTGTTTTTCCTGAACAGGTCCTTCCACCTCGCACATAGGTCCTTTTCTTTCTTTTCTGGTCCCTCCCCTTTCCTTTTCTTTTTCTTTTCCTTTTCCTTATCTTCTCTTCTTCCTCCTTCCCCAGCACGGACGCCTCATCCCCATCCTCCCGCACCCGCGCCTCCCCAAGCTCCCGCTGGGTACGCCGCCCTGCTCCTCCGTCGACGGCCGCGCGCCGGCTGCCGCTCCCCGCTCGCCTACATCCACCTCTTCCCGGCCGTCTTCCCCTTGCCTCCCTCCTCCGCCTCGAGGCCGCCCCACATCCGTCGTCCTCCCTCGCCTTGGTCGCCGTCCTCTGCAACTCCGGCCGACCTCGAGCTCCCCGACGCGCCATGGCGTCCTCGGCCGTCGTCCTCTCCCTCTCTCTCGACCTCGCCATGCCTGAGTCGGCCGCCGTTCCCCCCCGTCTCCAGCAGCGCCGTGGTCGCAGATGCTCCTCTCTCCTCCACCCCGACGCCCTTCTTTCGTGCCTGCCCCGGCCGCTCCCCTGTCCTCCTCCAGAGCCGCCGCGCGCCCTGGCCTCCTCCTCTCTTCCGGCCTAGTGCCTTCCCGAGCTTGCTTCTGGCCGACCTCCTCCGCAGGCCCGCATCCTCGACCTCCCGCGTCCAGCCGCTCGCTCTCTCCTTGCTCCTTCCACGAGCTCCTCTCCGGCTCGTCCCGTCCCTGGTTGTGCTGCTGTTCCCGGTGTCGTGTTCACGTTCCTGGAGCTGGTGTTTTCCCGATCCCCGACGTTTGCCCTCGTGTCCTTGCCCGTGCGTGCCCCTGCAGGAGGTCGCTGCTACTGCTGGTGCCGAGTTCCTCACGTTGCTGTGTCCGTGCTGCTGTTGCCGTGTCGTGCCCTTTCCTGCCTCCCTGTTGTTTCCCCGACGGTATCCGTTTTCCCTGTTTCTGTCCCCGTCTCCGTTCCCGGTGCCCTTTCCCCGTCTCCGTTTCCGTTCCCGACGGATGTCCGCTCTGCGACGGTCGTTTCCGTCCCGTTTCCGTGTTTCCCGATGCCCGTCTCCGTTGAAGTTCCCCGTTTCCCGTTCCCGTTTCCGATCCCGTCGTGAAGCCATCCCCGACGCGAGTTCTCCGTCCGTGAAGCCCGGTGCCATGCAACGACAAGTTCTTCCACGACGACCGAGTACCCACACTCCGAGAATCCGAGTTCTCCGACCCGATGACCGAAGACGGATCCGCCAAGGTCTATCCCGACACCCCGACATCGTGAACCCCGACGACCCCGAAGCCCGGAACGCCAAGGTCCGCCATGACGACGACCCGAGTACGACTACTTCCACGACTTCGACTACCTCGACTACAACGACTACTTCGACTACTTCCTCTCCGATCCGAAGACGGTGCTCCCGAATCCGAAGTTTCCCCGAATCCGATGTGTGACCCCAACCCTAGCCCTATCTACTTATATGCGTATCTTATAAAATCATGCATGCTTAATCAACATCGCACCTTTATCCATTCAGTCGAATTAAATCAATTTAAATATGGGATTTGTCCGGTGCATCTATATTTTGCACCGATCCCATTTAAAATGTTTTGCCATGTGTTAGGAAATAAAATTGGATCGCATTTAATTTGTCATGCATCATGTCATCAACATGCCGCTTCTTTTGTCATAGTAGTAAAATGCATCTTTTATATTTCCGGTGTTCGTTGCTTCTTCGGGAATAGGACGTTGAGTTGATGTGAGCATCGACATGTTCTGCTACCTCTACCGGATTGCAGGCAAGTGATACTCCCTTGCTATCTTTGCTTGCCTTCTGTCTCTTACTTGTCCTATATCTTTTGTTCCTTGCTAGCCTTATGTTGCGATGCTTGTGTCCCGATCCTATTTGCATGTTTACCTGGCAGCTATGATATAGCCACACCCCCACATCCTATTACCTGTTGTTTGTTTACCTTGTTAGCCTTGTGAGTCGTAGTGCATGCTTAGGTGCTTTGCTTGAGTCCTGTTATCTCCTTATCTAGTCTTGTTGATAACATGATAGCTAGGCTCAACTAAAATGTTAATCTTTATTTTTCTGATGCGATGGGAATAACATAATAAAGATAAGGCACCGGCGAAAGGCCAATTGTGGTGATTTGTTCTGCTAGTGTCGCCTAGGACCCGAGTTATTTTCCGCTGATCCAAGACTGAACGCACTAACCACGTGTGGGAGTTCTATGGGCCTCCTCGCAATCTATTACCGGATCCTCAAACCTGTCCAGGAGCCACAACTTAGTTCGGGCATTTCCATTTGCGCGCGTATTACGATGATGATGTGAAGTTAAGATGATGATGGTTACGTGGTTACTTACGGTAGGGCTTGCGGTACGTGGCGTTTACCGCATGTGCACGGAGGGCAATCATATGAGTGTTCCTCCCGACACCGTCCTCGCACTGGTTAGGCCCACCTCGAAGCTTTGGCCGGACTCTCAAGGTGGATCAGTCCTATATAGGTGGCTCCCTGGACTTGTTTGTAGTGAAGGGAAGTATTGCGTCGAAACCTCCACCGGTACACCTCTAAGCGAGTGTTTCGATGCGTGTGGGTTCATTAGTGCATCCCTGCAGGGTTAAATCTTTTCGAAAAGCCGTATCCGCGGTTATGGACGACTTGGTGAAATGCGCTGGCTAAAAAGATCATAGACAACTTGCACCTAATGATTATAACTTGACTAGTAAGATAGGTTACTTGAATAATAACCCATAAAACTTGTCCACCGTGTGAGCTGCCCTGATTGCTTCCTCGCGGGCGGTTGATCGAGGGAGTGATACTTGGGTGGGTTTTTTATGTGGTGAGTAGTATAGTTGGTTTCTTATGCGCTCTCTTACCTTGTCTCTTTTAGATGAAAGTTGCAGCGTGTCTCTATAAGTTGTTAGTGCTGCTTGCCGCCGGTTCAATCGCTAACAAAAGATAGGACGAGTAAGAGACAGAAGGCAAGCAAAGATAGCAAGGGAGTATCACTTGCCTGCAATCCGGTAGAGGTAGCAGAACTTGTCGTTGCTCACATCAACTCAACTTCCTATTCCCGAAGAAGCAACAAACACTGGACAATGGAAAAGATGCATTTTACTACTACGGCAAAAGAAGCGGCATGTTGATGGCATGAATGCATGACAAATTAGAGGTGATCCAATTTTATCCCTAACACATGGCAAATCATTTTAAATGGGATCGGTGCACAATATAAATGCACCGGACAAACCCCATAATTAAAGGTGGATTAGTTCGACTAAATGGATAAGGTTCAATGTTATTAAGCATGTATGATTTTATAAGATACGCATATATGGTATAGGGTTAGGGTTGGGGTCACACATTGGATCGAGGAATCTTCGGATTCGGGGCGGAAGTAGTCAACGTCGTCGAAGTAGTCGTTTGTCCGGAGTCGAAGTAGTCGAGGTAGTTGATGTCGTGGAAGTAGTTGTACTCGGGTCGTCGTCGTAGCAGACCTTGGCGTTCCGGGCTTCGAGGTCGTCGGGGTACTCGGGGCGTCGGGGATCGGACACCGGGCTTCGCGGACATGCACGAAGGCGGCCGGCACAAACGGACTCGAAGCGAGGAACTTGGCGGGTTCTGGTGTCCGGGAAGTTCTTGTCGTATCCACACGGTCGTCGACCTAGTCATTGCACGGCACCGGGCTTCGGGCGAGGTTCACAGCGGGAACGGAGGACGGCTTCCCGACGGGAACGGCTTCACGGAGGCATCGGGGAACCACTTCATGACGGGGAAAGCATCGGGGAAAATTCCACGACGGGGACGGCCGTTGGGAACACGACACGGCGGGAACACGGAACCGGGGACGGAGACATCCATGGCAGCAACACGAACACGGTGACGGATGGGGAGCAGCTGCAACACACATCGGAGATGCGAAGACAGGAACAGGGGATTCGGCTTCACGACGGGGACGGAGAATTCATCGGGGAAACACGGAGGCGTATCGCACAAGCAGTAGCAACCGACCACCTGCAGGGGACACGCACGGGCACGGCAGCACGGCACCAGCAGCAGCAGCAGGAGATGGTTGCGGTTGCAAGCAGCAGCTCGTCGGGGGCGAGCTGGCGGGGCACGTCCAGGAGGAAGGAGGCGGGGCGCGGCGGCCGTAGATGGGAAGCGAGGACGGGGCGGAGGCCGGCAAGGAGAGAAGGCCAGGCGGAGCAAGGCGAGCCGGGCTCGGGGAATAGGGTGCCGGGGATGGGGAGAACAGCCGGTGTAGGAGGAGAGCAGGCCTGGCCGGAGGATGCCCCGGGGAGGCACGGCCATGGGGGTCGGAGGAGGAGGTCGAGCCGAGGGGAGAGGACAGCGCAGGAGAGGGGAGCGCGGAGGAGAATAGGCCGGCGATGCGCGGCCGTTGAGAGGAGGACGGGGAGCGTGGCGGCGGATGCGGGAGGTCGGGCAGGAGGGAAGCAGCGAGGTGGAGCCGGGCGACGGGTTCGGGTGAGGAAGAAGGCCACGGGAGGAAGAGAGAAGATAAGGGGAAAAATAAAAGGGAAGAAAAGAAAAGAAGAGGGGAGAGAAAGAAAACGAGGGGGAAAAAGAAAAGGGTCATTTAACAGATTGCCACTAGAGGCTTGGTAGTACTCAGTTTTGCCACTAGTTTCAAATGGCTTACAGTTTTGCCACTACTTCAGTTGCAGCTGCTATGGCGAGGCCAAACGGCCAGTCTGAAGCGGATTCCGTCTGTTAGGCGTTAGTGGACTTGGTCCGCGTCTTACAGGTGGGACCAGTTTACTTCTTACAGGTGGGACCGGGCAAGGCGCTAGTGGACTTGGTCCGCATTTTACAGGTGGGACCAGGTAACTTCTTACATGTGGGACCGGCGACGGTGCGAAATAACGGCCACCACCTGACCTAACCGTGCACGACACCTCCTCTCGAACGGCCACCTGCGCCGCCGCCGCCACCTCCGCGGCCGCCACCTGCGCCGCCGCGTCCGTCCCGCGTATAGAGCCAACACCTCCACCGCAACGTGCTCCAGCGTGCCGTGCTCCGCTGTCACCTGCTCCACCGCCACCAGCTTGTCCCGCTGCGCCCACCAGCTGCTCGACCCGCGGCGAGGCTCCTTCCGTGCGCCCGGCGGGAGCGCTGGGGTTGGCGAGGCAGAGGAAGTAAGAGGGTGAACTCCAGGGCGAAATGGCGAGCGGATGCGACCGTGGAGTAGCTGGCGAGGCAATCGTCGGGCCGGACACCCGCCGCATCCACGACTGGGTTCCCGAGGGGTAAGTTGGAGCTCACCTCTGCATTTGAACATTCAATTAGATATGAGACGCACTCGGTTTATGTTGATTTTGCAATTGGCGTGCTGAATTCGCATTCCGTGGTGTGCTGAATTCGTCTCTATTTTTCTGGTTAGGATGGAATTGCGGTTTGCTTTCTTGCTGAATATTAGAAGGGACCGGTACGTCGTCGATGCAGAGAATAACAAGAAATTCACGGGAGGTTTTGATTATCCTTTGCCAGTGGATTGCAATTGTAGTTTTAGACAATTTGGGGAGGTAATTTGCAGTCCATATCCTTGGGGTTTGCATGATGAAGTGGAATTCAAATACTACGATGGGGGAAACAGATGGGTGGCAGTTACAAATGATGAAGAACTCGCTACCATGTTTGCTAAGCATAAGGAGAAGGAGAAATTTCATGTGAGACTGCAAAATGATATGGTTGTGCCGGCAATTGGACCTAGTATGGCGGATGCATCTTCTCGGGCTGCATCATGTCGTGGTGCTCGCAGTTCTAGCCAGAGAAGTTCAGGCAGTGCACGAGGACGTGGTGCCTCGAGCGGCGTGGGCAGCAGCAGCAGAAGAAGGGTCCCCGTTGAAGTTGAGGAGCCTTCCAGTTATGCGGATGAAGAAGAGAGGCTATATCCTGATGTTCTTCGGAATTTACGACGAGCATCTCGGGCTGGAAACAATGAGGCTGACGCGGTGGTTGTAGACGAAGACAACGAAGCTTTGAGTGATGTCGAAGACGATGTTCCACCTGTTGAATGGGACCGTGAGAACCCATTGATGGAACAAGGTTCCATTTATTCATCAATTAATGAGTGTAGAAATGCACTTGTGACGTACTGCATCAAGGCAGAACGCTATTTCAAAGTTGACAAGAGCGATAAAGTTCGTTACAGAGTGCATTGTCCGACTGAGGGTTGTCAATGGAGGATGCATGCATCTAAAATGCGAAAGAGCACAAATATTCAGGTGAAGGTGAACCCATTTAGCCACGCGTGCAAGGAATCAACACTTAGGAAGGAAACAATCAGTAGAGCCAAGTCAAGATGGGTGGCTGAAGAAGTAAAGAAGTGGGTGACAGAAGACAATCAAATTGGTACAAAGGAATTGATGAAGAACATCAAAGAGAAGTTCAAGATTGATTTACCATATATGAGGGTGTTCAATGGTAGAAATCAAGCTTTGGATTCTATTTACGGTGACTGGCAGGAAAGTTTTGAATTATTGTATTCATTCAAAGCTGAAGTGGAGAGGACCAGCCCAGGTAGTATTGTAGAAATTGACCACCACATGGTGGAGTACAAAATAAAGGGAGTGACAAGGACCAAGGAATGCTTTAGGAGGGTTTTTGTCTGCTTTGAGGCTTGTCGCCAGGGTTTTTTGATAGGCTGCAGGCCGTATTTGGCTGTTGATGCTACTTTTCTGACAGGGAGGTTTAAAGGACAGTTAGTGGCAGCTTGTGCAGTTGATGCACATAATTTTGTATTTCCAGTTGCGTATGGTGTGCTGGAGACAGAGTCTGAGGAGAGCTGGACTTGGTTTTTCCAGAATCTGCACCGGGCTATTGGACATCCCAATGGGTTGGTAATTCATACAGATGTCTGCAAGGGTTTAGAAGTGGCCGTGGACAATGTGTTCCCTGGAGTAGAGCATAGGGAGTGCATGCGTCATCTTGCTGCAAATTTTGCGAAGAAATTCAAAGGAAAAGTGTATAGCGACAATTTATGGCCAGCAGCTTTGACTTGCAGTGTCAAGAAGCACAACTATCACATGAGGCAGTTATACAAGAATGAGAAAGTGAAGGAATACTTGGAAACACACCACTCCAAGTTATGGGCCAGAAGCCAATTCAGTGAACTGAGCAAAGTTGACTATGTGCACAATAATCTTGCAGAGTCTTTCAACTCAACCATCCGAAAACTAAAGGGTCTCTATATGGTGGATTTGCTGGACAAGATAAGAATAGAGTACATGGAAAAGTTTCATTTCCGTGCAAATATAGCCGCGGCAAAATTCATGGGCCACATTGTCATCCCTGCCGTGTTGAATGAATTGAAGCAAAAAACTGAAGGCTTGGACATGAGCATGAAACTTTGCTCGGCTACCAAAGCAGAGGTAGCATTTATGGATAAAGAGAAGAGGGAATGGAAATATCCAGTGGATTTAGAATCTAGAACTTGCAGTTGTAGGCAATGGCAGATAACTGGGTTGCCATGCATTCATGCATTGTTTTTCATCACCACTCTGTCAGGTCCAGCAGGGAACATACAGCAATATGTGCATGAGTACTACTCTGTTGCAAGGTTCAAAGACACATATGCAGTTCCTTTACCTACTTTGGAGGGAAAACATCAATGGGATGTAGTGAACCCTGGATTCAAGCTCCGTGCTCCAGTTCTGAAGAGAGCAAAAGGTAGATCGAGGAAGAGTCGAATAAGAGCTCGCAGCGAAGGAGCTAGACTTGGAGCGAGGAAGCGTAAGTGCAACAGGTGTGGTGGGTCTGGTCATTTCGGTAGGTATTGTGATCACGCAGTAGATCCAGTGTTTGGAGAGCGTTTGGATGAAACTGATGATGATGAGCAGCAGGTTGGAACAGAGCAAGAGCATGAGCATGATGATGATGATGATGATGATGATGATGATGATGATGATGATGATGATGATGAGCAGCCGGTTGGAACAGAGCATGACAATGTGGCTCCAAATGATGATGACAATGTGGCTCCAACTGATGGTGATCAAAATGGTCCATCTGATTTTGCTTATGAGGCTCCATATGAAGGTTCAAATGATTTCCCTTTTGATCAAATGGACCATGATCATCAAAATGAGGCTCCAACTGATGTTGACAATGAGGCTCCAACTGATGGTGACATTGTGGCTCCAAATGATGATGACAATGAGGCTCCAACTGATGGTGACAATGTGGCTCCAAATGAGGCTCCAACTGATGGTTCACAACATTCTGTGATTGTGAGTTCTGCCAGGTATGTCAATCTTGCCAACACTAGTACATTTATCACTTGAAAATTTTCTCACTGCCCTTTTTGTCTTGTACAGCTCTGTGGTTGCTTCAAAGAAGACTGCCAAAAGGAGAAGAGAAGAAGCAATGACCACAAGGATCACAAGGAGCACAGTGGCAAGAAGCATAAGAATCACAAGGAGCATAGCGGCAAAGAAGCCTCGACGCGGTGTAGATTGAGTTGGAACCAAGAATAATTTATGAAACATTATGAATGATGTTGTATTATGTTGAATGACCTATGGTACAACTATGTTTGGATGATTTTTTTTGAACTGATGTTTGGATGATTTTAATAGAAAATCATATGTTTCCTTCTGTCATATGGTTGAACCATGTCTCGCAGACCAACCTATCCGAGCGCAGAAACCATCGCTGTTCTGATTGGTTGTCTCGCGGACCAACCAATCAGAGCGCAGAACGAGCGTCTCGCGGATCGCTGTGGCTGAGCCGAGCGCAACCGTCCGATGCAAAGAGTAGCCAATCAGGAAGCAGAACCAGCGTCGCGCGGATCGCGCATGCCTGCCCCCACATCTGACGGGTGGTGTTTGGCGCTTGGTAGGATCCGACGGCGGACGTTCGACGCTAGGGTTTGGAGCATTCCTGCGGGGTTTTGAGCCAGTCAACGGGGTTATTAGGGTTTGACCAGATTTCAAAAAATCATAACTAAATTACAAAAAATCGAAAAAATACAAACTCAACGGGGTTCGTCCATTTAGGAGACCTAGTTACCATAAAAAAATATAAACTCGGTATAGGGGCGTTTTTTTGAAAAATCACTTTTTGAAGTGATCTGTCGAAATCAAGTTCAAATGTTTTTAAAAAATTCAAAAAAAATCAAAATGTTGAAATTCTTGCGCACATAGCCGTCATATGTGACAAGGTTATGAGAAAAAAATATAAACTTGGTGTAGGTCATTTTCATGAAAAAAGGCTTCACACAAATGAGCTATCACCTATGAACATGTTCAGAGTTCGTAGAATAGGGAGAGAGGGTTTAGGGTTTGAAAACAATCAAAATAATTCAAAAAAAATCAGAAAAATCTCCAAAGCTTCATTTTGTAGTAAATAAGAAGGATCCAGGCTTAGTTTTTCATTTTCATGTTTTAAACTTGTTTAAATGTTGGTCAACCCTACGGTTTGACCCAAATTCAAATATTCATAGGATATTCAAAAAACATCAAAAAATGCAAACTCTGCACACATAGTCTTCTGATGTCATATACTAACCATTTCAGTTGATAAAGAAAGTATAAGTACATTCAACCAAACAATTCATGTACATGGTGGTGATTTCTCACTTCTGTCAAATGAAGTCCAAGTTTTCCAACATGAAATCTTGGGAAACCTCCCCAAAGCTTCATTTTGTAGTGAATAAGAAGGATCCAGGCTTAGTTTTTCATTTTCATGTTTTAAACTTGTTTAAATGTTGGTCAACCCTACGGTTTGACCCAAATTCAAATATTCATAGGATATTCAAAAAACATCAGAAAAATGCAAACTCTGCACACGTAGTCTTCTGATGTCATATACTAACCATTTCAGTTGATAAAGAAAGTATAAGTACATTCAACCAAACAATTCATGTACATGGTGGTGATTTCTCACTTCTGCCAAATGAAGTCCAAGTTTTCCAACATGAAATCTTGGGAAACCTCCCCAAAGCTTCATTTTGTAGTGAATAAGAAGGATCCAGGCTTAGTTTTTCATTTTCATGTTTTAAACTTGTTTAAATGTTGGTCAACCCTACGGTTTGACCCAAATTCAAATATTCATAGGATATTCAAAAAACATCAGAAAAATGCAAACTCTGCACACGTAGTCTTCTGATGTCATATACTAACCATTTCAGTTGATAAAGAAAGTATAAGTACATTCAACCAAACAATTCATGTACATGGTGGTGATTTCTCACTTCTGCCGTATAAGTCAAAGGGTGAAGAGATGTTGTACATTTATAGATTAATAAAATGACTTGATATTGGTCAAGAACACTATATTAGTGCACTAGATGTTAATCCTAGAGTTTGAGGTCATTTAGAGAAGGTCGAAAAATTGGTCGGATTAGAAATGGGGCTGTTTGGGCTACCTTTGGGGCGCTTTTCTAGCTCATTTTGTAGAGCCGATTGGTTGTTGGAGATGTTACCCTACCAAAAGGGCTAGGATTGTTTCCAACACGAGCATAACAACTTAGAAATGACTTGGATGTCACACAAGTTTCAAACTTTTGAAGAAATTCAAAGTACGTTCAAATTCAAATTACAAGTTTCTTCGCGTCAATTTCTTATTTAGGCAAGGTGGAGATGAGGTGGTTTTAAAACTTTGAAAATGAAAAAAGTCAAAAACTCACCGAAGAATAGGAAATTTACATTCTGAATTCAAATAACAGATTCCCATATTACAAAAACCATCTTCTGCGATTCTTCTCCACATTATATAGGTCGAATAAACATCGTAGCATCTGATAAAACCGTAGCATCTGATCGAGGTTTGCATCCATGTACTCGATCTGCACCGTTCCTTACGATCAAACGATTGAAAATGACGCTGTGCATGCAATAACGGCCACTGACTACTGGGCCCCGTTCACCAGCCCGATGCATGCAGAACTCGACGTAGACCTGCATGCCTAGTTTTTCCAGAGTAGACCTCGACGTAGACCTCGACGTTCACCAGCGCTATTTGCAGCGACGCAGCTGGCCTGCACCACGCCTCGTTTTTCAAGATGACACCATGTCGCGTCGCACCATGCAGGCTTTGGCGTGGAACTATGGGCTGGTTTAAATGCACGCAGCTACGCAGACTTTGGCGTGAGACTTTGGATTTCATCAGGGTTTAAATGCACGCATGCTACGTCGCATCATATATTTACGCAGGGCACCGCTTTGACCGCCTAATGCGCGCACGTACTGCTACCTGTCCTACGCCTAATGCATCGATTCTCCACGTTGCTTCTTCATCTATCTTCTTACGTTTTCACACAGTGGCTTTCATCTACCCCGATTAATTCACACGTCGTCGGGTCTTTAAATACTGCCTTTGCCTCCTCTTCCCTCTTCTCATCCCTCTCCAGCCCCTTTGCCTCTACAATGTCGAAGCTCTCTCTCCCTTCCAGCCCCGAGTCCGTCAGCGACGAAGACAACCAGCCGAAGGCTCGGCCCTGGTGGGAGCCGGAGATCACGGCGGAGGCGCTGGGCATCGATCCCTCTGCCAAGCGGAAGCGCAAGGCCAAGGTGCTGCACGAGTCAGCCTACTTCTTCCACCGCCCCGACCCCGACCGCGTCGACAACCGCTCCGACGAGGAGAAGAACCGCCTTCTCAACCTTCTTGAGAAGGCGGAGGAGAAGGAGTTGGCGAGGGAGGAGGAGGCGAGGGAGAAGGCGGAGGAGAAGGCTCTCTGGCGGCGCATCAAGAAGAGCCGTGACAGGGACGACGCCAGGATGCGCGAGGCCAATCGCCGGGCCTTGCAGAAGCAGGAGATGGCGGACAGGGCGGCGGCGTGGAACTGGTGGAAGAAGTAGGCCAACCGCCGGCGGCTAGGCGGCGGTTAGGTTAGGGCCCTCTATATTTAGGGCCCTATTGCATTTTTTTTGTTTAATATATGTAATCCGCGTCGGGCCCCTCTATCTATATGTAAAAGGGGCCAATGTTTAATATATATGTATATGTTCCCGTCCGTGCTAATATAATATAAAGAGTTATTATAAAAGGGTATGTGTACAACAATTTCTAGGGAAAACAATGTGTTGAAAAAATCTAACTATGAGTAAACTATAATCTAACTGTGTGCATGCAAACATGCGTGTCCAAAAATTAAGTACAAAACCCAAAGGAAAACCACTCTCACGTGTGTCCAAAACATTCAGTACAAAATGCGTTTTTAAACCCTAAACCAAGTAAAGAACTCACTATGTATAGTCTCCTTCCTTTGCCATGTCAAAGTCCTTCCATCAGCCCTAACGGTCACTAGCGCAGCACTATACTCCCCAAAACCACGGGGTCTTGGGTTCGATTCCCAGCCAAACCCCATTTTTGTTCATTTTACACCTTTTTTTTCGGCACAACCCACCCTTCTAATTTGCCCACCCCGAATGGGCCTAATTGGATAGAGTTGGCCCAATAGAAAGTTTTTTTACAGAAAGGCAGAGCATTTAACTGAATTTCACTGATGAAAGTTTCTGAATTTCCCATTTCTTCTACATTTTTCACACAATTTCAAGCATACAAATCCCTCCCAAATTCATTCCTTTCCATACAATTTCATAAAAACACCGAGTGCGATCACTATACCCACAAATGCCCAAATGTAATTGCAAAACCAATTGCAAATGGGTTTTTGTGCTCGCTGTTCGAGCATCCTAACCTTCTGGTTCAACCTCCTAAGCTCAACAGCTACCTCTATTGATTCAATGTGTGCTCCGCCCTGCATCTCCTCTTCCGGAGCTCGCGCTGCGGCCGCTGCCGTCTGTGGCAGGATGGGAAGCCATTCCTCGTGCTCCTCTAGCAGTTCATTCATCAGTCTCTCGGCCAGAACATCGACCCAAAGGAAGAAATGCTTTACCTGCATGAAAGCCAAACAGATCAACCGTATTGCTCAATGATCCCGACCACGAAAAGAGTCAAATTGCCCCGATTCTTACCCCCTTGTTCTTGCACACATAGAACGGTCGATTTGGGTTCTTCAGTGTCCCCGAAATCTTCCGAACAACCTCCCCCCTGCACCGCGGACAGAGCAACACCGGCATCTCCATGCCCGCCGGAATCTCGATCCGCGAGATGGCGCGGGAGCTCGAAGAAGACATGGAGCTCGATTGGCGGCCGCCCGCAGCCAATCGGGATCTCAACGCCTCCGCACACGTCCCCTCTAGCTGCAGCAGACGGCCGCGCCCTCCACAGCAATCTTCCCGCCGCCGGTGATGAAGGGGATCTCGACGCCGCCCTCTCGGCCGCCCGCTCCCGGCTCCTAGTTACCAACAGGGGTCGCCGCCTACCTCTGCGCGTGTCCGCCTCCAACCCCGTCGCACGCTCGGCTGATTGCTGCTCACCGCTGCGACATCCGGTGGAGCCTTCCGCCGGGATTTTATCGCACACCCGCGGCCAGCAACGGCGACTTACTGCTGGGTCCCACAAGCAACGGTTATCTACTGGGTCCCACAAGCATCGGCCAGCAACGGTCTGATTGTGTAACGCGTCTGGTCCCACCTGTAAGGGCCGAGTCAAACACGCTGACCTGACGGAGATGGCCTCCGCCTGGTCCCACCTGTAAGGGCCGAGTCAAACACGCTGACCTGACGGAGATGGCGCAAATTGACGGAACGAGTCCTTGCGCACATACTAGGGGCAAAACTGAGGACGATTCCAAGCTAGGGGCAAAACTGAGTACATGGACAGAACTGATGGCAAACGGATAATTTACCCAAAAGAAAAAGAGAAGAGGTGGAAGGACTGTCCCGCGAAAAGGAAAAACGAGGGGAGGGCGTTGCAAAAAGGCAGGGGGTGGGAAGGGAAAACTGGCAGGGGCAGGATTAGCGTTTGGAGGTTATGTGGGTTTGGGCCGGTTTGGTCTACTCTTTCGCATCTCAAAATTATTTTTTCTTTCGCAAAACAATTTTGGCAATTAATTTTAGAAATCGGAGACGACTGTCTCGATAAAACGTTTCCTTCAATTTTAGCAAAAATAAAATAGGGTTTAATAAAAATAATTTTTGTGGTAAAAAACATGCGATGCGATGATGTTGATGTCATGATGATGCAAAAACAAAAACAAACAAAAAAATCTAATTTGGGGAAAACCCCGGGACATTACAACCGACACCACTAACAAGGGATCTTGTCCCGAGATCCACGCTACCGTCAGGGAGAAGAACAGCAGGGTAAACTATCGAATCTTCTCGCACCATGTTGTTCTTCTCGACACCACTAACAAGAGGTTCTTTCTCATGTCGATGGCGATGTTTGTCCGTAGATATCCTTCCGAAGATCGAACCTATTAGGTAAAAGGCAAGAGATCGTCAGGGGTGACTCTCGCGATGAGCTCGTGGTTGCTTGTTCTTTTCCCTGCCGTGGCTGGTTGATGATGCCTCATAGCCTTGCTTGGACTTGCCGGCCGCGTCATAGTCGGGAGGAGGAACGTGGAGAGCTAAGTCTCTGCTCCCGGCCGGTCGGTCTCCCGTTGCAGCCGGTTGGCCCTAGCGACGAGCTCTTGAACTCGATACATTTGCTGGCGTAGCTCTTCGCCTTGAAGATGAGGGTGTTCGGCGGCCGCTATCTCCGCCGCCTTCATGCTTTGGACCGGGCACCTGTACTCCGGTTGGATGATGTCGGGGTAGTTGTTCCTGGGGCGGTCCATGGCGCCACAGAGGTTCCCTCCTCTACGCCTGAGCTCGTCTAGCGCGTTTGTGTGACTTCTAGCCGGTTCAAAGCCGTGGACGGTGTTGTACTCGCGCATCGTGGCGTTGAGCCGGTGCTGCATTGAGGCGAGGTGGAGCGCTTTGTCGTACATGTGTTGGCGCATCTTCTTGAGCTCGGCCGCCGCTGTAGTCGGATCTGCACTTGGCGCGAATGGTGTGCTCAGCAACTCAAAGTCCGCCTCAAGGTTGCGCTGGAGTTGAGAAGGTTCGCCAGCCTCGTGGACGGTTTTGCCGATGGCGCCTCCTGCAGCTGCGTGGTCGACCATGTGCACCTCGGTGTAGATGAACTTGGTGTCGTCGTGGTCTGCACTGCCGGAGTTGAGGTGATCGAAGGAGGAATTGCAGTTGCGTGTGCCAGCGTCAAAGGCCGATGGAGCCAAACACGTGAGAACCTCCTCCGGGTACTCCTTGGCGGCGACGGTGACATAGACGGGGAAGTTACCGAAGGTGACGACGATGCCTCCGCTGGTGAAGCCCACGTCGGCGAAGCTCCTGGTGTTGTCGATGATGCACTCATGGAGCCAATGGAGAGCACGAGGCCGGAGACGACGCGCCGGTCATCAACGGAACGGGATCCCGCGCAGAATATGACTCCGCTCATCGCGAGCCCCACTGTGGGTGCCAAATGTCGTGCTGGCGTCAATGACATATCCATCTACGATGGAAAAGTTGGGGAGCAAGGCGACGATGGTGCTCGCGCGGGATTGGGTCACAAGCACGACAAACACACGCGATATACCCAGTTCAGGGCCTTCTTGTAAAGGTAACACCCCTACGTCCTGCACTTCTGATTTCTTATTGCAAGATCACAAGATTCGGGCTACGATGGTGCTCCTGGAGCTGTTTCTGGGTGGAAGCCGGCTTGGCTACTCAGCCGGCTAGAGGTGGAAGAAGGTGGTGATCGTGGTCTGTGTCTATGCGTATCTCTCTGTCTAGGAGCTTACTTGCTTGCCCCTCACAGGGGGCTCCTGCCCGCCTTATATAGGCAGCGATCTAGGGTTTGGGGTTACAAAGAAATTACATGAAAACCCTTATGACATCATCTACAGTACAGTCCGGCTTGAACTAGATCATCATGACGTGTTGAGGTAACGCCCGACCGGGCGTACTGTTCATCGGCAACGGTTGTGTGAGGCTGGCCCACTGGTACGGACTGGTCGGTTGGTAGATCCAGCTGCTCCCAAGTCGGACGAGTTTGTTCGCCTTGATCAATCCGGCTTGAATGATCTGGGGAATAGATGTCTTGAGGGTATCCGGGAGTCATCTCCCCAACACTTTATAATGCCCCGGGATAGGTACTATGTAGACTTGAGCGTTCCCGCCAAATCAGCATAATAATGAACCTTGGACGCCCACCAAGCATAACGTGCACATCACAACACACACGTTATGCGGGTGGAATTGTGATAACATTACAATAGTTCACGATGGAACCCAGAAAACAAGATATATACAGCAAACAATGACTCACCGAGTCAAGGCTACAAAAATACAATACAAAGATCCTAGCAGCAACGGAAGCGAAATAGTATCCGACTACGGATAAGAATAAAAATGTGGACTAAGAGTCCTAAAGATAAACGAAGGCACCATATCCTTGCCTAGGCCAAGCTGGAGGGATTCCCAGGCTAACGTCGTCAGACTCAAACTTGTCGGCTGCATTGGAATAGCAGCCCCGAAGTGGTCAGTACTATAAACCATACTGGCAAGGAATACTTACAAGATATCATACCTTGAATTCCGGGGGAGGAGGTTTAGCGATTGGAGCGGCGGCAAGCACCACTAACAACTTATAGAGACACGCTACAACTTTCGTCTAAAAGAGACAAGGTAAGAGAGCGCATAAGGAACCAACTATATACTAACACGAAACATAACCCAGCCAATTGTTACTCCACGATCAACCCACGAGTAGCAACCCAAAGGCACGCACACAGTTGACAATTTTATGAATTATTATTCATGTAATCTACCTTGCTAGTCAAGTTATAATCATTATAAGGTGCAAGTTGTCTATGATCTTTTTAGCCAGCGCAATTCACCAAGTCGTCCATAACCGTGGACACGGCTTTTCGAAAAGATTTCACCCTGCAGGAATGCACCAATGAACCCACATGCATCGAAACACTCGCTTAGAGGTTTACTAGTGGAGTGTTCGATACAACACTTCCCTTTTCTACAAACAAGTCCAAGGAACCACCTAGCTAGGTTGGAACTACCTTCAAAGTCCGCCCGAAGTTCCGAGGCGGACCTAGCCGTTTGCATCCGCGTGCTAAGTAACCACGTATCCATCTTACCATATCATCCACGTTTGTCGCCATAGAAACACCCGAACTAAGTTGTGTCTCCTAGACAAGTTTGAGGATCCGGTAGTAGGTTGCGTGGAGGCCCATAGAACACCCACATGTGGTTAGTGCGCCCAATCTTGGATCAACGGAAAAGAACTGGGGTCCTAGGCGACACTAACAGAACAAAACACCACGATTGGCCTTCTGTCGGTGCCTTATATTTATTAATTATTCCCATCGTAGCAGAAATTAAAGATTAACATGTGAGTTGAACCTAGATATCATATTAAAAAGAAGACTAGATAAAGAGATAACATGACTCAAGCGAAGCACCTAAGCATGCACTAGTCAAAGGAGTCGTACTCGGGTCGTCATCATACGGGCACCGGTAGATGTTCATGGTCGTCGATGTTTACGGCGGGTCGTCGTGTCGGACTTGTCGTTCCGTCTTGCATGGGGTCGTGGAACTTAGCAGGGTCTTCGATGTCGGGGATCGGGCACCGGTCTTCACGGACTCGCACGAAGGCGGCCGACACAACTCGGACACGGAGAACGGAGAACTTGGCGCACCGGAGACGTCGGGGAAAAACTTGCATGACGGGAAATGGGACCACGGGCGACACGACAACGGAAAAGGGCACCAGGTTCTTGCAGGCATTGCACCGAACATTTGGCGGGCGTAGGGGAAATGGAGGTCGGAGGCGTAGCGGCGGCCCGAGGGGGATGGAGGCTGGTGGAGAGGAGCTCTAGGTGGAGGAGACCGGAGCGGCTGCTGGCCGGAGAGGACGCGGGGAGGCGGCGAGGTGGCTGAGCTCGGGCTCGAGCTCGTGCGGGAGCGGGCCGGCGCGACGGGGAGAGGAGAGGCCGGCGGCTGCTGGCGAGAGGCTGGAGGCCGAGAGAGGAGGGGAGGGGAGTCGGTGGGGAGCTTGGGGGCGTCGGGATGGGAGGTAGGAGGTCGGCGAGGTGGTTGCGGTGGTGGGGTGCGCGCAGGAGCTTGGGAGGGGGAGGCGAGCCGGGGTAGGGGGCGGCGTGGTCCAGGCGCGGCGCGGGCCACGGGACGGAGAGGAGGCGCGCGGGACGGCTGCGACGCACAGCCGAATAGGAGGAGGCCGAGCGGAGCGGAGCCGGGTCAAGCGAGGTGCTGGTGCGAGTGGGAGGAGAGGAGAGGCTCGGGGGGGAGAGAAGAAGATAAGGAGGGAGAGGGAGTTTGGTCTAGGGACCTGATTGCAAAAATAAAAGAACCCAAAAAGAAATTGTAGGGACCTGCTTGAGGTGGAAGGGCTTGATTGCGAAAAGAAGAAAAGGGAGGAGGGTGGCTGCAAGAAAGCAGGAGTGTAGGAGGAAAAGTTCCATGGAGGCTGGCTAGGGTTTGGAAGTTAGGTGGGCTTGGGCAAGATTGGGCTACTCACTCTCAATACTAAAAACATTTTATTTTTCTTTTGCAAATTAATTTTAGAAATGGTGATGAACGTCTCGGGCGATAACTTTTACAAAACAAAAATAGGGTTTTAGAAAAATAGTTTTCCACAGACAAAAATACAATGCTCATGATGCATGATGACATGATGATGCAAAAACAAAAAATAACAAACAAATTCTAATTTGGGGAAACCCTGGGACGTTACATCCTCTGGCTGCCCAGTCCCAGTTAGAGGCCATATCTCAAAACTTCTTGACGAGTACTTCCAAGGCGCCTCCTCCTGAAGCTACTAAGGGGCCTCTAGACCCCTCCTCCAATCTTGCCATTGACTATAGCCGACTTCGTATCGGCAAGAACAAGTGTTTTATGGAGGCGTGGGAAGAAGCCTCCATGCTGAACGAGGAAGCCGCCAGACTGCATAATGAGGAGTTGTCCAGCCTGATGGCCCTAAAGGTGATTCACACTGTGAGTTTCTCCTTTTACTTTTCGCAATTACGACTTCCCCTGTATAAGTAGCTCCCAAGCACCTAACTGTGGTGACTTGCTGCTAAGATAGGTCCTTCACTTTCAATTACTTGCTAAGAAAACTGAACTTCATACTGTAGCCCCCAAGCACCGAGTTGTTTGGCCTACTACAACTCGGAGCTTAAGAATTTATGCTTCAATTGCTTTAGTGCTTTAAAAATTTATCCCTAAGTAGCCCCCAAGCGCCGGGTTGTTAGCCTGCGACAACTCAGAGCTACCATCTGCAAACTGTGTAAAACTTTAATCCATGTAGCCCCCAAGTGCCGAGTTGTTATTTTCAACAACTTGAGACTCATAAATTTTCTTCTTTTAGAACTGTTGGTAAGATGAACTCCCTGAATTTGACATTAGCTAAAAAGGGAACTCACTATAGCCCCCAAGCACCACATTGTTTATTTTGACGACTTGGAGCTATCTCTTAAAGTAATCCCTTAACTTGTTGTCTTTGTGCTTTGCAGAATACTAGCTCTCTTGTAATGACCTCGCTCTTTTTAATAAAGGCCAAGATCCCTGTGTTCTGTGCTAGTCCCTGGATTGAATAGCCAGCACCACAGTTCAAGATGTAATATCATGCAAATACGTCAATTATCTATTACATCGAGATCTAGAAACATAAACTATTACAACTTGCATAGCCCAAGGCTAGCATATTACAAAGTTCAGCAGCGGAAAACATAAATAGCATGGAGCCTCATCATCTTCATGTGCCACAGGCACACATGTTGGTTGCAGACTCGAAACCTATATCGTTCCTTACGCGCCATCAGAACAACCTGCAACAGTAAAAGCGTTGCAGCCAAAAATTGGTAAGTACAATTTGAATTGTACTTGCAAGTGACACTTGTGGACTCATAAAGGAAAAATCCTAATATCTACATGCATATCTGTCTGGTCGAGTTTGAAGCTATTGCGTAAAGCCAAATTTTGTCCTACTTTACATAAAGCATTTTATTCTCAACTTAACAATATGAGACACTCCCATGGAACGCATCCACTGTCTCATTACTCGAGTTCACCCATCAAGTTTTATTTATGAAATTGGAATGAAGAGATCTTATGTCGACATCCTTATTTGGTCACTCGTGATTTGTCCATTACCGGGGACACGCTAAGATCTTAGTTTTAAATACTCCCGAGAGTTTGTGGCACTTTCCCCACTGGACCCAATCAGCCCAAACTTCCTACTTACTCATTCAGTGAGAAGAAAAGGAGAAGATCGAGACGAGACTTTACAGAAGTGTTTTCCCATGGTGCCTAGCGAGATCACTGCCATCCTACCCCTCTACATCATCAGGTCTCACTAACCCAGGTCCACACAACGTACTCCATCAAGACAGAGCCCATATAACTAGTGGTTGCACGGTCGGGCAAACAAACACTGTCGTGTCTCGCAGCACGAACACCGGGTGTAAAGGATACCCCCTTTTTAGGTTCGGCACGGGGCGCCAAGGAGGCCCGATACACCTTTCCCGAGAGTACCTCGCCAAGTTCTTTCGATCTACGTACTAGGGAGCAACACAGGGACGTAGGGAGTTTACCCAGGTTTAGGCCGCTCGGAGGCTAAAAGCCCTACTCCTGCATGTGTGGATTGAGAGGTTTATCACCGTGTGGCTTGCAAGGTGGTGGTCGCGGGTGAACACCCAAAAGGTTTCGGCTAGAGGTAGGAGACAAGCAGATCCTACCCGGAGGAGATCACCTCTCGCCTTCACACTTTTCCCTAGCTAGTCTTGCCTTGCTCTCTATTTGGTCCACCCCTCCTTTCGGTCATGCTTGGGTCCTCGCTTTTATAGGCTAAGGGGATCCCATAGGAGCATCCGAGGAGCGTGGGGGTTTTCGGCGGGAAAACCTCCCGGTGGTCTTTTAGGGGCGACGTGGCCTCTTCTCATCCAAGTATTCTTCCTAGAGGGTTGGTGTTGTCGCCCACCTTTTGGAAAGCGGGGTCGACAGGGGCTGACACCCCCACCGGCCATGTCTCTTCTCGGCGGCTCCGCTTCCTTGGCGCCCAAGTTTTCTAGGAGCTTCCAGCCTGAGCTGGCATGCTTATCCTTGAAGCAGTATGGAGGGGACATCCGGGAGCGAGCCTGGCCTCCTGTCGGGCGTTCGGGCCCCAGGTCCTCCGTGTTGCCAGCTGTGTTGGGGTGACCCCGGGAGGTCACCCGGTCCTTCAGCCCTGGTTGTCGATGTCGTGCTTGTCGATGTACCCGTGGGGTAGGCAGGGCGGCCCGCCTGCCGACCCTGACTCCTTGCCTTGTCCGTCTTCTTGGTGAGCCCATGGTTGGTGGACAGGCTTTGGCCGCACTAGGGGAACCCCATGTTCCACTGTTGCGACAGTAGCCCCCGGGAATAGTCCCGGCGGGTAAGCTCTTCATCTACCGGGGCTATGACCAAAAGAGATTGGTCAAAGTGGGTCACCAACACCTTGTCTTCTCGTGCAGGTCTTGGTAGCCAAGGCAGCATTCGAGGGGACTCCCGAGTGAGCCCGTGGGTCTTCCTAGAATTGGTGTACGTTGCGATCCGCGCGGATATCCGATCTCCAGCCTTGAATCCAACGGGAACGGGCACGCGAAGCGAAACGTCCCCTCGGCCTCCACGTCCGTCGGAGAGACGACGCGTGGGGTGCCTTATAAGATACGGCACTGCGGTACTGTAGTCGTTGCTCTCCTAAATCGCCAAGATACCCAAATCGCCGGCCAGCAACGTAGTCTTCCTCCTTTCGCTGAGTGCCGCCATCTTTCAGGCGACCTTCGCGAACTCCTTTCCCCCACCCTCTCACTCATGGCGCCTAAGTGGGAAAGAGGGGTAGTAAGGAATGTGAAGCAGTCTACCGCGACGGAAAGAGCAAAAGCGGCTTCTGCCCGCGCCGCCCCTCGGCCTCCGCCAAGGGTGGCCCTAGCCTTATTCTCTCTGAGCGTGTACGCGGCCAAGGAGATCCTTGTTCACATCCACCGCGCGTTGGACGCAGAGTTCCTCGGAGGCGGGGCATTGAGGATCCGCTCAGGTTTAGATCTCCCGCAAGGAGGGGAGGTGGTCACCTTCCACGACTTCTCGGTGATGGGATTGCTCCATCCCTTCTCAGACTTCTTCCTCGCAATCCTGGAGGCGTTTAGACTGCATATGCTCCACCTTCACCCGAACGCGGTGCTGATTCTGGCTTCCTTCGCGTATGCTTGCGAAGCATTTGTTGGTGTGATGCCCTCCGTGGCACTGTTCAGGCATTTCTTTGTTCCCCACCTAGGAAAGTCGAAGTGGATCGCGAGCGGAGTAACCTTTTGTCTCAGAAGGTCGGCGGCGCACCAATATCCGGATTTAAAGGTCAATTCCTGCTGGGGCGAGTAGAGGCACAACTAGTATCGTGTCTCAGAGGAAAGCTCCAACCCTCATCTTCTGCTGCCAACATCCTCGGCCGAGTATCTGGCCAACTCCACGGAGGTGAGCTCTCAGGATCCGATTCTTACCCCGATTATAGAACGGATGGATGAGCTATGCAGTAGGAAGCTTACATGCACCGAGATTGTCGGCGACTTCATCCGGCGGGGAATCACCCCGTTGAAACGAAGACCCAGCCGCTGTGGGAGATTCGTCAGAAGATGGGGATCCATGTGCCGTGGAAGAGGTGGGCGGAGATCATGCTCTTTCTGATCTCGGGAGAGTCGTACCATCTTTGGTGGGAGTTGATCCGCTTTTTGACGGTCCGGGCGATGCCATCACCTGGGCCTCCTTGCCTCCATGCAACGTGTATGGGCTCCTGGGTACCGAGTTCATAGAACCGCTCTCGGTTCCCCAGGAGCCGAGGGTTCACAGGTTGAGGTCCTCCGAGGTGGCGGGTCCGCCCTTCGGGGACGTCTCCCCGAAAAAGCATGGTCCTTTCAACGGGGAAAGGAGGAGATAGGACGCGCCGGGAGCGCAGACCCGACGCCTGACGCTCGCACCTGCTCATGAAGAGAAGAGCGTGCCAGCGGGTAGGGGCGGTGACACGGGAGCGCCGCCCCCGGAACGGCATGCATCCCCAAGTTTGCAGACGCAGCAGGAGTTGGGGGAGAATCAGAGGCTCTCCCTCCGCCACTCCTTGCCGACGAAGACGGTGAAGAAAGCGTGTCGGCGCCGGACATTTTCGATGACTTGGCGGATAAGCAGTGGAGTTTCTGTGGCGCCAAGCGGACCCGAGGGTGAGCTCGATCTTGTCTTCTGTGTCCTTCTATTATCCCTTGCGGCCGTGGCTGTCCTGATCTCCTCCGTGTGCTCACAGGTCCCCTGAAACCGGAGGCCCCGGAAAGCACGCCCGGGTCGACGAAGACGAGGAGGCGGGAGAGACCGCCGAGAGCTCCACGGCCGGTGCGGGGGAATTCCTGGCTCCTGTTGGGACCTCCAGGCGGAGCTCGTGGACCGCAGATGGTGGTGCAGGTGTCGCTTCCTCGAAGGCACGGCCAGGCTCCCCCGGGATGGGACCCGGCAATGCCCACACTAATTCCAGGTAACTCCATTCGGGCTTGTGCGGGTCCCCCCAGTGCATCGGCAAGGGTGTGCCTGGAAGTTGACCGTGTGGTTGATGATGCAGATCTTGTGATGAGCGAGCCGGCCGAGGGTGAGCGCGATGTTGATGCCCCGGCAGTCCTTCCGGTGTACGGAGCCGGTAAGCGCCAGCCTCCCGGCGGCGTTCTGGTAGCGGGATCCGCGGCCGCCCCCTCAGTTGAGCAGGCAGCGAACCCAACCCCCGGGTTTTCAAGATCATTCCACAATGGTGTTGAGTTCCTTGATTTCGTGCGGGCCGAGCTCGAGCAGCGGGTGTCTCCTGGTTCCTCCAGGGACAAAGAGTTGGAGACCCGAGAAGCGCGCTTGGTGGCCGGTGAGGTATTGCTGGATGCTCGAGAGCTCAGGGTGTCCCGTCTTGAGGAGACGTTCTAGCGGCGTCTCCACGAGCTTGAAGACCAAGAGACGGCCTACCTAGAGGTGGAGGAGCAGCGCCACATCAGGGCGACGCGGGATGAAGACCGTCTGGAGCAGGGGATGGGCAACGTAGTGGAGTGGACCCGTCGCAAGGTGGAGCTTGAGAGCACGGAGGTTCTTCGGGAGATGGACAGAGCCATTGCATTGGGGGGCGAGAAGATCTCTCGCCTGAGGGACGACCTTGACTTTGAGAGAGAGCGCCGGGCTCAGGCCAGACAAGATGTTCTGAGGGCCAGAGGCGAAAGGGATGAGCTGACAGCTCAGATAGTGACAATGACTGCCGATATCGAGGTGCAAAAGAAGGCGCTTGCCTACACCGAAGAAGCCAGGAAGAGAGCGGATGCCCACCGCACTACCCTGGAGAAGAAGATCAAAGAACTAGGGGAGGCGATTGTATTCAAGGACGAAGCAGCCGAGCGAATGAGCGTTGTCCGCCGGGCCGAGGCCAAGGAGCTGGCTGACGGTCGGGCGGCCCTGGAGGTATGCAAGTCAAAGGCGCGGATTGCCTGGGATCAGAACAAGAAGTCGGCCGTCCAGCTCAAGGTGGCGCAAAAAGAGCTGGGCGAGACCAAGGCGGCGCTTGAACAAGAGAAGAAGCAGTTCACCCTTCACCGGAGGGGCAACAACGAGCTCATGCTTAAGATGTACATCGGGTCTTCGAAAATTGTGGAGGCGCTTACCGCCATGGGGGCGAAAGATCCGCCCATCCTTAAGCCAAACCACTCCCGATCCATCAGCAATTACCCCGAGTTCCTAGAGCACGTGGCCCAGCTGATTCCCAGCGCCAAAGAGAGTGTGAGCAAGGCCACTCATCGCGCGGGGAGAAGGCTGCTAGGAAGGTGGCCACCCGATTCATCGCGACCCTTCACCAGCGGTGCCCGCAACCTTCCTTGCTTTTCGAGCTAGAAGGGGTGACGCCCGGGATGTCGTTCGATCCAGAGGTCACCCGTCAGGTGGACAAGATCATGAAGCGCCTTTCCCGTGAGGATGACCAGTGATCCTGGAGAAACCTGAAAGAGACAGAGCGGCAACCGGGAACGTGATCTGTGTTTTGAGACTGTGCCGCTGAGAAGGGCCGGCAAACTTGTCCTTTTGAATGTAAATAACTTTTCCAAGGTTGCATAAGTTTTATTACACTCATGGAGGCTTAACGCTCTCGGGAAGGATCCAAAGGCGCGAGAGCTAACCAGCCGTGAGCACATAGACGGATCTGAGATTCTAGCACAGGGCGCATCCCCCCAAGGGCCCATCATTTTTTGACCGCACGGACCTCAGACCACGACTCCACTGCCCAAGGGAAACTGACAGCGCCTTCGTCTTAGCCAAAGCGCATAAAGCAAATGCAGCTAGGAAAAAGCCCATGCAAGCACGTTTTATACTTAGCTCGTTGTAGACCTCCTTAGGCTATTTCAGTGATCACTTTGTCGAGCTGCCACCGAGGCGGGTCTTCTAGGCCGTTTTTCAGACATAACTCTGCCCTGCCCCGCAGTTTCCCACGGGTCCAGGGACCCGAACTGAAATAGCCGCCTACCCAGCGAATCCTTGCCGGAATAGGACTTTTAGTGCCGACAGGCGGCGGTGCTGACTGGCTGGCGCTCTGATGGCGCCGGCCCAGGGACCATGGTATTGGTGCCGCTTGAGGCCGCATCCGTCTAGCTGGCGCTTTGGAGGCGCCGGTCCGGAGACCTTCTTACTCTAGAGCCGCTTGAGGCCGCATCCGTCTGGCTGGCGCTTCGGAGGCACCGGTAAGGAGACCTTCTTACTCTAGAGCCGCTTGAGGCCGCATCCGTCTGGCTGGCGCTTCGGAGGCGCCGGTCCGGAGACCTTCTTACTCTAGAGCCGCTTGAGGCTGCATCCGTCTGGCTGGCGCTTCGGAGGCGCCGGTCCGGAGACCTTCTTTCTCTGGAGCTGCTTGAGGCCACATTCGTCTGGGTGGCGCTTCGGAGGCGCCGGTCCGGAGACCTTCTTACTCTGGAGCCGCTTGAGGCCACATCCGTCTGGCTGGCGCTTCGGAGGCGCCGGTCTGGAGACCTTCTTTCTCTAGAGCCGCTTGAGGCCGCATCCGTCTGGCTGGCGCTTCGGAGGCACCGGTCTGGAGACCTTCTTTCTCTAGAGCCGCTTGAGGCCGCATCCGTCTGGCTGGCGCTTCGGAGGCGTCGGTCCGGAGACCTTCTTATTCTGGAGCCGCTTGAGGCCGCATCCGTCTGGCTGGCACTTCGGAGGCGCCGGTCCGGAGACCTTCTTTCTCTGGAGCTACTTGGGGCTGCATCCGTCTGGCTGGCGCTTCGAAGGCGGCAGTCCGGAGACCTTCTTACTCTGGAGCCGCTTGAGGCCACATCCGTCTGGCTGGCGCTTCGGAGGTGCCGGTCCGTAGACCTTCTTTCTCTAGAGCCGCTTGAGGCCGCATCCGTCTGGCTGGCGCTTCGGAGGCGCCGGTCCGGAGACCTTCTTACTCTTTCATCCGCGGGACCCGGAGGTGTCGCAACAGTGGAACACGGGGTTCCCCTGATGCGGTCAAAGTGGGTCCAGCGCCACTGGGCCCACCAAGAAGGTGAACAAGGCAAGGGTTCAAGTCTGTCAGATGGGCCCCCCATCTGCCCCACGGCAACCAGGCAAGGACGGCATCGACAACCACGACTATGGGCTGGGGAACCTTCCCCAACCCGGCAGACGACACGGAGGTCCCGGGGACCCGGACGCCCGGCAGGAGGCCAGGCTCACCCCCGGGATCCAGCCTTTGTACAATCGAAGAGGATAAGCTTGCCAGCTCTGACTAGAAGCTCCTAGAAGACTTGGGCGCTAAGAAGATGGAGGCGCAGCGGGGGGACACTATCAGAAAAGGTGTTAGCCTTTGTCCGCCCGCCCTGCAAAAGGTGGGCGACCGCACCTAGCCCCCCTCAGAAGAATACTTGGACGAGAAAAGGCCACGTCGCCCCATAAGTAGAACCCGGAGGGGTTTTCTCGCCTAAAACCCCTCCGCCCCCAAAGGTGCCCTTGTGGGATCCCCTTATCCTATAAAAGGAGGACCGAGGCACCTGAGGGGGGGACGGAATCCCAGAGAGTCGGAGGCTAGGCTAGGTAGCGCACCAGACGAGAGTAGCATAAGCGAGAGGTGATCTCCTCTCGGACAGGATCTGCTCGTCTTCAACCTCTAGCCAACACCTCCCGGGTTCTCACCCGCAACCACCTCTGTAAACTACACCATGATAAACCACTCAATCCAGACATGCAGGAGTAGGGATTTTAGCCTCCGGGCGGCCTGAACCTGGGTAAACTCCCTGTGTCTCTTTGTGGCTTGCTAGTACGTAGATCGGAGGTCTCGACGAGGTTCTCTCGGAAGTAGGCGTCTCCCAGCCTCCTTTGCGCCTCTCGCCGAACCTAAAAAGGGGGTATCCTTTACTCCCGGTGTCCGTGATCCAAGACACAACATCTGGCTCGCCAGGTAGGGGGCGCAAGCACTGGATTCGTCTCCATCGACTTCGTGATCTTCGCCGAGATCTACCTCAAGTTCTTCGCCGACCATGCCACCGAAGAAGAAGCCCGACATCGCGGCATCCAAGCCGGTCTCCCCCACGCGCACTTAGGCCTCTGGTGAACGCCGCGCTGCGGCGGCAAACCAAGGCGCTCCTCCTCCACCGCTTCCGGAGAAGGTGGTGCCGGACGGAGTGGGCAGCAACGTCCAAAGCGGCGAGGACGCGGCTCCACAATGGAACTTCACCAATCCTCACCCCTCATGCTCCGGAGGGGAGAAGAGCGTCGACGGCAACACCGACAAGGATCCCACTACCGAGGAAAAGAGCGACGGCATCCGCGCCAGCAATGGTCAGCAAGGCGCCAAGAGCTAGTCCTGCACGCTCCTCTCCGCGGACGTGCAAGCTCGTCATGACGCCCTCGTCACTGCCAAGGCCCTGATGTAGTTTCCTCCGAGCACCGACAACCCCAAGGTCTACCAGGAGTGGCGGACCCGCTTGGAGGGGCTCCTCGACTTCGCCGATGGCGGTCCCAGGTGTAAGCCCGCTCACGCTCGCACCGTCGACAGTCCCGGAGCCGAGGGGGCTGAGACGCGCGAACCCCAGAATCATCCTCGGGGCGAGCGCCCAGGTGAGGCGGTACCTCCATGAGCAAACCCTCATGCGGCCGATCGGGCAAACCACGATCGTGACCCGGTCATCTCCGTCGGGTCGTCCTCTACACGCACCCGAGATCTGCGCAACGACCTCAAGAACCGCCTGCACGAGGACATGCGCACCCGCATCGAACGCCGCCGAGAATGCCATCGTCAGGAGCATCAGGACGACGACATCACCGAGGGCTGCCTTGCCCTCTCTCCTGAGTTCCGCCAGACCACTTGGCCCAAGAAGTTCAAGATCGACGTCCTCCGCTACGACGGCACCACCAACCCCCGGGACTTCCTGCAGCTCTACTCGCTCGCTGCGGTGGTCACCGGGGCCGACGAGATCATGATGGCCAACTGGTTCCCGTTGTTCCTGAAGGGAGATGCCCAATCGTGGATTCTCAACCTCCCCAAGTGCTCCATCCGATCCTAGCGGGCACTGAAGGAGGCGTTTCTGGGGGCTTTCCAGGGCGGGTACCAGCGCCCGGGAGTTCCCAGTGACCTCCACAACTTCAAGTAGCTTCCGGGTGAGACTCTCCGCAAGTTCATCCAACGCTTCACCCAGAAGATGAACAACATCTCCTACATCAAGGAGGAGCTGGTGATCCAGTCCTTCCACGCCAATGTTCGGCACACCCGGATGCGTGAGAAGTTGAGCAGAAATTGCATCGAAACCACCCATGAGCTCTGGGAGTTTGCAGACCGCTGCGCCTACGCAGAGGAAGGGGTCAAGGTTCCCGGGGAGGACGAACCCGAGGACAAGGTCACCCCCGCCAAGAACAAGAAGAGGGATCCTGGACCCGACAAGCTCGTCTTCGTCACCGAGACTCTCCCTGAGAAGTCCAAACCGGCCTCAACCTCCGAGGGCGAGGAAGACCCATGGTGCCACGTCCACCCTGACGGCAACCACCTGCTCAAGGACTGCCGCCAAGTGAATGGGCTCGCCATGCGCGCACAACGTCAAGCTGGCGGAGTCGGCCCAGGCACCTGCTACAGCTGCGGACTCGCCGGGCACTACTCCCGGGATTGCCCCACCGGTAACCAAGGCGGAGGCGGCCGGGGGTGGGGACGTGGTGGAGGTCGCGGAGGCCGTGGCGGGGCGGCGCGGAGGCCAAGGCGGACGCGGACGAAACAACCCAGAGTTCGCCAACAATGGGGATGCTCTGGCTCCTCAGGGCGGCGGCAATGGGCAATTCCAAGAGATGAACGGAGTTGTCGGGTGCATCCATGGGGGAGCCTCCCTACCTCCCTCCAGCAGCGTGAACAAGAGACTTGTCTGGGAGCTGAACGCGGTCGCCTCGGCGCCGCCAAAGCCCCTGGAATGGTCCAATCAGGTCATCACCTTCAACCCGGAAGATCACCCCGACAACGTCGCCGGGTAGGGACCCTGCCCCTGATCGTGTCGCCCATCATCCACAACTACAAGGTCACCAAGATGCTGGTCGACGGAGGCTCCAGCCTCAACCTGCTGACGGCGAAGGTCTTGGCCACCCTGCAAATCCCCCTTTCCCGCTTGCAAGACACAGGCGTGTTCCAAGGTGTAAACGGGAATGTCACGCGGCCTCTGTGGAAGATCACTCTTCTGGTCACTTTCGGTGACCCCGAGAACTTCCACACCGAGGAGATCGTCTTCGACATCGCCGACACGCCGCTCACATACAACGGCATACTCGTCCGGCCTGCGCGGGCCAAGTTCATGGCTGTCTCCCACTTCGCCTACAACATGATGAAAATCCCAGCGGCATGGGGCGTGATCAAGGTCAAGGCCGAAATCGACGACGCCATCTACTACGTCCAGAAGCTGAACTAGACAGTGGCGATGATGGCGGACACCCGTCAAGATGTGCAGGACGTTGGTGCCGGCGCATTCTCTGGGGACGGAGGGTACCCCGGGGGCTCGGTGTCGTCTTCCTCCAAGAAGGCGCCATTCCACGGCGACCCGCAGATGACCAAGAAGGTGGTACTAACAAGCGACGGTTTCCGCACCATCACCATCGGTGCCCACCTCGCAGACAAATAGGAAAGCGCTCTCGTCGCCTTCCTTTGGGAAAACTCTGACGTCTTCGCGTGTTAGGCGTCAGGTTTACGTGGCATACAAAGGGAGGTGATCGAGCACAAACTCGCGTTGAACACATTGCCCACCCCGTGAAGCAGGTTCTGCAGAAGCATAGCAAGGAGAAGTTGGAGTTCATCGTCATCGAAACTGACAAGCTACTAGAAGCCAGTGTCATCAAGGTGGTTCCTCACCCCACTTGGGTAGCCAACCCTGTGGTGGTACCAAAAATGATGACCTCCAAGCTACGGCTCTGCATCAACTTCACGGACCTAAACAAGCCCTGCCCGAAGTACCCGTTCCCTCTGCCGCGCATCGACCAGATCGTGGATACCACGGCCGGCTGCGAGTCGCTGTGCTTCCTGAATGCCTTCTCCGGGTATCATCAGATCATGAATGCCTTTTGGGCTTCGGAACACTGGCGCCACCTTCCATCGCGCGGTGTAGCCGTGCCTTGGGTCACAACTGGGCCGCAACGTTGCAGCGTACATCGATGACATTGTGGTCAAGAACCGATACAAGGACTCCCTCGTCTAGGACCTGCACGAGACCTTCAACAACCTCCGCCGGGTCAACTTCAAGCTCAACCCCAACAAGTGCATGTTCGGAGTCCCATCCGGCAAGCTGATGGGTTTTCTCGTGGGGTTGTCACGGCAAGTTCTTCCTCAGGGAAGATGATTTGTAGGGCAATTGACGATCGAAGTATGTAGGAGCTGTTAATCTCGCATCAGGACAAGGATTTACCCAGGTTCGGCCCCTCTCGATGGAGGTAAAGACCTACTTCCGTCTTCGGCTTTATTGCTTGGATTGGTTCTCGATTACAAGGTTTATACTCCTATCTCGGGAGTTGATGACTTCGGGTTTCTTAGCTCTCTGATCTAGGGTCCAGGGCCCTCCTTATAAAGGCGGTCGGGTCCCTGGATTTACAAGTTTACACCGGGTCATACTTGGACACGGAGTCCTATTCTACGTCTTGGCTTTCCAAGTTTAGAACTCCGGGTTGTACTAGGACTCCTCTCTGACGAGTCCTTCCTTCTTTATGGGCCTTGGTCGGCTTATCTCGAGCCCAGCCCAGCCCATGTAACTTGAAGTGTGACCCCGTTTTGACCTTCTTGGTCTTGGCGGGTCTACTTTCCAGGTCCATGGGCCTATCTATAAAGTATCCCCCCATCAGTAGCCCCCGAATTTATCTTGGGCGCAGTCTTGGCAGCTTCCTTCGGCTCCTTGGCTCGGCTTCATTGATTGGAGTCACAAGCTCAAAAGTCGCCTGCTGCTAGCTCCAAGATGAATTCCTGCATAGAAAACATAACACATATATATAACGAGTCCTTCCTCACCCTTTGCTCAAGCTCACCACTCTTGCCTTTGCATCAGCTGGCCGAGTTTGTTGTGGCTCTTATAAACTAGCTTTGAGGAATCTGACTCTTGCCACTTCTTACAGACACAGGACTCGTCGTTCTGAGACAAGCCGGCTTTTCTTTCAACTGTTGTGTCTCCACTTTATTTGATTTACTCTATTTGACTTTGGCAGCTGTATCTTTGACCACAAAATTTCCACGGACGACCCCACATTTTCCGCACTGTTAATGTGGAACTGTACCGTAACTTTCTAGGGTTTAACCTCTTATAAATTGCCAAGGGTAGGGCCCAAAAACCCTCACTTGCCCTTTCACTGCCAATTTCCTTCTTCCTCCCGCTCATTCTCTTTCCCGCGCGCTGCTTGCTCCGCACGTACGCCATGGCCCCCAAGCGCTCTACTGCTACTACCAAGGCCAGGGCATCCACCTCCAGCCGGACAGTCGACATCGCCGCCGCGGCCGCCAAGATTTCCTCATCCAAGCGATCCATCTCCGCAGATTGGGGCGGATCTACCATAACGGCCAAGCAGCTCAAGGGGTTCTAGCTTGCTAGTCTCCTCCCCTCCAATGTCAAGGCCCGTGCCCCAGGGGATGAAGCAGTGCCCTCTCCGGCGAAGGACGAGATCGTGATTTTTGGCGAGCACCTTTTCCGCGGATTCACTCCCCCGGGTAATTTGTTCTTCCGCCAAGTCCTTGATTTCTACAAATTGCGCATCCATGACTTGGCACCCAACTCCGTCTTAACCCTCTTAAACTTTGTCACTCTTTATGAGGATTACCTCCAAATCAAGCCAGACCTTGACCTCTGGCTTGAACTTTTCTACTGCAACCCCCAGCCCGAAACCCCTGGGGGTCCTCTCCTTCAATGCGGCGCTGTTGCTCTTCAGCGTCTCCTCCACTCTATCTTCCCACAACCTGTTTTCCCTCACCGTGTCAAGGATTTGCACAAAACTTTCTTCTACTGCAAGGACACCTCTTGATGGGGGGATACTTTATAGGTAGGCCCATGGACCCGGAAAGTAGACCCGCCAAGACCAAGAAGGCCAAAGCCAAGTCACGTATCAAGTCGCATGAGCTGGGCTGGAGACAAGCCGGCCAAGGCCCATGATGAAGAAAGGACCCGTCCGGAAGGAGTCCAAGTACAACCCGGAGTCTAAACTTGGAAGACCGAGACGTAGAGTAGGACTCCGTGTTCTAGTATGACTCGGTGTAAATTGTAAGTCCAGAGACCCGGCAGCCTTTATAAGCGGGGTCCTGGACCTTAGATCGACAAGCTTCAATCAGTAGAGAAACCCTAGCCACCAGAGAGAAGTCGCCGGCTCCTAAGTTGTGGGAGCCGGGTCCTTGTAATCGAGACATATCAAGAGCAATAACAGAGAAGCAGGAAGTAGGTCTTTACCTCGAATCAGAGGGGCCGAACCTGGGTAAATCCTTGTTCCTTGGCGAGATTAACCGCTCCAGCGTACTTCAGTCATCAATGGCCCCAGAACTCATCTTCCCTGAGGAAGAACTTGCCGTGACAACCCCACGACAGTTGGCGCCCACCGTGGGGCCTACGGTGACGAAAGGAGTCGAGATCGTTGGAGCCGCTCGTCGAGCTATGGAGAAACTCGCCATCGGGCGGGTCTACACTGATGAGCATGGAGAGACAGAGATCGATGACTCAGGCTGGACCTCGGAGATGAACGAAGTCGACGAGGGCTATCAGCTTGTCTTTGGAGGAATCAACGTGTTCGTCGGGATGGTGTGCGCGTCGGGTCTTCGCGAGAACTCGGCGGAGTCGGTGCCAGAGCTAACTGTTATCGTCGAATCCGACGGCGAGGAGTCAGTCGGAACTTCAGAGGTCGGCATCATCGCCGAGTCTGAAGGACCCCTAGCTGAGGAACCAGAGGTGATGCAGGAGTCAGATTCAGATTATGATGCAGATTCAGAGTCCATCCTACCCTTGTTTGAAGATCGGCTTGGGTATGGGATAGAGGAAGAGGATTATGAGGAGTCGCCAGTACACACTCGTGTTGTGGGAGTCTACATGTCTGGAAACACTGGGAATCAGTTTGATACAACTCTATTGACAAAGGAGATTAATGCAAGTAATGCCGCAGAGAGGGCGGCCGAGTTAACCAACGCTCGTGCTGCGTTGGAGAAGCAATTAGCTGATATCACAGAGGCAAACCGTAGATTAGCTGCGGAGCAGGCCCGAGTCCAGGATGAAGCTCAGGTCGTGCGGAGGCGCCGCGAGGAGCTCACTTCGATTCAGCATCGCCGAGCCAGGAGTCGCTTGCATGATGGAGTCCACATCAATCCGACCAATCTATTCACCACACCCAATGGTCCAGGCAGAGGAGCCGGACTAGGAGGCTCAGCGGCAGCAGGAGGCGCCGCAGGAGGAGCCGGAGGAGCACCACCACCACCACCACCACCACCACCCCCAGAAGGATCGGGAGGCAGCCGTGCTAACGGACCACCGCCTGAAGGAGGAGTCGGAGGAGGAGCATCTGGTGGCTTAGGGGCACAGCCTAACAGATTTCATACTCCAGAGGGACATTATTCTAATCCTATGGACAACGTGCATGCGGCGACTCTGAGATTGGAGAATATTGTGGTACCAGAGGGACCAGCAGGACAGGAGACTCGCGAGGCGATCGAGTTACTGAAAACAGCTTTGACTCAGCAAGCTTTGTATCCAACTTTTCCAGATGCAAGTAGGCTACACTCAACGCCCTTTAACTCAGGTACGAGGAGTCGGCACGGCGAGTCCAACCCGGCAAACTCTACGAGTGCAAGGCGTCGTGAACTAGCAAGGAATCGTGCAAATATACCAACGGCTTCACAAGCTCAGCTAGTGGTTGATGAAGCAAGGCAACGACGAGAGAGAGAAGCAGCAAGAGCTCGGGAGGCAGAGAGGGACAGAGCGTTAGTGCTTGCAGCCAACCCGCCTCAGCCGAGCCGGGTCCACGAGGAGGTGACTTCTCCTGGTGCGTCCCCAGCATTAACAGGACCAGAGTGTTTGTCTGATGCCATCAGGTCCGAGTCCTTCCCTAGCAGTTTCAAGGAGCCACGCAAGGTTCCAAACTATGAGCCTAACATGGACCCGACCTCTTGGTTGGGTACATACGAGATGGCGATGAGTATTCGCAATGCCACAGGTAATCTGTGTGCCAAGTTCATGTATCTTATGATGGAGGGAGCAGCCAAGGTGTGGATGCGCAACCTGCCTCCTAGGTCAATCAACTCTTGGGAGCAATTGAAGGCGGCTTTTATTCAGAATTTCCAAGGCACATGCAAGAAACTCAGCACCATTGAGGACCTGGAGCGATGTGTCCAGAGGAAAGGCGAGTCAGCAAGGCACTGGATGAAGCGAGTTTCAGAGATCATTAACTCCTCACAAGGACTCCCACCAGTTTCAGTCTTAATGGCGATGGAGAGAAATTGCAGTTACAATCCCTTGAGTTGGAAGCTAGGTCGTATGAAGGAGAGCCTGAATCAAGGTATTCCCCTTACGATTGGTGAGATCATGGCGGGTGCTAATAAGCACGCAGCCACAGACAAAACAAAGGATCAGGAGGAAGGAACTAAAGGACAAGGTGGCAATGGTCAGAACCAGAACCAGAATCAGAACCAGAATCAAGGTAGTGGCAAGAGGCCGTATGGAGACAACTCTGACCTAGTGGCCAACACAAACACTGGAGTCAGGCGTAAGGACAACAATTCTGGTGGATACCAAGGCCGCACTCCAAGCACAGAGGAGGTCTTGAGAATTCCATGCCCTAAACATGCCAAGAACGGTAGATGCGGTCATACCCTGGGACAGTGCGTAGATTTGCAGCGCGCCAGGTTCCAAGGGCCAGGAGGAGGTAACAACAATGGTGGATATAGAGGAAACAATGGAGCCGGAGGACCCGGCAATAATGGTGGAGGAGCCGGCAATAACCCAAACCAACCTCAAGGAGGGGGTCACCAGCAGGGCGGGTTCCAGCAGAACCCGAAGCAGCTTCACGAGGGCAATGGGCAGTATTATGTCACAACTCGGCAGCACAACCCGAGTCATGGCAGCTACCATGTCTTCACAACTAGTACGTCCAAGCGTTCCAAGAAGTTGAAAGTCAGAGCAGTTAATGCAGTAGAGCCGGCCCTTCCACAGTGGCTCAGATGGTCAGAGCAAACCATCACATGGAGTCGGGCAGATCATCCTCCAAGAGTCGACGAGCCAGGGCAGCTAGCCTTGGTAGTGGCACCTCAAGTTGGGGGCTATACATTGAACAAAGTGCTTATGGATGGTGGAAGCAGTATCAACATCTTATATTACGACACATTCAAGAGGATGCAGCTGCAGGATAGACAGCTAATTCCAACAGAGACAGTGTTCCACGGGATAGTACCAGGGAAGTCGGCTAAGCCCATTGGTAAGATTTATCTTGAGGTTGCTTTTGGCACAGTGGAGAATTTTCGTTCAGAGATTATGCCCTTTGAGGTAGTGGACCTTAAGAGCCCATATCATGCTCTTTTTGGTCGACCTGCATATTTTAAGTTTATGGCCAGGCCATGTTATGTGTACTTGAAGCTCAAGATGCCAGGTCCAGCAGGAATCATCACAGTTAATGGCAGCAGACAGATGGCATTGGAGTGCGAGATTGGTGATGCAGCCATGGCTGAGACAGCTTGTGCTCAAGAGGAGCTGAAGTTTTACAAGGCAAACGTGGATCCGGAGGACAACTCGGTCCTTAAGAAGCCGGCCACAGAGGAGAAGATGAAATTCAAGTCAGCTCAGGATACAAAGCAAGTCGACTTCACCCCTGGTGACTCTTCCAAGCAATTCACCATTGGGGCACACCTCTCTGATAAATAGGAAAGCGCGCTCGTCGAGTTCATCCGTGAGAACCGGGACGTTTTTGCATGGAAGCCATCTGACATGCCAGGAGTCCCGAGAGAACTCGCCGAGCACAGCTTACACGTTAATCCTAACGCAAGACCAGTTAAGCAGGGTCTGCGCAAGTTTCATGATGACAGAAGGAAAGCCATAGGAGAAGAGGTAGCTCGGCTCCTCGCAGCCGAGTTCATCAAGGAGGTCTTTCACCCAGAGTGGGTGGCCAATCCAGTGTTGGTACCAAAGAAGACAGGAGAGTTGAGGATGTGCATTGACTTCACGGGTCTGAACAAGCATTGCCCTAAGGACCCGTTTGCACTACCTCGCATAGACCAAATCATCGACTCCACAGCGGGGTCAGAGTTGCTTTGTTTCTTGGATGCATATTCAGGGTACCATCAGATCAGACTCAACATAGAGGATGAGTTGAAAACGTCCTTCATCACGCCCTTTGGAGCATTTTGTTACACAACAATGCCCTTTGGACTCAAGAATGCGGGAGCTACATATCAGAGATGTATTCAGAATTGTTTCAAGAAACAGATTGGAAGGAATATTCACGCTTATGTGGATGATGTGGTGGTCAAGTCTCAGAAGGCCGACTCTTTGATAGCAGACTTGACAGAAACCTTTGAGAACCTACGCAAGTATAAGATGAAGCTCAACCCGACCAAGTGTGTCTTTGGAGTCCCTGCTGGCAAACTCCTAGGCTTCATCGTTTCAGAGAGAGGCATTGAGGCAAATCCAGAGAAAATCAAGGCTATCCATAACTTGCAGAAGCCGACTTGTCTGAAGGACGTCCAAAAGCTTACTGGATGTGTGGCAGCTCTGAGCAGGTTTATTTCCAGACTCGGGGAGAAGGCGGGTCCTCTCTACCGACTCCTGAAGAAGTCAGACAAATTCCTATGGGATGAAGAGGCTGACCGTGCTTTTGAGGAGTTGAAGAAAACTTTATCAACAGCACCAGTGCTTGCAGCTCCTACAGATAAGGAGCCCATGCTATTATATGTAGCTGCCAACGAGAGAGTTGTCAGCGCAGTAGTAGTTGTGGAACGTGCAGAGGAAGGAAAGGAGTACCCAGTGCAGAGACCTGTCTACTACATCAGTGAAGTCCTCACAGAGTCAAAGCAAAGGTACCCTCAGTGGCAGAAATTAGTTTATGGAGTTTTTCTCGCAAGTAGAAAGCTCAAGCATTATTTCCAAGAGCATCCGATTAAGGTGGTGAGTTCAGCACCGCTAGCAGATATTATACGCAACAGAGAGGCAACAGGGCGAGTCGCCAAGTGGGCAATTGAGTTGGGTCCTTATCATATCACATATGAGCCAAGGACGGCGATCAAATCTCAAGCTTTGGTGGATTTTGTCAATGATTGGACAGATTTTACATCTTCACCAAGCACCCCTTGCACCAAGTATTGGACAATGCACTTTGATGGGTCCAGACAGTTGGAAGGCTCAGGAGCCGGCGTGGTGTTAACATCGCCTAAGGGAGATAAGTTAGCATACGTCCTTCAGTTACACTTTGATTGCACCAATAACATGGCAGAGTATGAGGCTTTGCTACATGGCCTGCGTTTGGCCAAGGAGATGAACATCAAGCGTATCAGGTGCTTTGGAGACTCGGATCTCGTAGCTCAGCAAGTATCTGGAACTTGGGACTCGAAGGATGCAAACATGGCAGCTTATAGAAGAGCAGTCGAACAGATAGCCGGGTTCTTTTCTGGTTATCAAGTGGAGCATATTGACAGACGCAAGAACGAAGCCGCAGATGCGTTATCACGACTCGGCTCTCGTCGAGAGAAAGTACCACCAAATGTGTTCTTGGATGAACTCCACCACCCTTCAGTCAAGTTGCCCACAGAGGAGGAGTTAGCCTTTCCAGACCCAGAGTCGGCGCTTGTTGCAGCAGTACGAGCAATCCCAACATGGACAGAGCCCTACCTAGCCTATCTCCTGCGGGGTGAACTCCCAAAGGATGAGGTCAAGCGAAAACAACTCATCAGACGATGCAAGTCATATACAGTCATTGATGGCGAGTTATATAGAAGAAGCGTTACTGGAGTCTACCAGAGATGTGTGTCTCCAGAAGAGGGCAAGCAAATATTGCAAGAGATCCATGCAGGAGATTGTGGTCATCATGCATCCACTAGATCCTTGGTGTCAAAAGCTTTCAGACACGGGTTCTTTTGGTTGACAGCACATTTAGATGCAGAGAGGATAGTTCGAGTCTGTGATGGATGTCAAAGGTACGCAAGGCAAGACCACGTGCCAGCTCAAGAACTCAGAACCATCCCTATCACTTGGCCATTTGCAGTTTGGGGACTCGACATGGTGGGCCCTTTCTCAAAGTCGCCTTGTCAGAAGACCCATCTGCTAGTAGCAGTTGACAAGTTCACCAAGTGGGTGGAGGTGGAACCCGTCAGCAGAGTCGATGGTGCATCAGCTGTGAGATTCTTCAAGAAGATAGCCACACGTTTTGGGTATCCTCATAGCATCATTACAGACAATGGCACCAACTTATCAGTTGGGGAGATGGCCAAATTTTGTGGTGAGAACAACATCAGACTCGACCTAGCCTCAGTGGCACATCCACAGTCCAATGGACAAGCAGAGAGGGCAAATCAGGAGTTGCTGAAGGGAATTAAGCCCCGGCTCCGAGTCCCTCTGCTACGAGCCGCCGGGTCTTGGGTTGAGGAGTTACCAGCAGTGCTTTGGAGCATCAGGACGACTCCTAACAGATCTACTGGCTTCACACCTTTCTTCATGGTGTATGGAGCAGAAGCTGTCTTGCCAAGCGACTTGTTGCATGACTCGCCACGAGTCGCCAATTATGTGGAGACAGAAAACGAACTCGCCCGCCAGGACTCGGTCGATGCACTTGAGGAAGCAAGGGAGTTAGCCCTTGAGAGATCAGCAGTTTATCAGCAGGACTTGCGGCGATATCACGCACGCAGAGTCAAAACCAGGACTTTCCAGGAAGGAGACTTAGTGCTTCGCCTTGTCCAGAGTAAGGAGGGATGCACAAGTTATCTCCACCATGGGAAGGACCGTTCGTCATAAGCAAGAATCTGAACAACGGATCGTACTATCTAATGGATGTGCGAGAGCCGGCAAGTGTAGGCAAAGGAGCTGATACAGCTCATACTCTAGATCCTTATGCAGAGGCAAAGAGGCCTTGGAACATAGCTCAGCTACGTCCATATTATACCTAAGTTGTAATAGATTCATGAGTTGAAAGGCAATGAGCCCAGTGAGCCATGCCTAGATGTAATCAAATTATTATGATCAAATGAAATAAAGCCGGCTTCTGTGAACATGAGTCCTTTAGTCGAGTCACCCAGTGAGTGCGCTTTGTTCTTTAAATTTTGATCACCAGGTTCTTGGGGGCTTGCTTTTCAGTGAAAAAAGTTAAGCTTAAACTCTTGGACCCGGCACAGTAGCCAAATTTTCCTAGTTTTCTCGCTGGTAAGTCAGATGCATCCTGCACAATATGATCTATCTACAGGCATGACTTGCTTCTTTCTCTTATGAATCCTAAGGAGCATATGAGTTAAGAACCTGTCAGCACAAGCTGTACGAGAAGTCATGCAGGGCCTACTTATTCATCAGTGAAAAATTAGACGGGTTATAAGAACCAAGCCGATTGGCACAAATTCAAAATAGCTAACAAGCTAAATAGTTAAAGCACCAGTAGTGCATCTTTACAACTCAAAAGAGCTCAACAAGCTCAATAGTTTAAAAGCACCCATAGTGCATAATTACAAAGTCTCAACAGTAACAAAGCATTACATAGTACTCAAAAGTCATTCAAAGGGTGGTCTTCTAGAGGAGTCGACTCCTTAGCCAGAGTTGGGGAGTCCTCCTTAGCAGGCGACTTGTCCTTTGCTTGAACAGCAGGAGTCGATGAGTTCTTCTTAGCAGGGGATTTGCCTTGTGCTTGAGCAGCGGATGAAGGAGCCGGCTTCAATGGAGGCTTGGTGGCGACTTTCTTCGTTTGAAATCCAGTACCCTTGGGACTCTTCATATGCTTGGTAAGATCTGCTTGTTTCTGAGCGTCTCCAGAGACAGCTCTAGAAGGAGTGGGCGCAGAAGGAGTCTTCAGGGTAGGCTCAGCACTGGGAGCAGGAGCCGCCGGTGACGATGAACTCGGACCGGCAGAGGCAGCGAATACACCAGATGGGTCCTGTGATGGGCGGCCAAAGTTTACTATCTCAGGATGTACTGGAGCGACTCTCTTGTTCTCCAAATCATAATGATGAACCCATACCTCAGGGTCCATCTTATTCGCAATCTCACAAGCATATGGCCGCACCAGCTTTTCTTCGGCTATGAAATCATTCTGAGTAAAAGGTTTGCCATCTTCATGCTGCTCAGGCTTCCCCATTGTAAGCATTGCTGGCTCAAGAACAGTGGGATAGTAGCTGTGGGCTAAGGCCAGGATCCTGATAGCAGATCTCCTCATAGAAGATTGTTTCCACAGTCGTACATAGCCGGGTGCTCTGGACAACTCGTCCACCAGACGCTCAGGCTCTTTGGGGCACTTGCCTTTATGATTCAGATACTTGACCACAGAACGGGCTCCCTCTTGTAGCCCGTGACAGTAATCAAGCATCTCAGACAGTTGTTTGCTTGTGGGCAATTTAAGCTTTGGGGAGTCAGCCCCTGCAGAAAGGAAAACAAGAAGTCATTGTCAGTTGGAAAGCAATTCAGAAAGGTACAAAAGGAAACAAGCAAAAGTCATAAACTCACCAAATATATGCTGACACATTGCACCAATGCCCTTCTTGCAAGTGTTGAACACGGCTTGTAGGTCATTGTGTGCCTTCTGAGCAATCTTTTTGGCCTCAGCCGACTCTTTTTTCACCTGCTCCAGTTGAGCAGCTAAGGCCTTCAGATCCTTCTCAAGCTGAAGGGAGTGTTCTTTTTCGGCCATGGCAGATCTGGCACTAGCAGCTGCCTGGTCCTCAAGTTCTTTCATATCCCTCTTCATCTTGGAGACGATGCACTGCAATTACAAGTCATCAAGCACAAGTGAGATCCACAAGTCAAATACAGAACTCATGAGCTCCAAGTCGTCACAAGTTAACAACTTGGCGCTTGGGGGCTACTCAGGAGTCAATTCTTTCTATCAGAAAAGCAGGCATGAGTCCTAATCAACAAGTCATAAGCTCCAAGTCGCCACAAGTTAGCAACTTGGCGCTTGGGGGCTACTGGCAGAACAGAAATTTTTTCTTCAAGTAAGGTACTAGTGAGTAATATATATTGGTAGCTCCAAGTCGTCGCAGGCTGACAACTCGGCGCTTGGGGGCTACTCATGCAGAAATTTTTGGTCTAAGGACCCGACAGACAGTAAATTATCAGCCCCGAGTCCTAGTAGAGCTAAGGACTCAGGCCTTGGGGGCTACAGTATGCAAGTTTGTTCTACCTACCAAATGATTTGATTTCAGGATGAAGCACCTATCCTAGTCACAAGTCGCCACAGACAGGTGCTTGGGGGCTACTGAGATAGGATGATGCCAGAAAGCATGAAAGGAGAAGTCAGACAAGCTTACCTCATGAACTATGTGAAGAGACCTAAGAGCCGCTTGCTCGTCATCCTTCAGCCTAGCAGCTTGATCGTTCAAGTCGACTGCTTCAGCATAGGCTTCGGAGAATGACATGTTATCTGCCACCCGAAGTCGACTGTAGTCAGTAGATGACTTGATCTTGATTGATGGAGAGGCTGCAGGAGTCGGCTTGACAGGAGCCGGCTGAACTGGAGGCGCAGAATCAGGAGTCACAGCACCAGAGCTGGGCTGGACTGTTGTTGGAGTCGACGCTCGAGCCTTTGAAGAGGACTCGGGGACAGTAGGAGTCGTGGTTGCGCCGGCTGATGCAGCGATGGAGGGACCTGTCCTCGTACTGGTTGTCTGAGAAGTCGATGGAGGGGCAGGTCCACGCCCAGAGGAGACATCAGCCATGCCTGGGAGCTTTGTCACCTTGGCACAAGGCCGAGCCCTGAAATATTCAGAGATAGAAATCAATAAACCTAGTGAAAGGAAAGATCAGAAGTCATACAATTGCAAGTACAGAGACAAAAGAGTTTTACCCAATATTTGTCTCCAGATCCAAGGCGGTCTGAGAGTTTGAAGAAGGTATTGACAAACCAGAGCTGTAAGAGTCGTCCTTCTGGGGAGGAGAGGTCGATTTCCGTTGGTGTGAGACTGGCAGAGGCTCAGGAGCATCTGCAGGCCCATCGGAACGTAGCTTCCTCTTCCTAGCAGCGATAACACTCTGCATTTGCTCTTCAGGCTTAGTGGGGGAACGAGAGGACCCAAGGACTCGTGAGAGTGGTACCTTGGGAACAGCCTCTCGAGAGCCATTGTTGTTCGAGGCTGGAGAGGATGAGGAGTGACTCCTAGCAGAGGACTCTGCAGATGGAGATGGTTGAGCAGCAGCAGAGGCTGTGTCAGTTGGCTTAGTGGGAGGAGCCTCTGGAGAGGACTCGTCATCGTCGGTTTCTTCCACAATGGGAGCCTCTTGGGAGGACTCCTCTTCATCAGCATTCTTGTGGAGCTGGCGAGGACTCATCCAGCATCAGCAGGAGCCTCCGGAGGACTCCTCATCCGCATCATCAGTATCATCTGCCACAGTGGTTTGATCTGTGGCAGGGGTTTCTTCTTCAGCTTCAGCCTCAGCTTTAGCTTTATTCTTAGAGCCAGCTCCAGAAGCCGGCTTCCAGAAGGAGTCGGTGAGCTGCAAAAGAGTTAGTAAATATGCGTCAGCAAGCGATACAAGTGAAGTCAAGGTTGAAATAAAGTGGAGAGTGATACTTACATCAGGAGCCGGGTGGGTCGAGCAGAAGGGTTGGAGCCCGAAATAAGCTTGATCCTTCACCGGTTTCCCAGTCAACTTCTTGATGAGTCGACCAAGTTCCGGTCCATCGGACAGCTGCTCCGTAACCCGGAGGTCGTCACCAGCGCATCTGGTATATGTGCAGATCAGTCGAGTCCTAGGACTCAGCGGCTGGATTCTCCAGGTTGTCCAGCAACGGACCAAATCCATATTCTCCAGGTTATGGGACAAGAGAGCCCGGATGCGAGTGATAAGAGACTCGACCCTTGGCCGGTCGGCCTCTGGGCACCTGGCTTTCATCAGAGGAGTCGCCCGGAGGCGTTCCTCAGAGAACAAAGGAAGCTTAGGTTCATTTGCAGGAGAAGTGTCCTTGCAATAAAAGAAAGTCCTTTGCCAGTCTTTGATGCGATTTGGGAAAACTGGCTTAGGGAAGACGGAGTTGAGGCGCCGTTGAAGGGCGACGGCGCCACATTGAAGAAGAGGGCCCCCAGAGGTCTCGGGTTGAGGGTTGCAATAAAAGAGCTCGAGCCAAAGGTTGATGTCAGGTTTAATTTGGAGGTAATCCTCACAAAGAACAACGAAATTAGAAAGTGTGAGAATGGAGTTGGGAGCAAGATCGTGAATCCGCAGCTCGTAAAGCTCGAGGAGCTGGCGGAAGAAAAAATCGCCGGGGGGAGAAAAGCCGCGGAATAGGTGCTCCACAAAGACGACTACTTCATCCTTGGCAGGAGAGGGAACAATCTCATCCCCAGGGGCCCGAGCTTGAGCACTAGAAGGGATCAAACCTGAGAGCCTGTGGGTCTTCAATTGCTCCGCCGAGACCGTAGATCCACTCCAATCGGCGGAGATCGATCGCTTGGAGGAGGGTTTGGCGGCGGCGGCGGCCGCGGCGGCAATGTTCACCGTCCTGCTCGACGTGGTCGTCTTGGCCTTCGATGTGGTCTTTGGGCGCTTGGGGGCCATGGCGTGCGGGCGGTGCGTGCTGGGCGCGGGAAGAGATGGGCGCGAAAGAGAGGAAGGAGAGCTTTGAGCTGAAGGGGCAAGTGAGATTTAAGACTTAACCCTTCGAGATTTATAAAGAGGGGTAAAACCCTAGAAAGCTACAGAGTGGGTCCACAGTTGACTATCGGTAACGTTTCAGTAAAAAACGTTCCAGTGGCTAACAAGTCAGATAAGGAGGTGTAACAGAAAAAGATCAAAGGTCACAGATATGGAAGTAGCCGGCTTGTCCCAGAATGACGAGTCCTGTGACAGTGAAATCAGCTTATATAGCCCTTGTTCGCAAGAGTCACACCAGAACCCGGCCTGCTAGTACGAGGGCAAGAGTGGTGGCTTGAACAAGGGATAAGAGTGAACTCATTTTATGTATGTGTTATGTTTTATGCAGGAATTCATCTTGGAGCTAGCAGCAGGCGACTTTGGAGCCATTGGCTCAAGTGGAAGGAGTCGACCCAGAGAGTCGAATCAGCAAGTCAGAGGAAGCCGCCAAGCTGTGCCCAAGATAAATTCGGGGGCTACTGATGGGGGGATACTTTATAGGTAGGCCCATGGACCCGGAAAGTAGACCCGCCAAGACCAAGAAGGCCAAAGCCAAGTCACGTATCAAGTCGCATGAGCTGGGCTGGAGACAAGCCGGCCAAGGCCCATGATGAAGAAAGGACCCGTCCGGAAGGAGTCCAAGTACAACCCGGAGTCTAAACTTGGAAGACCGAGACGTAGAGTAGGACTCCGTGTTCTAGTATGACTCGGTGTAAATTGTAAGTCCAGAGACCCGGCAGCCTTTATAAGCGGGGTCCTGGACCTTAGATCGACAAGCTTCAATCAGTAGAGAAACCCTAGCCACCAGAGAGAAGTCGCCGGCTCCTAAGTTGTGGGAGCCGGGTCCTTGTAATCGAGACATATCAAGAGCAATAACAGAGAAGCAGGAAGTAGGTCTTACCTCGAATCAGAGGGGCCGAACCTGGGTAAATCCTTGTTCCTTGGCGAGATTAACCGCTCCAGCGTACTTCAGTCATCAATGGCCCCAGAACTCATCTTCCCTGAGGAAGAACTTGCCGTGACAACCCCACGACACCTCTCCTGCAGATGAGCCCCGTCTTCCTCTCTTCTCTGAGGATCGCCTAGAGGCGACTCCTCTTTTGAAAGCTAGGTGCTCAGAAGCCGCCCGGCCAAACGTCGAGTCTTTGATTGCGCGGATTCAGGCTCTCTTGACTCACAAGTTGGAGAACATGGATTTGGTGCGTTGTTGGACAACCTGGAGGATTCAGCCATTGAGTCCTAGGACTCGGCTGATTTGTCAATGCACCCGCTGCGTGACTGATGACCTCCGCACAACGGAGAAACTGTCTGACGGTCCTGAACTTGGCCGGTTGATCAAGAAACTGACTGGCAGGCCCGTGAAGGACCAAGTAAATTTTGGACTCGAGCCTTTCTGCTCCACCAACCAGGCTCCTGCTATAAGTATTTTACTTGCTTCACTTTGATCTCCTTTCTCTACTTGATTTGCTAATTTGACTTTCTGTCTCTTTTGCAGTTAACTGAATCCTTCTGGAAGCCAGCTTCTGAACCTGCAACGGAGGTTGAGGCTGATGAGGAGGTAGAAGAGGAGGCTTCTGTCACAGAGCCAAATGTTGGGGCAGGAGATATTGAAGATAATGCTGACGAGGAGTCCTCTCAAGAGGCTCCCGCTGAAGACGATGATGATGAGGATGAGTCCTCCCCGGAGGCTCCTGTTACTGAGCAGGGACATATGGCTTCTAGCCCTGCCGCTGCCCAGCCAACCTCATCTGAGGAGTCCTCAACCGCGAAGAGTCGCTCCTCTTCTCCCCCATCTTCCAATAATAATGGGTCTCGAGAGGCTGTCCCCAAGGTACCTCTCTCACGAGTCCTTGGATCAACCCGTTCGATTGCTAAGCCTCAAGAATGTGTGCATAGTGTTATTGCTGCTAGGAAGAGGAAGTTGCGATCCGATGGGCCTGCGGATGCCCCTGATCCTTTGCCAGTTTCACATCAACAAAAGTCGACCTCTCCTCCTAGCAAAGACGACTCCTACCACTCTGGCATGTCTATGCCTTCTTCTGACTCTCAGGCCTCCTTGGCCCTTGAGTCTAATACTAGGTATGACTTCTGCATTTCCTTTTCATTAGATTACTGCTGACTTCTGACTTTGTCTATTTCAGGGCTCAACCTTATCTGAAGGTCACCAAGCTCCAAAACATGGCTGATGTCACAGCAACTCGTGGGTCTGTCCCTCCTTCGGCTTCTCAAACGACAAGCACCAGGACGGCTCCCTCCACACCTGCATCTGCATGTGTTAACACTACTACAGCTCCCACTATTCCCGAGTCCCCTTCAAGGACTCGGGAGGCGACTCCACTGGTGGTCCAGTCCTCTTCCAGGGCTGAGATTCCTACAGCCATTCCTCAACCTCCCCTGTAAGCCCCACTTAGCGGAAATAAACATTTAGCCAAGTAGAACCACAATTGGATTACATCACATGCACAATTAAGTCACAAAAAGATAAATAAACATAGTTCGAAAATACTTTTATTACATCACAGCTGATCATACGTCCCGAATACAGCGGAAGCAATCACTCGTCTGAGTACAGACTACATCAAAGGCCAAAGGCCGGAAAATAAAAGAGGGGGACCCGCCCACGGTGGTCTCAGGCTGCCGCCTAGGATCTCGATCTACTCATCATAGTCAGCGTCGAACTCTATGTAGTAGCCTCCATCTGGATCGTCGAACTCTACTGTCGCTCCTGCATCGGTGAAAACACGGGCACCGGACACCCGATGGTATGAGTACGGGGGTACTCAGCAAGTCATACGCACAAGGGTAATCCAAAGAACGGTGCAGATGCAATTGGATAAAAGGATGGCTGTATGGTGGACTTGCAGCAGCAGCACCTAACAACTACAGAAGACACGCTACAACTTGCGTCTAATTAGAAAGAGGAAAGAGAGCGCTTGCGCTACTGGGCTAAACTACTCACCAAGCAAATACCCGTCCTGAGACAACTCCATCGTATCAAATACCCACGAGGAAGAAGTCCGGACACTCACACGTTGATCAAATTTTAGCAGGTTATTATTTGAATATGGCTATTTACTAGTCAATTTAGCTATTTAGAGATGTACGATGATGTCTACGATCTTTTTAGCCAGCACATTACCCAAGTCGTCCATAACGGCGGACTCGGCTTTTCGAAAAGATTTAACCCTGTAGGGGTGCCCAAATATAACCATACACGTTCAATCAACCACATGCCACAAAGGCATTTAGGTATCTCAACACGACCTTTCCCATCACTACTACATTAGATAGAGAGCAACCTATCTGAGACTAATCCACGTGGGGAGCCCGGCCGAAACTCCTTTGTGGGCCCAAACATTGCATTGACGGCTTTGGGAGGTAACACTCATACGATTGCTCCTCCGTCAACATGCGATAAACGCCACATGCCGCAAACCTATATGCGCCCCCATAGTTGTAACCCCTCATCTTCAACATGCTTGTGCGTATGCTCCAAATGGTAAACACCCGAACTACTTTGTGGCTCCCTAACCAATATAGCAGATCCGATACTAGGTTGCGGGGGGTTCCATAAGTCTTCCCACGTGTGGGTAGGGCGCTTATTCTTGGATAAGCAGAAAAGAACGGTTTTTCCTAGGCGACACTAGCATAACAAAACCATAATTGGCCTTCCGCCGGTGCCTTATCATTAATATAAAAATGTGATTCCCACATAGCAAGTCTTCCATTACTAAGATATACCAGCTAAACATGTGACAGGCCACAATCAACTCCTAAGCATGCTAGTAGATAGCAACTGGAAAACAAGCATAGGATATAGGCAGGCATATCAGGAATAACTGGACTTCTATCAAGCTATGCAATTCTAAAAGGAATCGTAAGAGACAACAGAACGGAAGTCCTAAAGCATGCAAGACAGGAATAGGCATCACATGAGAAAGTTGGGGAGGGGCTGCTTGCCTGCTGGCTCAGTAGCCTGGTACTAGGCTAGATCCTCAGAGGTGTCGGGGTACTCGGCAACGTCGTCGTCTACGGATAACCCCAAAACATAACAAAAGGCAAATCAATACAAATGCATTCAAACAAGTATGATGACATGACAAATTTAATTATGCAGCAATTTAAGTGCTAAACATTTTATTAGGCAAGTTAAAATTAGGGTTTAGCAATTTAATAAACAAATTAGGCATTTAGGGCATTTTATTAATTCAATTAATTACATTTTCCATTAACCCGAAAATTCAATTATTTAATTCATGCATGCAAAAATAGATTTGGATAGATTGCAATTTTAGCTTTAATTTGATATAAAATTCATAATTTTTGAAGGTGTGGTTGAAAAGTTATGGATTTTATAAGTTTTAATAATTTGCAAAAGGTTTGATTATAAAACATTTGGATATATTTCAATTAATTATAAAATTCAAACAAAATTCATATTTGGATATATTTTTTTCTGATTTGAAAACATATTTTTATTGTAATTTTTGACAAAAAGTTTATGTGCTAATTAATTATTGGAAAAACAGGACAGATTAATTAAAGCAGGGGCCTATTTGCAAAAGATTCGAAACTGGGCTTTTCTGGAAAAGTTCCAGATCTGGATCTGAGATCTAGATCGGGGGCTTTCGTCACCGGGGATATTTCTACCCATTAGCATGACAGGTGGGACCTAGGGGGCCACTTGTCAGTGACCACGCATTGGGGAAAAAGGGGGGTTTTAAATCGGCCCAAGGGGGACTCGATCCCGGGACGCTGTGGTGCGGATCAGAGGACAGGAACCAGTTGGGCTGTAGCGAGGATCTTGTCCAAGTACAGAACCCGAACCATTTGAGGTGTTGCTGCCATGATATTTGAATTTGACAGAAAAGGTCAGACATTCAGAACACCGACGGCGAAGGAAAATAGCAGGCGCGGCGAGGACGTGGCCGTCGACGACCAAGGACGAGCGGCGCATCCCCTACGTGCGCGTGCGCGTGCGGTGCAGTGCTGTCAAAGGTGCACAGAGGAGGTGCAGGTGTGCGGGAAGTCGAGCACGAGCTCGAGCTCGTGCTCGGCATGGCGACAGCTACGCTCGAAGGCGCACCTCAGAGCAGGAGGGGGAACGGAGAGAGGCCAGGACGGCGGTGATGCTCACCCAAACGGCAGAGAAAAACAGATCGCCGACGGAGGGGAAGAAGGTCGACGACGCGCGGCTGCGGTAGGCGAGTGGCCGAGGTCGAGGAAGAAGCGGAAGTAGACGATGTCGAGGGAAGCAGACCCTGGTGTGGTTGTTCTCCTCCAGCTCCTGCTCGCGGTCGTCGAGGACGTGCTCCGGCTCGGCTACCCCATGGCGACGATGAGCTCCTCCGGCTGGTGAAGGTGGTGGCGCTCGGGAGAGTGAGAGACGGAAGGAAGAAGGGGAGAGAGATGGATGGTGGCGGCGTGAGGGTGGAAAGTGGGGCGGCTAGGGTTAGGAGGGATAGGCACCTAGGGGCTGGCTTTATATGGGAAAGCAGGGGGCGAGGTGGCATGGGAGGTGGGCGACGGCGCGCTCGCGGTTGACGGCAAGGAGCGAGGCGACGTACGTGTGTGAAGGGGTGCGGGGAGGAAAGAGAAAAGCCAAAAGGCCGGCTGGGCCGGGCCTCTAGTGGGCTGGTGCGAGGGAGAGAGGGAGAGAGGAGAGAAGAGAGGGGAGCTGGGCCTTGATCCAGCCCCTATTTTTTTTTCTTTTGCATTTTCCATTTTTTGTTTCTTTTCAGAATTTGGAAGAGGAGAAAAAGAATAGAAAAACAAAATATAAACTAGGGTTTTTGTGTTTCCACAAAATCTTTTTGTTAATTTGCAATTCAAAATAACATTTTATTTTGCTTTGTCCAAAATAATTTTGGTTTAAAATATTTTGGTTTGCAAATTAATTATTGTGTTGCATGTGATAAAGACATAAAATAGCAACTCATTTTTGTTTTGTTTTCATTATTTTTGCAAAACCACAAATGCAACAACAATGATGAAGTCATGATGATGCAATAATTAAAACAAACATGGAAAAGATATGGGGATTACTTTTGGGATGTTACAACTCGCCACCCCTCGAAGGAATCGCGCCCCAAGATTCCAAAAAGAAAAGAAAGGTCGGGATAGTCGGATCAAAGAGGATCTTCGTGTCCAAGATCATGAGATTGTTGCAAAAGTTTTTGTAAGGTTGATTGGAGGTAGGAGATGTGCCTGGTTCAAGGTCGATGAAAAATTCAACAGCTCTGTCAGGTGGCATACCTAGGAGCTCCTCCGAAAAAACATCAGGAAGTTACAGACCACTGGGAAAACTTGAATGGCTTGGAGAGGGTCGACATTTAGAGTAAAGAGGTGGACAGAAGGGACAAAAGTTGACTATGCACCGGTTCAAAAGGAGCACAAATTAGCATAAAACTAATAAGTGTGTGAAGGGTAGTGGAATTGCATATGCAAGAAAGGTTCAACACAAAGGCGAAGTGACCGAAGCAACATTTCTTTTCACCATAAGAACAGGTCCAACCTAAGGTACTACGGAAAACCCCGAACACGTGAAACCCTAATTTTGAAAATTTTAGGAAAGGAGAGAAAAACTCGTTTCACTTCCTTACCGGAAAAGAGGGAGGGTGGTTGGGGAAAGAAGTAAAGAGAACAGAGTTCCTACTCTCGCGTATAATTTTTCCTGAATAGCTACTAAAATAATTTCTAGACTCAACTACGACCAGTAGAAAAAGGCTCCTAAAGGCGGTCCATGCTCCGATACCAATTTGTAAGCCCCACTTAGCGGAAATAAACATTTCGCCAAGTAGAACCACAATTGGATTACATCACATGCACAAGTACGTCACAAAAAGATAAATAAACATAGTTCGAAAATACTTTTATTACATCACAGGGGATCATACGTCCCGAATACAGCGGAATCAATCACTCGTCTGAGTACAGACTACATCAAAGGCCAAAGGCCGGAAAATAAAAGAGGGGGACCCGCCCACAGTGGTCTCAGGCTGCCGCCTAGGATCTCGATCTACTCGTTGTAGTCAGCGTTGAACTCTACGTAGTAGCCTCCATCTGGATCGTCGAACTCTGCTGTCGCTCCTGCATCGGTGAAAACACGGGCACCGGACACCCGATGGTATGAGTACGGGGGTACTCAGCAAGTCTTACGCACAAGGGTAATCGAAAGAACGGTGCACATGCAATTGGATAAAAGGATGGCTGTATGGTGGACTTGCAGCAGCAGCACCTAACAACTACAGAAGACACGCTACAACTTGCGTCTAATTAGAAAGAGGAAAGAGAGCGCTTACGCTACTGGGCTAAACTACTCACCAAGCAAATACCCGTCCTGAGACAACTCCATCGTATCAAATACCCACGAGGAAGAAGTCCGGACACTCACACGTTGATCAAATTTTAGCAGGTTATTATTTGAATATGGCTATTTACTAGTCAATTTAGCTATTTAGAGATATACGGTGATGTCTATGATCTTTTTAGCCAGAACATTACCCAAGTCGTCCATAACCGCGGACTCGGCTTTTCGAAAAGATTTAACCCTGCAGGGGTGCCCAAATGTAACCATACACGTTCAATCAACCACATGCCACAGAGGCATTTCGGTATCTCAACACGACCTTTCCCATCACTACTACATTGGATAGAGAGCCACCTATCTGAGACTGATCCACGTGGGGAGCCCGGCCGAAACTCCTTTGTGGGCCCAAACGTTGCGTGGATGGCTTCAGGAGGTAACACTCAAACGATTGCTCCTCCGTCAACATGCGATAAACGCCACATGCCGCAAACCTATATGCGCCCCCCATAGTTGTAAGCCCTCATCTTCAACATGCTTGTGCGTATGCTCCAAATGGTAAACACCCGAACTACTTTGTGGCTCCCTAACCAATATAGCAGATCCGGTACTAAGTTGCGGGGGGTTCCATAAGTCTTCCCACGTGTGGGTAGGGCGCTCATTCTTGGATAAGCGGAAAAGAACGGTTTTTCCTAGGTGACACTAGCATAACAAAACACCATAATTGGCCTTCCGTCGGTGCCTTATCATTAATATAAAAATGTGATTCCCACATAGCAAGTCTTCCATTATTAAGATATACCAGCTAAACATGTGACAGACCACAATCAACTCCTAAGCATGCTAGTAGATAGCAACTGGAAAACAAGCATAAGATATAGGCAGGCATATCAGGAATATATGGACTTCTATCAGGCTATGCAATTCTAAAAGGAATCGTAAGACACAACAGAACGGAAGTCCTAAAGCATCACATGAGAAAGTTGGGGAGGGGCTGCTTGCCTGCTGGCTCAGTAGCCTGGTACTGGGCTAGATCCTCGGAGGTGTCGGGGTACTCGGCAACGTCGTCGTCTACGGATAACCCCAAAACATAACAAAAGGGAAATCAATACAAATGCATTCAGACAAGTATGATGACATCACAAATTTAATTATGCAGCAATTTAAGTGCTAAACATTTTATTAGGCAAGTTAAAATTAGGGTTTAGCAATTTAATAATCAAATTAGGCATTTAGGGCATTTTATTAATTCAATTAATTGCATTTTCCATTAACCCGAAAATTAAATTATTTAATTCATGCATGCAAAAATAGATTTGGACAGATTGCAATTTTAGCTTTAATTTGATATAAAATTCATAATTTTTGAAGGTGTGGTTGAAAAGTTATGGATTTTATAAGTTTTAATAATTTGCAAAAGGTTTGATTATTTAAAACATTTCAATTAATTATAAAATTCAAACAAAATTCATATTTGGATAAATTTTGTTTTTTTGATTTGAAAACATATTTTTATTGTAATTTTTGACAAAAAGTTTATGTGTTATTTAATTATTGCAAAAACAGGACAGATTAATTAAAGCAGGGGCCGATTTGCAAAAGATTCGAAAACTGGGTTTTTCTGGAAAAGTTCCAGATCTGGATCTGAGATCTAGATCGGGGGCTTTCGTCACCGGGAGATTTCTACCCATTAGCATGACAGGTGGGACCTAGGGGCCCACTTGTCAGTGACCACGCATTGGGGGAAAAAAGAGGGGTTTTAAATCGGCCTAAGGGGGACTCGATCCCGGGACGCTGTGGTGCGGATCAGAGGACAGGAACCAGTTTGGCTGTATCGAGGATCTTGTCCAAGTACAGAACCCGAACCATTTGAGGTGTTGCTGCCCTGCTATCTGAACTTTGACAGAAAAGTTCAGACATTCAGAACACCGACGGCGAAGGAAAACAGCAAGCGCGGCGAGGACGCGGCCGTCGACGACCAAGGACGCGCGGCGCATCCCCTACGTGTGCGTGCGCGTGTGGTGCAGTGCTGTCAGGGGTGCACAGAGGAGGTGCAGGTGTGAGGGAGGTCGAGCACGAGCTCGAGCTCGTGCTCGGCATGGCGACGGCGACGGCTACGCTCGAAGGCGCACCTCAGAGCAGGAGGGGGAACGGAGAGAGGCCAGGACGGCAGTGATGCTCACCCAAACGGCAGAGAAAAACAGATCAGCGACGGAGGGGAAGAAGGTCCACGACGTGCGGCTGCGGTAGGCGAGTGGCCGTGGTCGAGGAAGAAGCGGAAGTAGACGATGTCGAGGGAAGCAGACGCTGGTGTGGTTGTTCTCCTCCAGCTCCTGATCACGGTAGTCCAGGACGTGCTCCGGCTCAGCTACCCCATGGCGACGATGAGCTCCTCCGGCTGGTGAAGGTGGTGGCGCTCGGGAGAGTGAGAGGCGGAGGGAAGAAGGGGAGAGAGACGGATGGTGGTGGCGGCGCGAGGGAGGAAAGTGGGGCGGCTAGGGTTAGGAGGGAGAGGCACCCGGTGGCTGGCTTTATAGGGGAAAGCAGGGGGCGAGGTGGCATGGGAGGTGGGCGACGGCGCGCTCGCGGGTGACGGCAAGGAGCGAGGCGACGTACGCGTGTGAAGGGGTGCGGGGAGGAAGAGAAAAGCCAAAAGCCCGGCTGGGCCGGGCCTCTAGTGGGCTGGTGCGAGGGAGAGAGGGAGAGAGGAGAGAAGAGAGGGGAGCTGGGCCTTGATCCAGCCCCTATTTTTTTTTTCTTTTGCATTTTCCATTTTTTGTTTCTTTTCAGAATTTGGAAGAGGAGAAAAAGAATAGAAAAACAAAATATAAAGTAGGGTTTTTGTGTTTCCACAAAATCATTTTGTTAATTTGCAATTCAAAATAACATTTTATTTTGCTTTGTCGAAAATAATTTTGGTTTAAAATATTTTGGTTTGCAAATTAATTATTGTGTTGCATGTGATAAAGACATAAAATAGCAACTCATTTTTGTTTTGTTTTCATTATTTTTGCAAAACCACAAATGCAACAACAATGATGAAGTCATGATGATGCAATAATTAAAACAAACATGGAAAAGATATGGGGATTACTTTTGGGATGTTACATCCCCCGGCTCCACATCAGGCGGCTTCTTCAGCCCAATTCAACGAGCCGGCCAAGTCCTCCATTTATTACAGCCGACTTCGAGTGGCTGACAACTTGTCCTTCTCTGAGGCTTGGGCAGAGGTTGTTGATTTAAATGATCAAGCAGCCAGCCTAAAGGATGATGAACAAATGGCCCTTAGGTCTCTCCAACTTATCCATAATGTAAGCTTTATGACTTCTACTCTTTATGCTTTCTGGTAGCCTCCTATTGCAGTAGCCCCCAAGCACCCTGTTTGTGGTGACTTGTGACTAAGATAGGTGCTTTGCTCTGAACTTTAACTCAATTGCTTTTTAGAAAAAACTTGCACACTGTATCCCCCAAGCACTGAGTCCTTAGCTTTTCTAAGACTCGGGGCTTTAAATTACTGACTCTTAGGTAGAGTAACTAGAAATTTTTTCACGAGTAGCCCCCAAGCGCCGGGTTGTCAGCCTGTGACAACTTGGAGCTACAAATTGATATGAATAACTGATACTTAGCTTGTAGAAAAAATTCTGTTCTGCGAGTAGCCCCCAAGCGCCGAGTTGTTGACTTGTGAAGACTTGGAGCTGCTGACTTGTTGACTAGGACTCATGCTTTATGTTATTAAAGAAAAAAGCTGACTCCTGAGTAGCCCCCAAGCGCCAAGTTGTTAACTTGTGACAACTTGGAGCTGATGAGTTGATCCTCTGCGCTTTGTACTTCTGATATCTGATAGCTTGTATATCTGGCTGGTGCACATATAACTTGTGAGTCTTGACTGGTAAATCCTGACTTGTGAATTCAGACTTGTATTTGCAGAATCTTATCTCCAAGATGAAGAGAGACATGAAGGATCTGGAGGACCAGGCAGCTGCTAGTGCCAGGTCTGCTCAATCTGAAAGGGAGCACTCCCTTCAACTGGAGAAAAATCTGAAAACTGTATCTGCTCAGCTGGAGCAGGTTAAAAAAGAGTCTGAGATTGCCAAGAAGACTGCACTGAAAGCCCATAATGAGCTAAAAGCAGTTTATGACACCTGTCGTACGGGCATTGGAGCCATGTGCCAACACATTTTTGGTAAGCTATAACTTTGCTATGTTGCTTCTTTGCATTTTCCTGAAGTACCATCAACTTATGCTTACTGACTTGTCTCTGCAGGACCTGACTCTCCAAAGCTCAAGTTGCCAGTTGGCAAGCAATTGCATGAGATGCTGGACTACTGTCATGGGCTGCAAGAGGGGGCCCGTGCTGTGGTTAAATATTTGAATGCCGAGGACAAGTGTCCCAAGGAACCTGAGCGCCCGGTGGATGAACTTTCTAGGGCACCAGGCTACATGCGCCTCTGGAAGCAGTCCTCCTTGAGGAGAGCCTCCATCAGGATCCTCGCACTAGCCCACAGCTACTACCCCACTGTTATAGAGCCAGCTCTGCTCACTATGGGGAAGCCAGAACAGCATGAAGATGGCGAACCCTTTACTCAGGATGACTTCAAGGCAGAAGAAAAGCTGGTGCGTCCTTATGCATGTGAGATTGCCAACAAGATGGACCCTGATGTATGGGTTCATCACTATGACTTGGAGAACAAGAGGGTTGCCCCGGAGACTCCTGCGATTGTAAACTTTGGTCGCCCCTCACAGGCAATGGCAGGTGGCTCAAGTTCTGCTGGACCGAGTTCTTCTACACCGGCGGCTCCTACTCTTAGTAACCCGGCTGGTGCCGAGCCTGTGCTGAAGACTCCTACTGCGCCCACTCCTTCAAGAGCTACCTCTGGGGATTCCCGTACTCAAGAAGAAGGGCTAGCTCAACATATGAAGAGCCCACGAGGTACCGGTTTCCAAACAAAGAAAGTTGCCACCAAGCCTCCTGTGAAGCCGACTCGTTCCTCTGCCGCACAAGCAAAGGACAAATCTCCTACCAAGAAGGACTCCCCAGTTCCAGCCGAGAAGTCGACTCCTCTGAAGGATCATCCTTTGAGTGACTTTTAGACTTTTTGTAATGCTGCACTACTGGTGCAGAACTTTTTGGTTTTTTGAACTAGTTGTTCTGAAATTGTGCCAATTGGCTTGTAATGACTTGCTTGTTCTGCTGTGACGTTGATATGTCTTATCTATGCAAGTCATTGTTTGGTTCTTATAACCCATCTAATTATCCGCTGATGAATAAGTAGGCCCTGCATGACTTCTCTTACAGTTTGTGCTGACAAGCTCTCAACTTCTTATGTCCTTTAGGATTCATAAGAGTTAGAGGCAAGTCATGCCTGTAGATTATTCATATTGTGTAGGATGCATCTAACTTACCAGCGAGAAAATTAGGAAAAGTTCGGCTACTGAGCCGGGTTCAAGGGTCTAAGCTTGACTTTTTTCTCTGAAAAGCAAGCCCCCAAGAACCTGATGAACAAAAATAAAGAATAAAGCGTACTCACTGGGTGACTCGACTAAAGAACTCATATTCAGAGAAGCCGTCTTTATTTCCTTTGATCATAACAATTTGATTACATCTGGGCATGGCTCACTGGCTCTTTGCCTTTCAACTCATAAAACTATTACCATTTAGCTATAGTAGGAACGCAACTGAGCTATGTTCCATGGCCTCTTTGCCTCTGCATAGGGATCTAGCGTATGAGCTGTGTCAGCTCCTTTACTTTCACTTGCCGGCTCTCATACATCCATTAGATAGTACGACCCATTGTGCAAGTTCTTGCTTATGACGAACGGTCCTTCCCATGGTGGAGATAACTTGTGCATCCCTTCCCTGTTTTGGACTTGGCGAAGCACTAAGTCACGCTCTTGGAAAGTCCGAGTCTTGATCCGACGAGCATGATATCGCCGTAAGTCCTGCTGATAAACTGCTGATCTCTCAAGGGCTAACTCCCTTGCTTCTTCGAGTGTGTCCACCGAGTCCTGACGAGCGAGCTCATTCTCTTTCTCGATGTAATTGGTGACTCGTGGCGAGTCATGCAGCAAGTCGCTAGGCAGGACGGCTTCTGCTCCATACACCATGAAGAACGGTGTAAAGCCAGTAGATCTGTTATGAGTCGTCCTGATACTCCAAAGTACTGCTGGCAACTCCTCAACCCAACATCCAGCGGCTCTTAACAGGGGAACTCGAAGTCGGGGTTTTATTCCCTTAAGCAACTCCTGATTTGCCCTCTCTGCTTATCCATTGGACTGTGGGTGTGCCACTAAGGCTAGGTCGAGTCTGATGTTGTTCTCTCCACGGAACTTGGCAATCTCTCCAACTCATAAGTTGGTACCATTATCTATAATGATGCTGTGAGGATATCCGAAGCGTGTGGCTATCTTCTTGAAAAACCTCACTGCTGATGCTCCGTCGACTCGGCTTACGGGTTCGACTTCCACCCACTTGGTGAACTTGTCAACGGCTACTAACAGGTGGGCGACTTTGAGAAAGGACCCACCATGTCAAGCCCCCAAACTGCAAACGGCCAAGTGATAGGAATAGTTCTGAGTTCTTGGGCTGGCACGTGGTCTTGCCTTGCGTACCTTTGGCATCCATCACAAACTCGCACTATCTTTTCTACGTCCAAATGCGCTGTCAACCAAAAGAACCCGTGTCTGAAAGCTTTTGACACCAAGGATCTAGTGGATGCATGATGACCACAATCACCTGCATGGATTTCTTGCAAGATTTGCCTGCCCTCTTCTGGAGACACACATCTCTGGTAGACTCCAGTGGTACTCCTTCTGTACAACTCGCCGTCAATGACTGTGTAGGACTTGCATCGTCTGATGAGTTGTCTCTATTTGACTTCATCCTCTGGCAGTTCGCCTCGGAGGAGATATGCAAGGTAGGGCTCTGTCCATGCTGGGATTGCCCGTACTGCTGCCACAAGTGCTGACTCTGGGTCTGGGAAGGCTAACTCCTCCTCTGAAGGTAACTTGACAGATGGATGATGGAGTTCATCCACAAACACATTGGGAGGTACTTTCTCTTGACGAGAGTCGAGTCGTGATAACGCATCAGCGGCCTCGTTCTTATGTCTGTCAATATGCTCGACTTGATAACCAGAAAAGAACCCGGCTATATGTTCGACTGCTCTTCTGTAAGCCGCCATATTTGCATCCTTCGAGTCCCAGGTTCCAGATACTTGTTGTGCCACGAGATCTGAGTCCCCGAAGCACCTGATGCGCTTGATGTTCATCTCCTTAGCCAAACGGAGTCCATGTAGCAAAGCCTCATACTCTGCCATGTTGTTTGTACAATCAAAATGCAACTGAAGGACATATGCCAACTTATCTCCTTTCGGTGAAGTTAAAACCACGCCGGCTCCTGAGCCTTAGCTGCCTGGACCCGTTGAAGTGCATTGTCCAATATTTGGTGCAGGGTGAACTTGGTGAGGACGTAAAGTCAGTCCAGTCATTGACGAAGTCGACCAAAGCTTGAGATTTAATGGCTGTCCTAGGCTCATATGTAATATGATAAGGACCCAATTCAATTGCCCACTTGGCAACTCGCCCTGTTGCTTCTATGTTGCATATTATATCAGCTAGTGGTGCTGAGCTCACCACTTTGATTGGATGCTCTTGAAAATAGTGCTTGAGTTTCCTACTTGCAAGAAAAACTCCATAAACTAGCTTCTGCCATTGAGGGTACCTTTGCTTTCAATATGTGAGGACTTCACTGATATAGTAAACAGGCCTCTGTACTAGATGCTCTTTTCCCTCCTCTGAACGCTCCACAACTACTACTGCGCTGACAACTCTTTCATTGGCACCCACATATAATAGCATGGTCTCCTTATCTGTAGGAGCTGCAAGCACTGGTGCTGATGATAGGGTTTTCTTCAAGCCTTCAAAAGCATCGTCGGCTTCTTTGTCCCATAAGAATTTCTCTGACTTCTTCAGGAGTCGGTAGAGAGGACCCGCCTTCTCTCCGAGTCTTGAGATGAATCTGCTTAGAGCTGCTACACAACCAGCGAGTTTCTGAACGTCTTTTAGACAAGTCGGCCTCTACAGGTTGTGAATAGCCTTGATTTTCTCTGGGTTTGCTTCAATGCCTCTCTCTGAAACAATGAAGCCGAGGAGTTTGCCTGCAGGGACTCCAAAAACACACTTGGCTGGGTTGAGCTTCATCTTATACTTGCGCGGGTTATTAAAGGTTTCTGTCAGGTCTGCTATCAAAGAGTCGGCTTTATGAGACTTGATGACTACATCATCCACATAAGCATTAACATTCCTTCCAATCTGTTCCTTGAAACAGTTCTGCATACACCTCTGATATGTAGCTCCTGCATTCTTGAGTCCAAAGGGCATTGTCGTATAGCAAAATGCTCCAAAGGGCGTAATGAAAGATGTCTTCAGCTCATCCTCTATCTTGAGTCTGATCTGGTGGTACCCTGAATAGGCATCCAGGAAACAAAGTAACTCTGATCCAGCTGTGGAGTCAATGATCTGGTCTATACGAGGTAAAGCAAACAGATCCTTAGGGCAGTGCTTGTTGAGACCCGTGAAGTCGATGCACATACGTAGCTCTCCTGTTTTCTTTGGTACTAGTACTGGGTTGGCCACCCACTCTGGGTGAAAAACTTCCTTGATGAACTCAGCTGCAAGGAGGCGAGCCACCTCTTCTCCAATGGCTTTTCTTCTATCATCATGAAACTTTCGAAGTCCCTGCTTTGCAGGTCTTGCATTAGGGTTAACATGTAAACTATGCTCGGCGAGTTCTCTCGGGACACCTGGCATGTTAGATGGCTTCCATGCAAAGACGTCCCGGTTCTCACGGATGAACTCGACGAGCGCGTTTTCCTATTTATGAGAGAGGTGCGCCCCAATGGTGAACTGCTTGGAAGAATCACCAGGGGTGAAATCGACTTGCTTTGTGTCCTGAGTTGACTTGAATTTCATTTTCTCCTCTGTGGCCGGCTTCTTGAGGACTGAGTTGTCCTCCGGGTCCACGTTTGCCTTGTAAATCTTCAGCTCCTCTTGAGCACAAGCTGTTTCTGCCATAGCCGCATCTCCCTGTTCACATTCTAATGCCATTTGCCTGCTGCCATTAACTGTAATGACTCCTGCTGGACCTGGCATCTTAAGCTTCAAGTAAACATAACACGGTCTGGCCATAAATTTGAAGTATGCTGGTCGACCAAAGAGAGCATGGTATGGACTCTTAAGGTCAACTACTTCAAAGGGCATAATCTCTGAACGAAAATTTTCCATTGTCCCGAAAGCAACCCCAAGATAGATCTTACCAATGGGTTTTGCTGACTTCCCTGGTACTATCCCATGAAAAACTGTCTCAGTTGGTATCAACTGCCTATCTTGCAGCTTCATCCTCTTGAATGTGTCATAGTATAAGACGTTGATACTGCTTCCACCATCCATAAGTACCTTATTTAATGTGTAACCCCCAACTTGAGGTGCTACCACTAAAGCTAGGAGCCCTGGATCGTTGACTCTTGGTGGATGATCTGCTCTACTCCATGTGACGACTTGCTCTGACCACTTGAGCCACTGTGGGACTGCTGGTTCCACTGCATTAACGGCTCGAACTTTCAATTTCCTGGCACATTTGGACGTGCTTGTTGTGAAGACATGATAACTCGGGTTCTGTGGTCGAGTTGTGACATAATACTGTCCTTGGCCATCATGGAGCTACTTCGGGTTCTGCTGGAACCCGCCCTGCTGGTTACCTCCTCCTTGCTGTAAGTTGGGGTTATGGCCGGCTCCTGCGCCATGGTTGCCGGGTCCTCCATTACCATTGTTTCCTCGATATCCATTGTCGTTGTTCCTATTGCCTAGCCCTGCGACTCTGGCACGCTGCAGATCCATGCATTGTCCCAAGGTATGACCACACTTCCCGTTTCTGGTGTGTTTAGGACGTGGACTCGCCAAAACCTCCTCTGTACTTGGCCTACACCCTTGATACCCTTGAGAGTTGTTGTCCTTGCGTCTGAACCCAGTGTTTCTGTTAGCTACCAGGTCAGAGCTGTCACCGTACGGCCTCTTAGTGCCACCTTGGTTTTGACCCTGATTTTGATTCTGACTTGGTCCACTGCCACCTTGTCCCTTTCCAGCTTCTTCCGGGTCCTTGGTTTTGTCCGTGGATGCGTGCTTATTGGCTCCGGCCATGATCTCTCCAATGGTGATCGGTATGCCCTGATTTAGACTATCTTTCATACGTCCCTGCATCCAGCTCAAAGGATTATAACTGCAGTTTCTCTCCAATGCCATCAACACAGAGATGGGTGGGAGTCCTTGCGATGAATTTATGATCTCTGAGACTCGCTTCATCCAGTGTCTTGCAGACTCGCCCTTCCGCTGAGTGCATCGCTCTAAGTCCTCTATGGTGCTCAGTTTCCTGCAAGTTCCTTGGAAATTTTGCACAAAAGCTGTCTTCAACTGCTCCCACGAGTGGATGGACCTGGGAGGCAAGTTCCTCATCCAAACTTTGGCTGTCTCGTCCATCATAAGATACATGAATTTGGCGCACAGCCCTTCTGAAGCGTTTCTGATACTCATTGCCATCTCATAGCTGCTAAGCCATGAAGTCGGGTCCATGTTTGGCTCATAGTTGCCCACTTTGCGCGGCTCCTTGAAGTTATCTGGGAAAGCCACGGCTCTGATGGCCTCTGAAAGACATGCGGGTCCTGTCAATGATGGAGAACTCCCTGGTGAGGTTACCTCAGTGAGCGCACGATGCGGCGGGTTCATCACTGGTGTTGCTGCTACTGCTACTGGTGCTGGTCCACCGGCTCCTCCGGCTTCTGGGACTCTGGCCTCAGCAGCTCTCATGTTCCTTGCTTCGTCAACTCGCCTTTGAGCTTCCGAAACAGTGGGTTGATGTGGTTGGTTCCTTACCAGCTCGCGGCGCCTTGCGCTTGTCGAGCCGGCCGGATGAGACTCATCATGTCGACTCCTTGCTCTGGAGTTATATGGAGTTGAAAGAAGTCGGCTTGCGTCTGGGAAATTGGGATAGAGGGCTCGTTGTGCCAAAGTTGTTTTCAGCATATCTATGGCGAGTCGTGCCTCCTGACTTGTTGGGTTTTCCATGAGTGGGATTCTGTCCAACACCATTGTTGCTGCATGTACGTTGTCAATTGGGTTTGAGTAGTGTCCCATAGGCGTGTGAAACCTCTGCGGTGGTGGACCCATACCGCCGACTCCTCCGCCAGGTGGTGGGGGTGGTGTATTGGCTCCAGCTCCTGCTCCGACTCCTCCGTTTCCTCCTGGTGGTGGTGGTGGTGGCGGGGGTGGTGTATTGGCTCCAGCTCCTGCTCCGACTCCTGCGCCTGGACCCGTCGGCATCTGAAACAGGTTGGTTGTATTGATTTGGACTCCTTCATGGAGTCGGCTTCGAGTCCTCCGATGCTGGATTGAGGCGAGTTCCTGTTGACGATTGCGTACTGCTGCTGCCTCAGCTTGTACACGCTCGTGCTCTGTCAGTATGCAAGATTGCTCGGCTTGTATACGTTCCTGCTCTGCTTGCACAAGGGCTTGATCTTCTACTAACTTGCGATTTGCCTCTGCGACCTCTGCCAATTGCTTCTCTATCGCCTGACGAGCTGTCAGCAACTACTCAGCTCGAGTCGCCGCGTTATCTGTTGTGATCTCCCTTGTCAGCAGATTGGGGTCAAATTGGCTCCCACCTGCGTTATCTCCACCGTTTTCAGGTCCGGACATGTAGACTCCAACATGACGTGGAGGTACTGGTGATTGCTCGTACTCTTCCTCTATTCCATACCCAAGTCGATCTTCAAACAAGGGCAAAATTGACTCTGAATCTGCGTCGTAATCTGGCTCGATATATGGCTCGGCCAGCGACTCCTTCTCATTGTTGATGATGAGCTGTTCCTCTGGTTTGGCTACTATGCCGACTTGTGATGTTCCAACGGACTTCTCTCCATCAGACTCCACCACAGCTGTTGCCTCTGAAACTGAATCCATCTGATTAGCACGGTTACCTGTGGTGCTGACCATGCCGACGAACACATTGATCTGGCCGAAGACGAGTTGATAGCCCTTGTCGACTTCATCCATCTCCGAGCTCCATCCTAGGTCATCGATCTCTGTCTCTCCAAGCTGATTGGTGTAGAGTCGCCTAATGGCGAGTTTCTCCATACCTCGGCGAGCTTCACCTACGATCTCAACTCCTTTCCTCTCCTGCCCCACGGTGGGCGCCAACTGTCGTGGGGTTGTCACGGCAAGTTCTTCCTCAGGGAAGATGATTTGTGGGGCCATTGACGATCGAAGTACGTAGGAGCTGTTAATCTCGCCTAAGGACAAGGATTTACCCAGGTTCGGCCCCTCTCGATGGAGGTAAAGACCTACTTCCTGCTTCGGCTTTATTGCTTGGATTGGTTCTCGATTACAAGGTTTCGACTCCTGTCGTGGGGTTGTCACGGCAAGTTCTTCCTCAGGGAAGATGAGTTCTGGGGCCATTGGTGATAGAAGTACGTGGGAACGGTTAATCTCGCCGGGGAACAAGGATTTACCCAGGTTCGGCCCCTCTGATTAGAGGTAAAGACCTACTTCCTGCTTCTATGTTATTGCTCTTGATTAGATCTCGACTTACAAGGACCCGGCTCCCACAATTCAGGAGCCGACGACTTCTCTCTGGTGGCTAGGGTTTCTCTCTACTGGTTGAAGCTTAGCTTACTACGATCCAGGACCCCCCTTATAAAGGTGGCGGGTTCCCAGACTTACAATCGGTATCGAGTTCTTCTCATACACGGAGTCCTACTCTAGGCTTTGTCCTTCCAAACTAGAACTCCGGGTTGTACTTGGACTCCATCTTTGGACGCGTCCTTTCTTCATCATGGGCCTTAGTCGGCTTGTCTCCAGCCCAGCCCATGTGACTTGACACGTGACTCGGCTTTGGCCTTCTTGGTCTTGGCGGGTCTACTTTCCGGGTCCATGGGCCTACCTATAAAGTATCCCCCATCAGTAGCCCCCGAATTTATCTTGGGCGCAGCTTGGCGGCTTCCTCTGACTTGTTGGTTCGACTCCCTGGGTCGACTCCTTCCACTTGAGCCACAGGCTCCAAAGTCGCTTGCTGCTAGCTCCAAGATGAATTCCTGCATAAAGACATAATAAATATAAAAGATGAGTCTATCCTCAGCCCTTGCTCAAGTCATCACCCTTGCCCTTGCACATGCTGGCCGGGTCTGTTGTGACTCTTGCGAACAAGGACTAGACAATTTGACTTTCACTGCCACAGGACTCGCCACTCTGGGACAAGCCGGCTTCTTCCAATTCTGTGACTTTAACCTTTCTCTGCTATGTCTTTACTGTTAACCACTGAACCGTTGCTAATGAAACGTTATCCACAGTTTGCTGTGGACCTGCACTGTAACTCTCTTAGGGTTTTACCCTCTCGATAAATACCGAAGGGTTAGGTTTTAAACCTCACTTGCCCCTTCAGCTCAAAATCTCATCTTCCTCTCTTCGCGCCCATCTCTTCCCGCGCCCAGCACGCACCGCCCGCACGCCATGGCTCCCAAGCGCGCAAAGACCACATCCAAGGCCAAGGTATCCTCGTCGAGCAGGACGGTGGACATCGCCGCCGCGGCCGCCGCCGCCGCCAAATCTTCCTCCAAGCGATCGATTTCCGCCGATTGGGGTGGATCTGTGGTCACGGCAGAGCAATTANTTAGCCCCGCCATCGACGCGCTCACCTCTGAGGAAGAGTGGGGTTGAGGAAGGAGTGAAGACGAATGAAGATCCTGAGGGGTATCCCTTCTTTTAAGAGGCTCGGATACGCCTTCAGCGGCCGTCGCCTCGCTCTCTCCGTTCCCGATAATCGAGGACGCTGGCGCAATTACTCCACCGGATGGATAACTTCAAGACCCGTGGGACGCGCACCCCAGTAGTGCGTGGCTCTGATGGGTAGGACAAGACGTTCAAGAGCTGACGCTAGGGACCCACTTTGACTCTTTTTGGTCATAGCCCCGGCGGCAGAAGGGCGTGGCCGCCGGGACTACCCGGGGGCTACTGTCGCAACAGTGGAACATGGGGTTCCCTGATGCGGTCAAAGTGGGTCCATCGCACATGGGCCCACCAAGGAGGCACTCAAGGCCAAGGCACAAGACTGGAAGATGGCCCCCATCTGCCCCACCGCGTCCATACGCGCGACATCGACAACCAAGGCAAAGGACCCGGGGACCCTCCGGGGCCCCCTCGACCCGGAAGCAGGCATGGAGGTCCTGGGACCACGACGCCCGGGCAGGAGGCCAGGCTCACCCCCGGGAACCAACCTCTAGTGCGCAAAGAAGATAAGGCCTTGCCAGCCCTGGCTGGAAGCTCCTAGAAGACTTTGGCGCCAAGAAGATTGGAGGCACAAAAGGGGGGTGTCGTGGGGTTGTCCACGGCAAAGTTCTTCCTCAGGGAAGATGAGTTCTGGGCCATTGGTGATAGAAGTACGTGGAACGGTTAATCTCGCCGGGAACAAGGATTTACCCAGGTTCGGCCCCTCTGATTAGAGGTAAAGACCTACTTCCTGCTTCTATGTTATTGCTCTTGATTAGATCTCGACTTACAAGGACCCGGCTCCCACAATTCAGGAGCCGGCGATTTCTCTCTGGTGGCTAGGGTTTTCTCTCTACTGGTTGAAGCCTAGCTTACTACGATCAGGACCCCCCTTATAAAGGTGGCGGGTCCCTGGACTTACAATCTGTGTCGAGTTCTACTCATACACGGAGTCCTACTCTAGGCTTTGTCCTTCCAAACTAGAACTCCGGGTTGTACTTGGACTCCATCTTTGGACGCGTCCTTTCTTCATCATGGGCCTTAGTCGGCTTGTCTCCAGCCCAGCCCATGTGACTTGACACGTGACTCGGCTTTGGCCTTCTTGGTCTTGGCGGGTCTACTTTCCGGATCCATGGGCCTACCTATAAAGTATCCCCCCATCAGTAGCCCCCGAATTTATCTTGGGCGCAGCTTGGCGGCTTCCTCTGACTTGTTGGTTCGACTCCCTGGGTCGACTCCTTCCACTTGAGCCACAGGCTCCAAAGTCGCTTGCTGCTAGCTCAAGATGAATTCCTGCATAAAGACATAATAAATATAAAAGGTGAGTCTATCCTCATTCCTTGTTCAAGTCATCACCCTTGCCCTTGCACATGCTGGCCGGGTCTGTTGTGACTCTTGCGAACAAGGACTAGACAATTTGACTTTCACTGCCACAGGACTCGTCGCCCTGGGACAAGCCGGCTTCTTCCAATTCCGTGACTTTAACCTTTCTCTGCTATGTCATTACTGTTAACCACTGAACTGCTTAATAGCGAAACGTTATCCACAGTTTGCTGTGGACCTGCACTGTAACTCTCTTAGGGTTTTACCCTCTCGATAAATACCGAAGGGTTAGGTTTAAAACCTCACTTGCCCCTTCAGCTCAAAATCTCTCCTTTCTCTCTTCGCGCCCATCTCTTCCCGCGCCCAGCACGCACCGCCCGCACGCCATGGCTCCCAAGCGCGCAAAGACCACGTCCAAGGCCAAGGTATCCTCGTCGAGCAGGACGGTGGACATTGCCGCCGCGGCCGCCGCCGCCGCCAAATCTTCCTCCAAGCGATCGATTTCCGCCGATTGGGGTGGATCTGTGGTCACGGCGGAGCAATTAAAGACTCATAGGCTCTCAGGTTTGATTCCCTCTAGCGCTCAAGCTCGGGCCCCAGGGGATGAGGTCGTTCCCTCTCCCGCTAAGGGCGAATTAGTTGTCTTCGTGGAGCACCTGTTCCGCGGTTTTTCTCCCCCCGACGATCTTTTCTTCCGCCAGCTCCTTGAACTCTATGAGCTGCGGATTCATGACTTGGCTCCTAACTCCATTCTCACCCTTTCCAATTTCGTCGTTCTCTGTGAGGATTACCTCCAGATTAAACCCGACATCAATCTCTGGCTTGAGCTCTTCTACTGCAACCCTCAGCCCGAGACCTCTGGGGGCCCTCTTCTCCAATGTGGCGCCGTCGCTCTTCAACGGCGCCTCAATTCTGTCTTCCCAAAGCCAATCTTTCCCAATCGCATCAAGGATTGGCAAAAAACCTTTTCTATTGCAAGGATACCTCCCCTGCAAATGAACCCAAGCTTCCCTTGTTCTCTGAGGAACGCCTCCGGGCGACTCCTCTGATGAAAGCTAGGTGCCCCGAGGCCGCCCGGCCAAGAGTCGAGTCTCTGATCACTCGCATCCGGGCCCTCTTGTCCCATAACTTGGAAAATATGGATCTGGTCCGCTGCTGGACGACTTGGAGAATCCAGCCACTGAGTCCTAGGACTCGGTTGATATGCTCATATACCAGATGCGCTGGTGATGATCTTCGAGTGACAGAGCAGCTATCTGATGGACCCGAACTTGGTCGACTTATCAAAAAGTTGACTGGGAAACCGTTGAAGGATCAAGCTCACTTCGGGCTCCAGCCCTTCTGCTCGACCAACCCAGCTCCTGATGTAAGTATCGCTCTCTACTTCATTTCTGTCTCGATGTCACTTGTACTGCTTACTAATTCTCTTTCGTTGACTCTGTTGCAGCTCACCGACTCCTTCTGGAAGCCGGCCTCTGGAGCTGGTAATAAGAATAAAGCTGAAGCTGAGGCTGAGGCTGAAGAAGAAATTCCTGCCACAGATCAAACCACTGTGGCAGAAGACACTGATGATGCGGATGAGGAGTCCTCCCAGGGGGCTCCCGCTGAAGACGATGCTGCCGATGAGGAGTCCTCGCCAGAGGCTCCAACTGAAAATGCTGATGAAGAGGAGTCCTCTCAGGAGGCTCCCATCGTGGAAGAGATTGACGATGACGAGTCCTCTCCAGAGGCTCCCACCACAAGAAAACTGATACTGCCTCTGCTCAACCGTCGCCATCTGCGGAGTCCTCTGCTAGGAGTCACTCCTCCTCTTCTCCGGCTTCAAATAATAATGGCTCTCGAGAGGCTGTTCCCAAGGTACCACTCTCACGAGTCCTTGGGTCCTCTCGCTCTCCTACTAAGCCTGAAGAACACGTGCAGAGTGTTATCGCTGCCAGAAAGAGGAAGCTGCGCTCCGATGGGCCTGCAGATGCTCCTGAGCCTCTGCCAGTTTCACACCAGCGGAAATCGGCTTCTCCTCCCCAGAAGGACGATTCTTACCACTCTGGCATGTCAATGCCTTCTTCAGACTCTCAGGCCTACTTGGACCTGGAGACCAATGTTGGGTAAGATTTCTTTGTTTCTATACTTGCACTTAAATGACTTCTGCTTTTTCCCTTTTCACTAATTCTGGTGCTGACTTCTATCTTTGTGTATTTCAGGGCTCGGCCTTGTGCCAAAGTGACCAAGCTCCCAGGCATGGTTGATATATCCTCTGGGCGTGGACCTGTCCCTCCTTCGACCTCTGAAACAACCAGTACAAGGACAGGTCCTTCCATCGCTGCATCAGCTGGCGCAACCACGACTCCTACCATTCCCGAGTCCTCTTCAAAGGCTCGGGCGGCGACTCCAACAATAGTCCAGCCCAGCTCTGGCGCTGCGACTCCTGATTCTGTGCCTCAAGTTCATCCGGCTCCTGTCAAGCCGACTCCTGCAGCCTCTCCATCCATCAAGATCAAGTCATCTACTGACTACAGTCGACTTCGGGTGGCAGATAATATGTCATTTTCCGAAGCCTATGCTGAAGCAGTCGACTTGAACGATCAAGCTGCTAGGCTGAAGGACGACGAGCAAGCGGCTCTTAGGTCTCTTCATATGGTTCATGAAGTAAGCTTTTCTGACTTCACCTTATATGCCATGCTAGCATCATCCTATCCCAGTAGCCCCCAAGCACCTGTCTGTGGTGACTTGAGCCTAGGATAGGTGCTTTGATTTGAAACTGAACTCAATTACTACATAGAAAAAATTTGCACACTGTAGCCCCCAAGCACTGAGTCCTTAGCTCTACTAGGACTCGGGGCTGCTAATTTACTGTCTGTCGGGTCCTTAGACCAAAAACTTTTGCACGAGTAGCCCCCAAGCGCCGAGTTGTCAGCCTTACTCGTACTTAACTTGATGAAAAATTCTGATCTGCCAGTAGCCCCCAAGCGCCAAGTTGCTAACTTTTGGCGACTTGGAGCTTAGGACTTGTCGATTAGGACTCATGCCAGCTTGCTGTTTATGAAAAAACTGACTCCTGAGTAGCCCCCAAGCGCCAAGTGGTTAACTTGTGACGACTTGGAGCTTCATGAGTTCTTTATGTAACTTGTGGAGCTCACTTGTGCTTTATGACTTGTTATTGCAGTGCATTGTCTCCAAGATGAAGAGAGATATGAAAGAACTTGAGGACCAGGCAGCTGCCAGTGCCAGGTCTGCCATGGCCGAAAAAGAACACTCCCTTCAGCTTGAGAAGGATCTGAAGACCTTGGCTGCTCAACTGGAGCAGGTAAAGAAAGAGTCGGCTGAGGCCAAAAAGATTGCTCAGAAAGCACACAATGACCTACAAGCTGTGTTCAACACTTGCAAAAAAGGCATTGGTGCCATGTGTCAGCATATATTTGGTGAGTTTATGACTTTTGCTTGCTTTCTTTTGCACCTTTCTGAATTGCTTTTCGACTGACAATGACTCCTTGATTTCCTTTCTGCAGGGGCTGACTCCCCAAAGCTTAAATTGCCCACAAGCAAGCAACTATCTGAGATGCTTGATTACTGTCATGGGCTACAAGAGGGAGCCCGTTCTGTGGTCAAGTATTTGAATCATAAAGGCAAGTGCCCCAAAGAGCCTGAACGTCTGGTGGACGAGTTGTCCAGAGCACCAGGCTATGTGCGTCTGTGGAAACAATCTTCCATGAGGAGATCTGCCATAAGGATACTTGCACTGGCACACAGCTACTACCCCACTGTTCTGGAGCCAGCAATGCTTACAATGGGGAAGCCTGAGCAGCATGAAGATGGCAAACCTTTTACTCAGGATGATTTCAAGGCCGAAGAAAAATTGGTGCGGCCATATGCTTGTGAGATTGCCAATAAGATGGACCCTGAGGTATGGGTTCATCATTATGATTTGGAGAACAAGAGAGTCGCTCCAGTAACTCCTGAGATAGTAAACTTTGGCCGCCCATCACAGGACCCATCTGGTGTGTTCTCTTCTTCTGCCGGTCCGAGTTCATCGTCACCGGCGGCTCCTATTCCAAGTGCCGAGCCTACCCTGAAGACTCCTGCTGCGCCCACTCCTTCTAGAGCTGTCTCTGGAGACGCTCAGAAACAAGCAGAGCTTGCTACACATATGAAGAGTCCCAAGGGTACTGGATTTCAAACGAAGAGAGTCGCCACCAAGCCTCCATTGAAGCCGGCTCCTTCTTCTGCTGCTCAAGCACAAGGCAAATCTCCTGTGAAGAAAAGTTCCTCAACTCCCGCTGTTCAAGCAAAGGACAAGTCGCCTGCTAGGGAGGACTCCTCGACTCTGGCGAAGGAGTCAGCTCCTCTGGAAGACAACCCTCTGAATGACTTTTGATTACTACGTAATGTTGTGTTACTATTGAAACTTTGTAATTATGCACTACTGGTGCTTTTAAACTATTGAGCTTGGTAGCTCTTTTGAGTTGTAATGATGCACTACTGGTGCTTTAAACAATTGAGCTTGTTTAGCTATTTTTTTAAAATTTTGTGCCAATCGGCTTGGTTCTTATAACCCGTCTAATTTTTCGCTGATGAATAAGTAGGCCCTGCATGACTTCTCTTACAGTGTGTGCTGACAGGTTCTTAACTCATATGTTCCTTGGGATCCATAAGAGAGAGAAACAAGTCATGCCTGTAGATAGATCATATTGTGCAGGATGCATCTGACTTACCAGCGAGAAAACTAGGAAAATTTGGCTACTGTGCCGGGTCCAAGAGTTTAAGCTTAACTTTTTTCGCTGAAAAGCAAGCCCCCAAGAACCTGATGATCAAAATTTAAAGAACAAAGCGCACTCACTGGGTGACTCGACTAAAGGACTCATGTTCACAAAAGCCGGCTTTATTTCATTTGATCATAATAATTCGATTACATCTAGGCATGGCTCACTGGGCTCATTGCCTTTCAACTCATGAATCTGTTACAACTTAAGTATAATAAGGACGTAACTGAGCTATGTTCCAAGGCCTCTTTGCCTCTGCATAAGGATCTAGAGTATGAGCTGTGTCAGCTCCTTTGCCTACACTTGCCGGTTCTCGCACATCCATTAGATAGTACGACCCGTTGTTCAGATTCTTGCTTATGACGAACGGTCCTTCCCATGGTGGAGATAACTTGTGCATCCCTTCCTTATTCTGGACTAGGCGAAGCACTAAGTCTCCTTCCTGGAAAGTCCGGGTCTTGACTCTGCGTGCGTGATACCGCCGCAGGTCCTGCTGATAAACTGCTGATCTCTCAAGGGCTAACTCCCTTGCTTCTTCAAGTGCATTGACCGAGTCCTGGCGGGCGAGTTCGTTTTCTGTCTCAACATAATTGGTGACTCGTGGCGAGTCATGCAACAAGTCGCTTGGCAAGACAGCTTCTGCTCCATACACCATGAAGAAAGGTGTGAAGCCAGTGGATCTGTTAGGAGTCGTCCTGATGCTCCAAAGTACTGCTGGTAACTCCTCAACCCAAGACCCGGCGGCTCTTAGCAAAGGGACTCGGAGCCGAGGCTTAATCCCCTTTAACAACTCCTGATTTGCCCTCTCGGCTTGTCCATTGGACTGTGGATGTGCCACTGAGGCTAGGTCGAGTCTGATGTTGTTCTCACCACAAAACTTGGCCATCTCTCCAACTGATAAGTTGGTACCATTGTCTGTAATGATGCTGTGAGGATACCCAAAACGTGTTGCTATCTTTTTTGAAGAATCTCACTGCTGATGCACCGTCGACTCTGCTGACGGGTCCCACTTCCACCCACTTGGTGAACTTGTCAACTGCTACAAGCAGATGAGTCTTCTGACAAGGCGACTTTGAGAAAGGGCCCACCATGTTGAGTCTGATCTGATGGTACCCTGAATATGCATCCAAGAAACAAAGCAATTCTGACCCTGCTGTGGAGTCGATGATCTGGTCTATGCGAGGTAATGCAAACGGGTCCTTAGGGCAATGCTTGTTTAGGCCCGTGAAGTCGATGCACATCCGCAACTCTCCTGTCTTCTTTGGTACCAACACTGGATTAGCCACCCACTCTGGATGAAAGACCTCCTTGATGAACTCGGCTGCGAGGAGCCGAGCCACCTCTTCTCCTATGGCTTTCCTTCTGTCATCATGAAACTTGCGCAGACCCTGCTTAACTGGTCTTGCATTAGGATTAACGTGTAAGCTGTGCTCGGCGAGTTCTCTCGGGACTCCAGGCATGTCAGATGGCTTCCATGCAAAGACGTCCCGGTTCTCACGGATGAACTCGACGAGCGCGCTTTCCTATTTATCAGAGAGGTGTGCCCCAATGGTGAACTGCTTGGAAGAGTCGCCAGGGGTAAAGTCGACTTGCTTTGTGTCCTGAGCTGACTTGAATTTCATCTTCTCCTCTGTGGCCGGCTTCTTAAGGACCGAGTTGTCCTCCGGGTCCACGTTTGCCTTGTAAAACTTTAGCTCCTCTTGAGCACAAGCTGTCTCAGCCATAGCTGCATCACCTAACTCGCACTCCAATGCCATCTGTCTGCTGCCATTAACTGTAATGACTCCTGCTGGACCTGGCATCTTGAGCTTCAAGTACACATAACATGGCCTGGCCATAAACTTGAAATATGCAGGTCGACCAAAGAGAGCATGATATGGACTCTTAAGATCCACTACCTCAAAAGGCATAATCTCTGAACGAAAATTCTCCACTGTGCCAAAGGCAACCTCAAGGTAAATCTTACCAATGGGTTTGGCCGACTTCCCTGGTACTATCCCATGAAACACTGTCTCTGTTGGAATTAGCTGTCTATCTTGCAGCTGCATCCTCTTGAATGTGTCATAATACAAGATGTTGATACTACTTCCACCATCCATAAGCACTTTGTTCAATGTATAGCCCCCAACTTGAGGTGCTACCACCAAGGCTAGCTGCCCTGGGTCGTCGACTCTTGGAGGATGATCTGCCCGACTCCATGTGATAGTTTGCTCTGACCACCTGAGCCACTGTGGAAGGGCCGGCTCTACTGCATTAACTGCTCTAACTTTCAACTTCTTGGAACGTTTGGACGTGCTTGTTGTGAAGACATGGTAACTGCCACGACTCGGGTTTGGCTGCCGAGTTGTGACATAGTATTGCCCATTGCCATCATGAAGCTGCTTCGGGTTCTGCTGGAACCCGCCCTGCTGATTACCTCCTCCTTGAGGTTGGTTTGGATTGTTGCCGGCTCCTCCGCCGTTATTGCCGGGTCCTCCGGCTCCATTGTTTCCTCTATATCCACCATTGTTGTTACCTCCTCCTGGCCCTTGGAACCTGGCGCGCTGCAAATCTACGCACTGTCCCAAGGTATGACCGCATCTACCGTTCTTGGCATGTTTAGGGCATGGAATCCTCAAGACCTCCTCTGTGCTTGGAGTACGGCCTTGGTACCCACCAGAATTATTGTCCTTGCGTCTGACTCCAGCGTTTGTGTTGGCCACTAGGTCAGAGTTGTCTCCATACGGCCTCTTGCCACCACCTTGATTCTGGTTTTGACTCTGGTTCTGATTCTGACCGTTGCCACCTTGTCCTTTAGTCCCTTCCTCCTGATCCTTTGTTTTGTCTGTGGCAGCGTGCTTATTAGCACCTGCCATGATCTCACCAATCGTAAGGGGAATACCTTGATTCAGGCTCTCCTTCATACGACCTAGCTTCCAACTCAAGGGATTGTAACTGCAATTTCTCTCCATCGCCATTAACACTGAAACTGGTGGGAGTCCTTGTGAGGAGTTAATGATCTCTGAGACTCGCTTCATCCAGTGCCTTGCTGACTCGCCCTTCCTCTGGACACACCGCTCCAGGTCCTCGATGGTGCTGAGCTTTTTGCATGTGCCTTGGAAGTTCTGAATAAAAGCCGCCTTCAATTGCTCCCAAGAGTTGATTGACCTAGGAGGCAAGTTGCGCATCCAAACCTTGGCTGCTCCCTCCATCATAAGATACATGAACTTGGCACACAGATTACCTGTGGCATTGCGAATACTCATCGCCATCTCGTATGTACCCAACCAAGAGGTCGGGTCCATGTTGGGCTCATAGTTTGGAACCTTGCGCGGCTCCTTGAAACTGCTGGGAAAGGACTCGGATCTGATGACATCAGACAGGCACTCTGGTCCTGTTAACGCTGGGGAAGCACCAGGAGAAGTCACCTCCTCGTGCACCCGGGTTGGCTGAGGCGGGTTTGCTGCATCCACTAACGCTCTATCCCTCTCTGCCTCCCGAGCTCTTGCTGCTTCTCTTTCTCGTCGTTGCCTTGCTTCATCAACCACTAGCTGAGCTTGTGAAGCGGTTGGTATGTTTGCACGATTCCTCACTAGTTCACGACGCCTCGCACTCGTAGAGTTAGCAGGATTGGACTCATCGTGCCGACTCCTCGTACCTGAGTTAAAGGGTGTTGAATGTAGCCTACTTGCATCTGGAAAAGTTGGATACAAAGCTTGCTGAGTCAAAGCTGTTTTCAGTAACTCGATAGCCTCACGAGTCTCCTGTCCCGCTGGTCCCTCTGGTACCACAATATTCTCCAATCTCAGAGTCGCCGCATGAACGTTGTCCATAGGATTAGAATAATGTCCCTCTGGAGTATGAAATCTGTTAGGCTGTGACCCTAAGCCACCAGATGCTCCTCCTCCGACTCCTCCTTCAGGCGGTGGTCCGTTGGTACGGCTGCCTCCCGGTCCTTCTGGGGGTGGTGGTGGTGGTGGTGGTGGTGGTGGTGCTCCTCCGGCTCCTCCTGCGGCGCCTCCTGCTGCCGCTGAGCCTCCCAGTCCGGCTCCTCTGCCTGGACCATTGGGTGTGGTGAATAGATTGGTTGGATTGATGTGGACTCCATCATGCAAGTGACTCCTGGCTCTGCGGTGTTGAATTGAAGTAAGCTCCTCGCGGCGCCTCCGCACGACCTGAGCTTCATCTTGGACTCGGGCCTGCTCTGCAGCTAGTCTACGGTTTGCCTCTGTAATATCAGCTAGTTGCTTCTCCAACGCAGCACGAGCATTGGTTAACTCGGCCGCCCTCTCTGCGGCATTACTTGCATTGATTTCCTTTGTCAACAGAGTCGGGTCAAACTGGTTCCCGGTGTTTCCAGACATGTAAACTCCCACAACACGAGCGCGTACTGGCGACTCCTCATAATCCTCTTCCTCTATCCCATACCCAAGCCGATCTTCAAACAAGGGTAGGATGGACTCTGAATCTGCATCATAATCTGAATCTGACTCTTGAAGCATCTCTGGTTCCTCAGCTAGGGGTTCCTCAGACTCGGCGATGATGCCGACCTCTGAAGTTCCGACCGACTCCTCGCCGTCGGACTCGACGACAACGGTTGGCTCTGGTACTGACTCCGCCGAGTTCGCGCGAAGACCCGACATGCAAACCATCCCGACGAACACGTTGATTCCTCCGAAGACAAGCTGATAACCCTCGTCGACTTCGTTCATCTCCGAGGTCCAGCCTGAGTCATCGATCTCGGTCTCTCCATGCTCATCCGTGTAGACCCGCCCGATGGCGAGTTTCTCCATAGCCCGACGAGCAGCTCCAACGATCTCAACTCCTTTCGTCACCGTAGGCCCCACGGTGGGCGCCAACTGTCGTGGGGTTGTCACGGCAAGTTCTTCCTCAGGGAAGATGAGTTCTGGGGTCATTGGTGATAGAAGTACGTGGGAACGGTTAATCTCGCCGGGGAACAAGGATTTACCCAGGTTCGGCCCCTCTGATTAGAGGTAAAGACCTACTTCCTGCTTCTATGTTATTGCTCTTGATTAGATCTCGACTTACAAGGACCCGGCTCCCACAATTCAGGAGCCGGCGATTTCTCTCTGGTGGCTAGGGTTTCTCTCTACTGGTTGAAGCTTAGCTTACTACGATCCAGGACCCCCCTTATAAAGGTGGCGGGTCCCTGGACTTACAATCTGTGTCGAGTTCTACTCATACACGGAGTCCTACTCTAGGCTTTGTCCTTCCAAACTAGAACTCCGGGTTGTACTTGGACTCCATCTTTGGACGCGTCCTTTCTTCATCATGGGCCTTAGTCGGCTTGTCTCCAGCCCAGCCCATGTGACTTGACACGTGACTCGGCTTTGGCCTTCTTGGTCTTGGCGGGTCTACTTTCCGGGTCCATGGGCCTACCTATAAAGTATCCCCCCATCAGGGGGCAGAGGCGGAAAAGCTGTCAGCCTCTGTCCGCCCTCCCTAGAAAAGGTGGGTGACCTCACCTACCCCTTATGAGAAGAATACTTGGACGAGAGGAGGCCACGTCGCCTCCAAAGGAGAACCCGAAGGGGCTTTCCTGCCAAAACCCCTCCGGCCCCAAGGGTGCACTTGTGGTATCCCCTTAGCCTATAAAAGGAGGACTGAGGCACCGAAGAGAAGGGAGGACATAAACAAGATCACAAGATCGAAAGAGGACAAGATGGAACACTGTCGAGTTGGAGGCTAGGCTAGGTAGTGCACAAGTCCAAGGTTAGCTTAGGCGAGAGGTGATCTCCTCCGGACCAGGATCTGCTCGTCTTCAACCTCTAGCCAACACCTCCTGGGTTCTCACCCGCGACCACCATTGTAAAGGTACACCATGATATACCTCTCAATCCAAACATGCAGGAGTAGGGTTGTTAGCCTCCGGGCGGCCCGAACCTGGGTAAACTCCTTATGTCTCTGTGATGCTTGCTAGTATGTAGATCTCGAGCGTAGACGAATCCCTCGGGCGGAAGACTTTACTCAGCCTCCTTCGCGCCCCATACCGAACCTAAAAAGGGGGTATCCTTTACTCCCGGTGCCCGTGATCCAAGACACGACACAATCTGATTGAGATCGGCAATGAACCTTTCAACAAACAGATTAACCGTCAGGGGACTTTGGTAGACCTGTTCATGAATAGCCTTCCGTCTCGCATGCCAGATCGACCATAACGTAACAAACACCTTTACTTGTTCCTCGTGCTTAAGCGTTGCGATCAGATTCGCAAGCCAACTCCATGCATCACCTTCGCCTGAGGCACACAGATGCTCCGTAACCTCCTCGTCAGTGAGGGCCCATACACTCCTGGACATCGCACAGTCCAGTAAAGCATGTCGCCATGAATCCAGCGTGCCACACAGCTGGCATCGATCATCATCCGCCATCCCTCTGCGGTGTCTCACCGTGTTAGTTGGCAGTGATTTTTTAGCTAATCTCCACATGAACACACGAAATTTCGACGGCACTTGCGTGTTCCAAATTGAGCTCCACTCCGAGGCCACACGCCCCCCATCAGACCCCGATGCTCTTCTCTCCAGCCAAGCCTCCCTTCGATCGCGAGTAGTGATCAACATTTTGTACGCTGATCTGACAGAGAAGACTCCCTTCCGATCGTAATGCCAAGCCCAGAAGTCATCATATCTCCTGGTACATATTGGGATTTCCTTTATAATTTGCATGTCCATCGGCATGAGATATTGAAGAAGCTTCTCATTATCCCATGATGCTGTGCTCATATCTATAAACTCCGAGACTCTCTCCGGAGGGTCGTCAGCAAGGCATGCCAGAGGGCGGAGCATGCCATCTCTTGGAATCCATTGGTCATTCCATGGATCCGTGTTCTCCCCGGTACCAATCCTTTTGATTAAACCTTGCTTGATGACCTTAACCCCCTCATGCACCGCTCGCCACACCTGCGACGGGTTTGATCCCAACTCTGACTGAAGCAAACCCCCATCCGGGAAATAGCGGGCCTTCAGAACCCTTGCGCTCAACGTTTCTGGGTTCTGCAGCAGCCTCCAGCCCTGTCTCGCTAGCAGCGCTAAATTGAAAATCTCCACGTCTCCAAACCCCAAACCTCCCAGCTATTTGGGTTTGCACATATCACTCCAAGACACCCAGCTTGGCCTCCTCTTCCCCTCCTTGTTGATACCCCACCAGAACTTGCTCAACATGGAATTGATGTGCTGACACAAGCCTTGTGGCAAAATAAAACACGCCATTGAGAACAAGGGAACCGCTTGTGCAACAGATTTAATCAAGACATCTTTCCCCCCTGCCGACACTAGTTGCTCCATCCACCCTTGAATCTTACTCCAGATTCTATCTTTAATATACTTGAACGCACCTCGCCTTGATCTGCCAACATCAGATGGCATACCTAGGTACTTTGCATTAAGAGACTCATTCTGCACTTCAAGGACAGTTTTGATCCCTTCTTTCACACCATTCAGACATCCCCTACTAAAGAAAATAGAGGACTTGTCCCGATTAATTCTCTGCCCCGATGCCATACAATATCGGTTCAGTAGATCATGAATCTTCCCAGCACTCTCAGTATCTGCTTTGAAGAGCAGCAGGCTGTCATCGGCAGAAAGTAGGTGACTGACCGCCGGAGCTGTCGGTGCCACCTGTAATCCATGGAGCTCTGATGATAAACTGTGATGTTTTAAAAGGCACAAAAGGCCCTCTGCTGCTAATAAAAAAAGATACGGAGATATAGGGTCACCCTGGCGAACCCCTCGAGAGGGTATAAATTGCTGCAATTTACCTCCATTAAACAGGACTTGAAAAGAAACCGTGGTTACCAACCTCATCACTCTATGAACCCATAGACGATGGAAACCTTGCTTGAGCATGATGGCCTCCAGATACCTCCACTCCAACATGTCATATGCCTTCCTCATATCAAGTTTGAGCGCACAAAACCGATTCTTCTTTGCCTTATTCCGCTTCATGAAATGTAAACACTCATACGCGGTAATGATATTGTCTGTGATCAGCCTCCCCGGGACAAAAGCTGATTGTTCCTCCGCTATTATCTCCGGTAACACCATCCTCAAACGGTTTGCTAAGACCTTGGATGCAATCTTGTAAATAACATTACAGAGACTTATAGGCCTAAACTGTCCCAACTCCTCAGGGTTAGCTACTTTTGGAATTAGTACAATAAAAGTCTGATTTATTTCACGCATGTCATCCTCTCCCTTGATGACGCGCAGAACGGCCGAAGTTACCTCTTCCCCACAAATATCCTAGTGGGTTTGAAAGAAATGCGCTGGGAACCCATCCGGTCCCGGGGCTTTCGTTGGAAACATCTGGAAGAGGGCTGCCTTCACCTCCTTTTCCTCGAAAGGTTTTAGCAAATCATCATTCATCTGATTTGTAACCTTTGATGGGACCGCTCTAAGCACCTCCTCCATCTGTGCCACCCCCTCTGAGCGATACAAATTCTCATAGAAACTCCGCGTAATGTTTGCCATCTTGTGATCATCATTAGTGACCACGCCATCCTGCCGCTTAATACAACTAATCTGTTTTCTCTTCTTTCTCTTGCTGGCCCTCAGGTGAAAAAATCTGGTGTTCTTATCACCCTCAGCCAGCCATTGGACCTGTGATCTCTGACGCCACATCACTTCCTCTCTCTGATACAGCTCAACTAACCGTTGTGATACTTTAATCTCCTCATAGGAAGGACCCAAACGTGCCACATCTGCCTATAGCTCCGACAGACGACAGTTTAGTTGTTTGATTTCTCGTTGAACATGGCCAAAGGTGTTCTTCCCCCAGTTCTCCAGCGATCCAGAGACACGCGCCAGCTTCTCTTTCAGCTGCGACATTGTAGCAGCCTTACGATCTTCCGTCCACACGTCCTGAAGATGTGGCTTAAACTGTTCGTGGGATTCCCACATTATCTCATAGCGGAAGATCTTGTCCTCCGTCGCTCTCCTCACCCTCGCTGTCTCACGCCAGTTCAAGAGGATCGGGCAATGATCTGAGGTAACTCCCGTTAGGTGTCGTACCGTTGCAAGAGGGAACCGAGAGCTCCAGGACGCTGTCGCCAAGGCCCTGTCCAGTCGCACCCTACAGAACGAACCCCCTGCAACACGTTTCTCAAAGGTCCATCTTGTACCTTTAAAACCAAGGTCTGCCATTTCACACACATCGACAGCCTCTCTGAACCCTGCTATCTGGCCAGGGCTTCTATCTCCCACACCATCGTGTACATGTTGGTGAAGAACCTCGTTAAAATCCCCTATACACATCCATGGTAAGGGTGATGATGACTTGATAAACTTGAGCATATCCCAAGTCTTAAACCTCTCCGAAATCTGAACTTCCCCATACACACAGGTTAGCCTCCAGGGGTCGGAATCCCTCTCGGTTATCACTACATCTAGGTGGTACTGAGAATACGGCAAATCTCCAGCTTTATTTCATTGTTCCAAAACATAGAGAGGCCTCCACTACGCCCCGAACTGCTTACAGCAAAAGAATGATCAAAGCCTAGTCTACCAGCTAGGCTCTGAGCCCGTAATTTATGTATTTGAGTTTCAAGTACACAAAGAACGGTAGGTTTGAAGCATCTCACGAGCTCGCTGAGCTCCCTAACTGTCGCGTCGCTTCCCATCCCGCGATAGTTATAGCTTAAGCAACTCATTGCTCCCGGCAGCACTCCACCTCGTTGGAGCCCGCCTCTAAGCTAGCACTGTCTTCCTTTCTCGCCCTCTTCGGGTCTGGTTTGACCGGTGACTGATTCAGCCCCGTGTTAGCTGCCTCCAGCAGCAAAGCCTGGTCCAGGTTCTTCCTTGCTCCTTGCCCCTCTCGCTTATCCATGATTTGAGGCAGTGCTGAGCCCTTTCCCATCTTGCTGTTCACAGCCGATGGTGAACCACCCTGAGGGCGCTTGCGAGAATCAGCAGTTTTATCTTTCCCGCGCCCGCCCTGTCCACCATCTCCATCTCGTGCCCTTCCTTGCACACCTGGTGTCTTAGGGTTCCAGTCATCCACAGGTGCAATCATCCATGTGCCATACTGCTTTGCTTCATCATCATGTACACCCTCTCCGCACTCCTCGTGGCCATGACCGAACAATCCACAAACCTCACAGAACCACGGCAACTTCTCATACATCACTTGGAAATGCAACCTCTCAGTTCCTTCCGGGTGCAGCCCAACTACACGTGTCAAAGGCTTGTTCATGTCAAGCTTGATCCTCACTCTGACAAAACTAGTGCCGCTCGCACCCAAAGCGTAGAGATCAATGCTCTGTACTTCTCCAATACGTGCTGCCATGTCTTTCACAATGTTCTCCTTGCGAAACAGAGGGGGAATCCCTCGGATCTGAACCCATGCATGCATGCGATCAAGAACCACCGATTTTGGGTCGGCTATCCCGTCATAAGGCTCCAGCAGTACTCCTTGTTGTCTGAAGATCTAGGGTCCCTCAAGCATCACCCTGTTCCAGTCTCCCAAACATGAAACTTGGAGAACAAAAAGGTTGTCCTCCACCGGCCTGATCGACCACTTCCGTGTGAAGCCCCACGCACCGTCCATCTTCTGGAAAAACGGCTGTTTCCCAAAGTGCTTTGAGGTGTGAACCTGTACCACCGCCATCCACTTTGCTCCTTCCTTCAGATTCACAAAATCCTCCCATGGGAGAACAACATCATCTAATTCCTCATCCTTGAGTACAAGCTTCTTCATCAGGTCTTGTAGATTCACCTGAGGTTTAGGGCTCGACGTTCCGCCCTCTTTCGGGAACTTCGCCGCCATCTTCTTTTCGAGATCCAGTACCGTGCGCAGTCCAAGCTTGCCTCCTCCCTACTCCGCCAAGGCCGGGCAAGCGTACAAGACGCCCCCTTGATCAGCCCGAACGGAACGCAGATCGGAGATGCGAGCCGGGTGCGGGTCCATGCCGGACAGGAACTCCTCTCACCGCCGTGATCGCCGGAGAGAGTCAAAACCCTAGAAAAGACTAGGTACTTTTTTCATAGGCCCGCATGGAAAGTTCGGATCTCTTGCCTAGGCTCACGTCGACATCACAAAAAAATGAGTTGGGCCGGTTGATCCATTTGTTGTGGAGTTTGGATCGCGGCCAGGAAAAAAGTGTCGAGCAAACCACAACACGTCCACCAGTTTGGATAAAAAAAAACCCAGTCTATTCCACGTATCCAAAGCAAAGTCAGATCCGTTTCCTATTTTTTGCTCTTCACGCTATTCAGCTCCATGGATCGGCAGAAAAACAATAGTGCACACTAGTGGAAAACGGGGCACTAGTCCCGGTTCCAGAGGCCCTCTAGTTTCGGTAGGGCAACCGGGACAGGCAAATCGGGACTAAAGGTCCCCCTTTTGTCCCGGTTTGTTACAAACCGGGACTAAAGGCCCTCCACGTGGCGCAAGGGAGCCCGCGAAGCTGGAGAGCTTTAGTACCGGTTCGTAACACGAACCGGAACTAAAGGAAAGTGCTTTTTTTTTCTTTTCTATTAATTTTCAGGGTTTAGGGGTTAGGAGGGGTATGTTTAGGGTTTTGGAGGGGTGTAGGGTTTTGGATGTCAGTCGAAAGCCGTTGCAGCGCATGGGGATGACGTCGATGCGTCAAAAAATGCGTTTTCGTATATATGAAGTACTACACATGAAGATCACGTTGATGCATATAACACATACAATTAATTACATGAAGATCATGTTGATGCAACATGAAGATCACGTTTCCGTATAAAGTACTTAATTATATGGAGATCATCACTAGTACATGGAGATCACTTAAACCGGTAGTAGTATTTTCCGTTTTCAGGTATGACCTCCGCAAGGAAAAATCACGTCAATTCCTCCGCAATTGCTTTTATGCGATCATTTGGTAGGAGGGCATTCCGCTTCCTTGCATCCTTTAAAAGAAGGAGAAAAACAATTATGAATGAAACTCAACACAATTGATGGTAACAAAATAAAATTGTGAATAATGTTTACGTACCTCTTTATTTCTTCGATTATTGAATCTCTCAGTGGTCCTCATTCGAATGAACTCGCAAATGTAGTATCCACATAAGTTAGTCCCGGTTGGCTGTTTCATACACCACTGTTCAAGAATAAAATTCAATCAAATCAAGCTTGATAATGGTATTGAAACTAGAATTAAAGAGATGCGCGGATCTAGATAATACTACTTACTAGGTTCAGAGACCATATCATCTTCGGTTTCCATTCACCGGGTTTTCCTTGATGAACAATTCCCAAACTCTGCCCGGCAAAGAAAATGAACAAAAGAGTTATTAATTACTTGATATCACGAAATGAACGAAAGTGGCCGATATAGTGCGATAAGAATTTAAATTACCCTTTGATCATATCAAAGCAGCTCTTGTATTCTATAGGCTTTCTCCTTAATGAGTCCAGGACCTCAATTTCTCCAGCGTCAATCTTGATGGCAATAAGAATATAGTGGAAGCTGCACATTTATATACGCAGTCATACATAACTCATCAATTACACTTAAGATCGGGCGAGCAAAAATAAAATGTGTACAAGAAAGTAACACTTACTTGAAGTTGTAAGGAAGAAGTATTTCTTTCTTGTTACGTTGTCGCTTGAAACACCTTAGCAATGTCTCCTTTACTTCCTCGGGTTTGTCTTGTATGTTCACTTCATGAACTTTATCCGGGTCAATGAACCCAACGTCCGAGAGTCCTTCCCTTTCGCAGTCGAGCATCTTCATTCTGCATAAATAGCGTACCAAAGATTATAGAATGAGCTGAGCTAAAGACTTAAATTACAGAAATAAATCACTTACAGACAAAAGCAACTGATGATAGCTTTATCGAGGGCGCGTTGATTGTATAACTTAAAAAGTTCGCTAAAATCAACTTGCACACCGTATTCTTGGAAGTAGTGCTCTTCCTTAACTCTCGCCATGACACCGATTATATCTTTCTTTGCAGCTTTCAAGTACCATTCATTCAACTAACGCATCTTTGTTGGTAGATACTGGACCAGCTCAGGTCTGACCAAATGCTGGCCGTGAGCATATTGATATACTACCTCAGCTTCGATGTCTTTGTCGGGAAATACCTTGAGCGGGGGGACCGATTGTAGATCCTGTTCTCCGAGCTGGGCTATTTGTTTCCCGCTTTTCCACTTCTCCATCTCTGAGCTATATGACTTGGTTATTTGGCGCTCATAGTCTGATGTCGGCTTTGGTAGAGGGTCATATATGTAGCGCCCCGACCCCAGAACTATACAATGACGCTATGTGCAACCGGTCATGCTACACAATCGAAGGTTACTGGGGTTACCAATCCCAGGCCAAAACCTTTGGCAGGCGTGCTTGGAATGGATCATCGGCAACACAACACTTTGATCATGCCATAAGCTCAGACGTAGCTATCATGCATAATAGAGAGATCAAGACTGCGGAACAACTGGCACATCAGAGACTCTACGACACCAAGAGATCATAGCAACTCATATATGAGAAATATACAAAACACACACACGGGTCACCGACCCATCATTACATCATGCGGAAGCGAAGTAGTGTTGTCTAACAACAAGATCGAAAATATGGCCTAAGAGGCCTACAGATAAACATCCCGTGCCAGCCTGTTCCAGGACGTCCCAAGCTACCACCTGGGAACCCCAGACTACTCGTCGATGTCCACGAAGAACCCACCTGTTTGCTCGGTGTCGTCCTCCTCTGAAACAATTAATAAAAGCAGCAAAGAGAGACTGAGTATGACGTACTCGCAAGTTTAGTAGGGCGATATAGGCCCAATGATGACGGAGGCTCTAAAGCTGTGTAGTAGTTGTTTTGCATAAAGTGGGTTTTCATTTAAAAAGATATAAACGACCCATCGCATCGACTACTCAGAGTGTTTTTCATAAAAGGGATAACAGAGTAAACTTTCATCTTCGGTTCTCATTGAACCAACTTGTAACCAGAACCTCTCATCTCCACCAAGGCACTCCCTCGAATCACCCTCGAGGAAATGAACCTTTTGTCACACGTTGAATTGCAACCTCTAGCTGCCAAATTAATTAACTATGTTCATGTTTTCTATGAGCTAATCCGCCTTTCCCAAGATATGTCCATAACCGTGGACACGGCTTTTCGAAAAGATTAAACCCTGCAGGGGTGTACTAACTTACCCACCGGTACCGTCCGACCCCTCGCCTGTACAATTAGCTCTCTTCCGGGGAAAGCCGGCAGGGTGGGCGCGGTTAAACCTTTACAATGTATGAGACTATCCAAGGGTCATCGTGGCGACAGGACAAGTTTACCCAGCCAATTTCAGCCCCTGCCCCCATCGCCACATCCTAAACACCACCATCCTCATCGTTTCTTTTCCACCCACACACTCACGCAAAAGGAAAATAGCAAACTAGAGGACCCTTGGATACGCCTGCACAAATTATTCGGTTAGTAAGGGGCCCATACCCCCACCGTTGGAAGCACGCTCGGTTCTTGGTTCTAGCTAAAAGCACTCTCAGCCTAGGCGACAAGAATGAGGCAAAACACCATCCCCGATGGCAACTCATCCAAGCCTTTTAGCATTTCATTATTTAACACAAGTAACCACCATGTCCGGACATTCCATCAATTTCATAATAATGGAAATAAATCACCGGACCATAAAGCATTTGACTAAGCATGGCTAAGCATAGCTAAGCATATGAACAACAATTATATCCTTATCTCCAGCCAACACACCAAACCTATGGTTCATAGGAGGGGAAACATGTGATGGTTTAGGGGTTCAATGCATATCATAGGATACTCTATATCTTGATCAAAAGTTGATATTGGAATCGCATGCAATATTATGGTGGATAAAATACTTGTATAAACAATAGGATGCTATATGCCAAGAAGGTTAGGTTATCTCTTGCCTTGCTGATAGTGCTGGTCGCACGGATCGTCGAGGTAGTGTGGTGGAACCTCGACTCCTGAATCTACCGGAACACAAACAATAACAGGAGAACAAAATAAATAACTCGAATACAAAGGTGCAATGCACACTCATGATGAGATGGTCAAATTATGCACTGAAATGTTCTTGGGCATGTCCCACAAGTTAGATGGAACCCCTAAATAATTATTGCAATTAACGGGTTATATCTCCATATTTAACTTAGTGAACTAAGCATTTATCCAAAATATCCAGTACTAAAATATGAGTTCTACATGCATGAGAATGACATTATTAGATAGGTATTGTTCTCCTGATCATTTTGGTACTTCGTTTGCAATTTTTCGATTAACGATGAAGAAATGACGAATTAAACGGTTATTCAATTTTAATCATTTTAACCAATTCAAAAGGACATCAAAGGAAAAGTTGTTTTCATGCTGTGAACTTAACATAGCTAAACAGCCCTTGAGTTGCTGATCATTTTGGGCTATTAAACATAATTTTTGAGTCATTATTTAACAAGTTATGAATTTCCCAAAATGTGATTTAAATCTGCCATTTTAATTAATTATTATAAACAGCACAATTTAATTCTACAATTCTCTCAAATGACATAAACTAGTAGTTCATTGTTTACTGAACATTTTGATACCTCATTCATAATTTTTGGATAGATATTCTTCAAGTTATGAATTTTTTAAACCATGTTTTAATTCTGCCATTTTAGTATTTATTAATTACAGGCAATTTAATAATTTTAGTTGATCATAGAAATGACACTAACAGATAGATATTGTTTTTCCAAACATTTTGACATATTGTTTGTATTTTTCTGAGTTGTGGTTCATAAGTTATTGAATTTCAAAGTTTGGATTCATTTTCTGTCTTTTTATTTAAATTCCAGAAAAACGGGCCGAACCGTTTTGTACCCAGCCCGAGCTAGCCACAGAGGCTGACGGATGGGTCCAGGCCCACGTCAGCGGCCACGTTGGTGCAGCGGCCCACGGTCGGTTTGACCCCGGCCCGATGCCATGACCGGCGCCGAGCGCGCGGTGACCGACGGCACGGCCGCGCACGGAGATGACGACGGAGGGGACTAGGGGCCGAGCTACTGGGCGCAATAAAGGTGCCTCACCACAGCGTGTCAGGAACGGGCGGCGCCGCTATGTTTTGGTCGCCGGAGCAACGGGCAGGACGGCGATAGGCGGCGAGCGGCGTCAGCATCCGTGGGCAGCTACGAGCTAGGGGGAGAGGAGGAGGACGGAGGTGTCCAGGAGGGTCGCCAGCTCACCCTCGATGCGTGGGTGGTCGCGGCGGTGAAGGGGGAGGCCGGTACCGGTGGCAATCATGCACGGCGGCCGGCAGACGGAGAGGAAGAAGACGAGGACGATGTCGACGATTCCCAGGCTCCCGGCTCGATTCCGTCGGTGCGGAGCTCCTGGTGCCTTCGGCTTGTCCTGAGGTGGTCGGGATCGACGGCGATGCGGCGGCGGCTCCAGCTAGGTCTCGGCCATGGCGCCGTTAGGGTTAGGGTTTCCTGCAGCGGGGGAAAAAGAGGGGGAGCGAGAGCAGGGCGCGGCGGGGAGCCTTCTTATCCACCAGGGGGGGCCAAGGCGCGACAGAGTAGCAAAGGAGGACACGGCGATGCGCGGCCATGGCACCAGTGGTTTCCCTGTGGTGCCAGGAAGAAGGAGGGAGGGGAGAGAGACTGACAGGGGTGGCCCACCTGTCAAGTTTTTAATATTTTCTCTTTTTCATTTAAACCAGTAGGGTTTAGGCAATTAAATAAGGCCCTTAAACATTTTTACAAATTCTGGAAAACTTCGCAGAGCCAATATATTATATTTGGAAGCTGTCAAAAAAATTTCAGCCCATTTGGAAAACATTTCATGTGTTAATTATTTTAGAATTGCTCACTTGCATTTTGGGCTTTATTTAATTATTTGAATTGGCAATTGCTTTAATTTTGCAACAAACATATTTGAATTTATTAGAACTTCCTGGACAAATATGAAAGCTCAATTTGAATTTGGTTTGTCCAATAATATTTCCCATCATTGATTTATCAATTGTTGCTTTAACATTATTCCATGTTGAGGAATTTAAATATGGATGCCATGATGCAATATGAAAAGAAAAAGTGAAAAATTTATTCACATTTTTAGGTTCCAAACTGGGCTGTTACAATATAAGTTTTCCAAGCAGCGCCTAACGGCTTCCGGATCTAGTATTTGCCTTGGTGGGGGCTTTTTCGGTGCAAAATGGACTTCCACCTCGGCCTTCGAGATGGCACAGTTTTCCTCATAAGTCCTTTCGGCCGCTAACTTCTCTGGAGTCTTGACTTTTGCCTTCTTTCTCTTTGTCCTCTTAGGAGGCGAACCGGTGGGCTTCCTCCTATTTAGCAGCTTAGTGGGCGGAGTCGGCTGGACTGGCGCCGGAGATGGAGACGGACTCGAGCTGGGGTCCCTCTGGAGTAGGGGTGGACTTAGAGGTGGTGGACTGCTACTCGGAGGAGTCGGTGGCCTTGGTGCCGAGCCTGGAAACACGATGTGTTTCTTGTTCCATAGAACGAAACCATGCTTCACTTCTCCCAGTGTCTTCTCGTCATCACCTCCACGATAGTCAAGCTCTAGTGTCTCAAATCCCGGCATAATTTCATCCACCCCGACACGAGCATAGCCAGCTGGAATCTGACCAAGATGGTAGCTTGCTCCAGATTGATTTGGTAAAGCATAGCCGACCGCCACCTTGAAGGATATGTTCTTCATTAACATATGTAGCTGACAATCTTTCTTCTCCGTGATATCATCCATGGGGTAGTGAGCCACCGGCTGTTCTAATGCGGCAGATGGTTCTAGCTGCGTGGAACCCACGCGGCTTTTCCGCTGATCAGATGGGACGGCATCGACTTCAGGACATTCTAGCTGCTGCTGAGATGTCCTATGCTGACTGATTGAGTCCAGTTGCTCCTGTTGCCGCTGCACCTTGCGTTCCAATTCCGATAACCGGTCTGACTCCTTCTTCTTTCTCCCACAACTTCTATAACTATCAACGCACTCCGGAAAGCCTTCCTTCAAGGTGACACCGCCGGGATAGCCTCATAAATGTCCATAGTGTTTAGGATTCCCCAGGGCGAGTGTCAAATCATCGTTCTCTCTCTCGGGATGGTACTCTCCCTTTCAAACTTTATTTATTGCGTCTACAATCAACAGAGTGATTGTTTCAATTTTTTTCTTCCATTTTCCCTTTGCAACGATCAGCCCTGTTAGTGGGTCCAACACTGCCCCATGCGCGAACAACCAGAACTTGGACCTCTTGGGCCAGTCCGCTGTCTGTGGAGTGATCCCTTTAGCAAGCAGTTCTGCTTAAAAGGCTAACCACTTAGGAATGACAGTCTTGTAGCCACCTGTCCCCAACCTATGGTGATATTCCTTCTTCCCAGCATTTATCTTATTTATGGCTGATCGGGCCACAGCGGTAGACGATTTCTTATACACCACAAATGCGGGCCAGTAATGTTTTATCTTCTCGAGTAGTCCAGTGAAATTAGCTGGATCTTTATTTTCATATTTTCTCCAAAATGTTTTCTTCCAGCTCTGGAATTGTGTGGCCATCTTCTTAAGAGTCCACTCCTTCACTTTCTCCTTCTTGCCTTCTGGTAGGTTGAAATGTATCATGAGCGTATCATAAAGCAAATCTTTTGTATGTTCGCGGACATAACTAGCTTCATCGTCCGCGTCCTTCGGCTTATGCCAATCTGTAATGGTGATCGGGAGCATGTCCCTAACAATGGTTCCATCTTGATTTACAAATTTACGGCAGTTCGGTATGGGTGCCAGGGGTTCGCCACTATCAGCAACTTCCTCGATTGTTAACCTCGGAACCTCGCTCGACATCCTTCTCGTCCGGCCTCGAGGACCTTGCTTTTTAGCAGATTTGCTCGATCCGGAGGGCTAAAAAAAATGATTCGTTAATACATGCAATACAAATCAATTAATGCATCTAGTGATCAACACAGCCTTAATATATATACATACCTCGCCGGAGTTTGTTAAGGGCATTTCGTCGTCTCTTCTTTCTGGAGCCAGTTCACGTCGCAGCAGCCTGCACTGGCTTGGTGGCAGCAGTTGGCCCAAGAGCACGAGGCCGAGGAGCTGGATCTGGAGCCAGTTCCTCCACTGCCCACAGGCCTCCTTGGCCAGTCGAGGGTCTTCACTGGCGGCAGTTGGCCACCGCAGGAGCAAGAGGAGCCGGCCCAGGCGCAGCAGGAGCCACAGCAGGAGCCGGAGGAGCAGCACGTTCCACCGGAGGCGCAGCCGCCGCCGGCCCATCTATGGGTCGCGCCGGGCTACGTCGTCCTCTCCGACAAGGAGGACTAGGCCTCCGGCACCACCGCCGTGTCCTCCCCCCTCCCCCTAATTGTAATAGCCTTAAGGCCTCCTAATATGAATGTAATGGCCTTTAGGCCTTTTTATTATTTATGAAATGTCCCTGCCTGCCCCTAAATGTAATGTCCCCGCCGCCCACCATGGTTCCACCGCCGCTGATCTAGGGTCACCACGCCGCCGCAGCCGATCTAGGGTTACCGGACTGCCGCCGATTTAGGCCCTTTTGAGCGAGAGAGGAGGGCGAGGATAGAGGAGACCGTACCTTGCGCACGGTGATGGCGGCGTGGATGTCAGGTGCTCGGGGGACAGCCGCGAGCAGCAGGACGACAAGGCGCCAGAGCGGCGGTGCCTGACTTGGGGACGGAAAAGCGGGCCGATTTCGGCCGATTCACGGCCAGCCCAGCTCGTGAAACTCGACGGCGAGGAAGAGGATGGCCGCGGTGACCAGAGCAGGGAAGGCGGCGGTGAAAGCGGCGCCATGGGAGCAGGGGAGCACGGCGCGGCAGCCTGGCGGTGTCCTTCGTCTTCTTAGGCCTGGTGGCAAACTGCGGGGACGAGAGGAAGGGGAGGGATCTAAAAGGCACTAATTGGCCTTTAGTCCCGGTTCCAGCCATGAACCGGGACTAAAGGTCACTTTAGTCCCGGTTGCAGCCACGAACCGGGACTAAAGGTCCATTTTTTAGCCGCTGCCAAATTAGCGCGCCAAAGCCCATCTTTAGTCCCGGTTGCAACCAACACCCGGGACTAAAGGGTCGTCTATAATTTTTTTCTATTTTCTTTTTTCTTGATTTATTTTATTCTATTGATTTAATTGTTCAAATTTGACAAACTTTATATCAAACGTAAGCCATGGACATCTAGAATCTTTTGGTACTAGTTATTTTCAAATTTGACTATGTTGAATGTATTCAAATTTCAAATGGATGAGTTGAGTAAATTTGACATAGATTTCAAACCGTGGCCGTAAATCCTAACCATATCTTCGATCCAGCAAAAACCGCCAAAGATCTTTAAAGAAAGTATATATTGTGGATCTGAAAGTGATTTTTAAGAAAAATCATGACCAAACTATGCGGCACTCGTAGTTCAAATCATACCCACTTCCAGCAAAATCGGCAGGAACTTATATGAAATGTTTGAAATATCTAATTATGTTTTTCTAGCGATTATTACACATAGAACCAAGATAAAAAAAATGTTTCATACATTATTACACATGACCATCAACATCCGTCTCTAGTGTTGTGGTATAAACTTTTCTTCTGATCGCGCCGTGTGTGTCCTTTTCTTCTGATCGCGCCGTAACCATGGACAATCTTCATCATTCAACACGATGCTTGAGTCAGTTTTCACTGTGAAGGGGGAATTTCATCAAACTTATTGTAATCTTCTGATATGTCTGTCTTTTCCTCCATTCCCACACGATGTTTCTTTTCCCTGAAAGAACTATGTGCCGCTTTGGCTCGTCGTATGATGTATTCGCTTGCTTATGTTTCTTTTCTTTGGTCTGCTAGACATGTCCTTCACATAGAAAACCTAAGACACTTCACTGGCTAGGACGAACGGTTCGGTGTCGTACCCAAGATTCTTGAGATCCACTGTAATTATTCCGTACTTCGAGTCTACATGTACCCCGCGTGTCAGGTTGAACCATTTGCACCAGAAAAAAGGGACCTTAAAAGAAGGTCCATAGTCAAGTTCCCATATCTGCTCTATGTAACCATAATATGTGTCGTTTTGCCCATTGTTGTTTGTTGTACCAAAGCGGACACCACTGTTTTGGTTGGTGCTATTTTTATCTTGGTTGGCCGTGTAAAATGTATTCCCATTTATCTCGTACCCTTGAAAAGTCAATATAGTCGAAGATGGTGCCTTGGCCAACAAGTATAGCTATTCTCCAACAGTGGTGTCATTAATGAGACGAGTTTGCAACCAACCTCCGAAATTCTTCACGTGTTCTCCATCAATCCAATCTTTAGGTTGCTCCGGATATTTCAAGCATAAAATATTCTTGTGTTCCTCGATATACGGAGCCACCAAGCTGGAATTATGTAGAATTGTGTAGTGTGCTTGACTGAAAGAATGCCCGTCCATACATATTGTTGCTTTCTTTCCTAGCGTGCCTTTTCCCCGCAGTCTCCCCTCATGGCGCGATTGAGGAACACCGATTGGCTTAAGGTCAGGAATGAACTCAACACAAAACTCAATGACCTCCTCTGTTCCATAGCCCTTGGAGATGCCTCCTTCTGGCCTAGCACGGTTATGAACGTATTTCTTTAAGACTCCCAAGAACCTCTCAACGGGGAACATGTTGTGTAGAAATACAGGACCGAGAACGAAAATCTCTTCGACTAGGTGAACTATGAGGTACATCATAATATTGAAAAAGGATAGTGGGAACACCAACTCAAAGCTGACAAGACATTGGACCACATCCTTATGTAAACTTGGTAGAGTTACTGGATTGATGACCTTCTGAGAAATTGCATTGAGGAATGCACATAGCTTCACAATGGGTACTCGAACATTTTCCGGCAGAAGCCCCCTCAATGCAACCGGAAGTAATTGTGTCATAATCACGTGGCAGTCATGAGACTTTAGGCTTTGGAACTTTTGCTCTGTCATATTTATTATTCCCTTTATATTCGATTAGAAGCCAGACGGGACCTTGATACTGCTAAGGACTTCAAAAAAGATCTTCTTCTCTTCTTTGGTAAGAGCATAGCTGGCAGGACCTTGATACTTCTCTAGATTCAGGCTGTCTCGTTCGTGCATATGTTGCTGGTCCTGCCGTGATTCCGGTGTATTTTTCGTCTTCCCATACACGCCCAAGAAGTTTAGTAGGTTCACGCAGAGATTTTTCGTCACGTGCATCACGTCGATTGCAGAGTGAACCTCTAGGATTTTCCAATAGGGTAACTCCCAAAATATAAATTTCTTCTTCCACATCGGTACGTGTCCGTCAGCGTCATTCGGAAAAGATTGTCTGCGAAGATTCTTTCCAAAGATTACTTTTAAATCCTTGACCATATCATATATAACATCCCAGTAGGACGGGTAGGCTTCGTCCGGTGATCTTCCTCACCTTTGAATTGCTTGCCTTTTTTTTCTTATGGGATGCTGTTTTGGAAGAAATCGACGATGCCTCGGGTACACATTCTTGTTTCCCAAATATATACTTTCAGTCTCACCTAAACAGTGCGTGCATACATTGTATCCCTTGTTTGACTGTCCTGAAATGTTACTAAGAGCAGGCTAATCATTGATGGTTACAAACAACACGCTCATAGGTCAAATTCATTTTGTTCGTGCTCATCCCACACACGTACACCTTCTTCACGTCACAACTCTAAAAGTTCTTCAACCAATCGCCTCAGGAACACATCAATGTCGTAGCCGGGTTGCTTCGGGCCTTGGATGAGCACTGGCATCATAATGAACTTCCGCTTCATGCACAACCAAGGAGGAAGGTTATAGATACATAGAGTCACAGGCCAGGTGCTATGACTGGAGCTCTGCTCCCCAAAAGGATTAAAGCCATCTGTACTTAGACCAAATCTTAAGTTCCTTGCGTCATCTGAAAATGTCGGGAACTCTCTATCGATTTTTCTCCATTACGACCCATCAGCGGGGTGTCTTAGCATTACGTCTTTCTTACGGTCTTCTTTGTGCCATCGTAAGAACTTGGCATGCTCTTTGTTTTGGAACAAACGATTCAACCGTGGTATTACTGGAGCATACCACATCACCTTCGCAGGAACAAACGATTCAACTTGGCATGCTCTTCCTAGGGCGCGGCTCGTCCTCAACTTCACCAGGGTCATCTTGCCTGATCTTATACCGCAATGCACGGAATACCGGGCATGCATTCAAATTCTCGTACTCCTCACCGCGGCAGAGGATGCAGTCATTGATGCACGCATGTATCTTCTGCACCTCTAATCCTAAAGGGCATACAACCTTCTTTGCTTTGTACGTACCGGGGGGCAATACGTTATCCCTTGGAAGCATCTTCTTTATTATTTTCAGCAAATTTTCAAATTCCTTGTCAGAAGTACCATTCTCTGCCTTCCATTGCAGCAATTGCAGTGTGGTACCCAGCTTTTTCTGGCCATCTTCGCAATTTGGGTACAACAATTTGTTGTGATCCTCTAACATTCTCTCCAACTTCAACCTCTCGTTTTTACTTCCGCAGTTTATCTTCGCTTCAAGAATGGCCCGACGAAGATTGTCATCGGGCTCATCAACAATATGCTCTTCTTCAGCTTCGTCTTCCCCCATTATAGTACCACCGTGTTCAGTGAACATATGATCGTTGTCATTATACTCTTCTTCTTCATTGTCTTCCATTATAACCCTTCTTTCTCCGTGCTTGGTCCAACAATTATAACCGGACATGAAAACCGGACTTCAACAGGTGGACGTGAATGGTTTCTGAGGTAAAGTAATCCTGAGTATTCTTATAGACACTACATGGACAAAAAATAAAACCATTCGGCGGCTTGTTTGTCTCAGTCACACGGAGAAAATCATGCATGCCATTAATAAAGTCGGGATAACGTCGGTCACCGTACATCCATTGCCAGCTCATCTGCATTATATAAATATATCAAAAACCATTACACTACATCATGAATATATAATAGTGACCAAATTAATTAATGCAAGTTCATCACATTAAAACCAAAGTAGAGTAGTGACCAAATGTAATACATAGTCTCATAAAACATACATTAATTGAAACTAACATACAACTATCTAAACAATTTAAACCCAACAACAAGTGCGATCAAAATCACAACTAAGGTAATTATTGAACCAACAGCATAATGATACCAAGCCTCTTTATGAATGGCATATTTTCTAATCTTTCTAATCCTCAAGCGCATTGCATCCATCTTGATCTTGTGTTTATCGACGATGTCGGCAAGATCGAGCTCCAATTTCATCTTCTCTTCTAGGCATTGGAGATAAAGATTTTCACTTCTTCTCAATTTTGCTTTCAAATCATTATTTTCTTTTTAAAAAAACTCGACAATAGGTTCGGTTGGAATTTCCGGTTCAACCACATCCGAATCACAGACCGGGCGAGGGCCGATACGGACGGATATCAAAACCATGGCACTATACATATAAAAAAATGTAAGAAAATTATACAAGTAATAACTATGCATCTAAATCATATAAATAAGTTTTTTTAAAACAAAAGAGAAAAACAAGAGGCTCACCGAGGTGGTGCTAGTGACGGGACGGCGCGGGCGATCGACGGCGGTGAGGACGGGGACCGGCCGACACTAAAACCCACACATTATACTTTAATTTGAGTTCAAATTGCATATAAAACAAATGAAATCTCTAACTTAGGCATTTCATCAAACACCTAGATAGCACTAGAAAAATGAAATGAGCTAAACTAGCAACGAAATGCGCTCAAGTAGCAACGCCGGAAGTGCTAACCCTTGGATAGATGAGGCGCCGTCAATCTTGACAAATGGTGGGAAAAAATGGGGACGAACTCGAGCTCGGGAGAGGAAATAGATGAGAAAATGGTGATGAACTCGAGCTCAAAAATGGCCATAGCCGGGTCGGGGGTGGGAGATGATATATAGGGAAAAAATGTTAGTCCCGATTCATAACACGAACCGGTACTAAAGGTCAATCTTTAGTCCCGGTTCGTCATACGAACCGGGACTATAAGTTGTTCGCACTGACCCCACCTCTGCGGCCGCGACCCTTTAGTACCGATTCGTATCACGAACCGGGACTGGACCTGGCAGACGCCCTGGGCATTCGAACCGGGATTAGTACCCCCATTGGTACCGGTTCGTAAGGGAACCGGGACGAAAGGGCCAAACCGATGGCCTGTTTCCACTAGTGGCAGTGCAGATAGCTATCCACGGAACTTGTTCCGTCCGTGGTTCTACCAGTTTCGAAAGTTTGCTTCCCTTTTTCTTGACAAGTTACGATCAGCCAAGTGGTGAAAAAGATAAAAGGTGAAGACAAAAAAAATTGACCACCGATTGGTTGCCTTGGGACACTATCCTTTGATTATTGTCCTTGGTTTTTGGACGTGGAGCACTCCCTTATCTGCTTGTTTGTCGTCACGGTACATACGCACTTTTCAGCCGACTCTCCACGCTTAGGCCCCGATTGGTTCCCCGTTTAATTATACCCTCGTGATTTTCTACGTCTGTTTTTTCCGGCGCACGGCAAAATTTGGGGGGAAAGAATACGGACCTCTGTAGGTCCGTGATTTTTTACCCCCATATTGGCTAAAATACTATCAACCAAGCGGGCCCTTAGCCTCTTTATTTACGGCGAGTCGCGCAGTTCAGAGTCCAAAAATAAAATCTTCTCTTCTAGTTATTTCAGTTTCATGATTACAACTGTGTCTTAGCCTTGCGTCTCTAGTACGGTCTAGCCTAGGACCAGCACTTGACATACACATATATAAGCCTACCTACAGCTCCACATATTTCAACTACGTGCATTGTATCTCGCCTGGTAATCGCTTTGTCCAATCTTTGGGGTGCTGATCTTGGTGGTAGCCGTGACGCTATCCTGCTTGGTAAGGAACTTGTAAGAGCTTTATATTTTGCATGACGGATTGCGCGTTTGCCACCACATCCCAGTAGTTGATAGGAACATATACTTGTGATTTGTTTCTTGTTTTCTACTAGTCATGACAGGTTCTGGAGTTAGGCGTTCTTGGGCTGTGTCTATAGTTGGAGATTTGCCACCACCTACAAACAAACAAGAACCATCACGAGAGGTAAAAATGTATAAAAACGCACATTGCAAACTTTAGTTCTTCTATTTATACGTGTGCACCTATTAAAATAATTGCCGATGAGAATGAAGTGTGTGACTTGTCATTAAATCTGATTTGGATCACACAAAATTATTTAGACATGATGAGGTTTTTGCTAAGGTTGCTTATGATGCTTCATTATGCTCTATTATCGTGGATCCACCCGTATCTTTGTCACATTCTAGCAATAAGGTTTTTGCTAAGGTTGCTTATGATGCTTCATATGTTTGTGCCCCTAATGTTATATTTAACTTGATCGGAGATTATGGTGTAGACAATGAATTTTTGGTGCATAGACTTTGCATAACATGTGATGAACTCGCTGTTTTGGAAAAGGATATTTTCATGCAAATGCTTGATCATTTTGATATGACCTCCAATATTGGTATTGATTTTCTGCCAAATAACTTGTTGCGTGATTACTTTTGTAAGCCCGGGGTAACAAATAATTTGGATATAGTAGATTTTTCTTTACCTCTTTTGGGATGGTTTAATGATAAGTGTTGCGAATCTGATTATATCAATAAGAGCTTCGCTTATATCTGCAAACCGAATTGCAATAGTTTGATATGGTCTATTTCTTGTGATAATTCTTCGAATTTATATTTCACAAGACATGACGATTACCACCATATTAATGTGTCGTATGAGCAAAATTTAAGGGATATAAATATGGATGACATACACCTATAGTATGCGTACACCTTGTCTCTTTTGTTATCCCTGTTTCAGAAGAAACAGCGCCGAGGACGGCTTCATTTTCAAGAAAGGGAGGATGATGGGGACATGCTTACCTCGAATACGACCAAAACTATTACCCCGAATATGTTTTTCAGGTGATTTCTAGTACTAATAACTTGATATATTATTTTAATAATATGAATAAAGATACAACACCAAATTTTATTTTATATAGAATTAAAAAGAAGCTATACATGCCACGGATCAAGATGCGGCCGACGGCGACGGAAGACAAATGACGCATGAATTCCATGCGTATGCTCCTATACAAGCTGATGAAGGGATCAAGTCTATCGTGTCATCTATTTAATGCAAGATCTCCTGGTGGTGGACCCCATGTACATGGCACACACACATACGATCAAGACTTTAAGAGGCCAGGAATCGATCCATGCATGTTTGCTGCACGGCACGTCAAAGCGACCTCCGGGCCTTGGGCCATCCTGTCAGCCACGTCCATACACCATGAATATTACGAGTCAGCCCAGCTACACATGAGGACTTCGATCGCGCGCGTATGCTCACGCGGCCGTCCGGACGGATCTAAACTATCTTGTAATCTTCGATCTATCTATCTATCTAAACTATAAGATTAGGATCGGACGTGATGGTTTACGTCTTTTTCGATTTCAACTTTTGCCCCTGCGTGTTAGGGAATATTACACCATTTGCCACCGCCAAACGATTACATTGCCGGTTCGTTATCCCCGAGAAAGGAGAAAAAATCCCCATCTTGACGCGATTCCCATCCTCGAGCTCCGCATTGACGCGATCCACCGGACGACCTTCTCCCGAGCACTGGCCTCCTCTAGCTCTAGCAAAGCTGAAAGCTCCCGCCGGACGAACTGCTCCCGAGCATCGAACTCGCTGACGTCCTCTTTATTCTGGCGCCATGGGTCGACCCAGGTTTCCGCCATGGACTGCAGCACCAGATGCCGCCGTGACCCCATGGATTCACCGCGCTAACCCAATCCTCCGCCACCGGAGGCATCCTATATCCCTCATAGAGCCAGACCAATCCTCCTCCGACAAGCGAAGATGAGTAGAAGGCGCCGATGATGGGGGACAAAGCTGAGGACGCACCCGTGGCGGCGGTGGTCGTGGGCTTCGGGATGCCCGAGCTACGGATCTGCGCTGGTTCAGTCGGATTTTCTTTCTAGCTGAGTCCAGTCAAATCTTTCACTGTTATAGTTGTGGTGGCTTGGTTTGGTTAGAGCCCTGTGGCCCCTTCTACCTCGAGAGCTAAACTGAGCTGCTATTGCGATCCACCTATGTAAAATCTCCAACTTTTGGCTGATTTGTGTGGGCATGCATGCTTTGCAGGGGGCGGCGCTTCTTGAGGTGGAGTGAGCCAAACCAGCATTTGTTTTTGCCTAAATTCTTTTATAGTAGTTGGATCGACTGATTTGATGTCACATTGTTGGTTCTGGTGTCTGTGTGTGGCTACATTGAGTGTTGTTGCAGCAGTTGCTGCTTCATTTCAATGCACGGAGATGAACAACGTGGAAATCCCAGTGCAATTAAAGTTCATGATGGTCTTCTTGTGATGATCGTTTTCTCGAATAATTGGTTTGATGTTGGCCTTCTACATATGCATATTTTGGTTTCGATACCTAGCAGACATCGGTAAGGCGGCGTGCTGAAATAGAGGATGTAGGCGTGGGGAGGGCGTGTAGGTGGGAAATATCCACACTACGACTGCTTTTGGTAAGGCGGGAAGGACGATACCCAACGACATCGGTAGAACGGCGTGCCTTAAAAGAGGGCGTAGACATTGGGAGGGCATGTAGGTGGGCAATATCTTGACCCTTGCTTATTGGGTTAGAGACGATATGTTTTCTCCCGTTGCAACGCACAGGTATTTTGCTAGTCTAAACTATAAGATTGGGATCGGACATGATGGTTCATGGTACGTCTTTTTTGATTTCCACATTTGCCCCTACGTGTTAGGGAATATTACACCATTTGCCACCGCCAAATGATTACATTGCCGGTTCGTTATCCCTGAGAAAGGAGAAAAAATCCCCATCTTGACGCGATTCCCATCCTCGAGCTCTGCATTGACGCGATCCACCAGACGACCTTCTCCCAAGCACTGGCCTCCTCTAGCTCTAGCAAAGATCAAAGCTCCCGCCGGACGAACTGCCCCCGAGCATCGAACTCGCTGATGTCCTCTTTATTCTGGCGCCATGGGTTGACCCAGGTTTCCGCCATGGATTGCAGCACCAGATGCCGCCGTGACCCCATGGATTCACCGCGCTAACCCAACCCTCTGCCACCGGAGGCATCCTATATCCCTCACAGAGCCAGACCAATCCTCCTCCGACAAGCGAAGATGAGTAGAAGGCGCCGATGATGGGGGACAAAGCTGAGGATGCACCCGTGGCGGCGGTGGTCGTGGGCTTCGGGCTGCCGGAGCTACTGATCTGCCCTTGTTCAGTCGGATTTTCTTTCTAGCTGAGTTCAGTCAAATCATTCACTTTTATAGTTATGGTGGCTTGGTTTGGTTAGTGCCCTGTGGCCCCTTCTACCTCGAGAGCTAAACTGAGCTGCTATTGCGATCCACCTATGTAAAATCTCCAACTTTTGGCTGATTTGTGTGGGCATGAATGCCTTGCAGGGGGAGGCGCTTCTTGAGGATAGCCATCGCTAGGGTTTTTATTTGGATTTTGTTTAGTTAAAAGTTAGCCAATTGCTGCAATTTCATGTACTCGGTTTGTGTCCAACGACCAGATCAAGACCGCTTCTCGGAATCCCACCTTTTTAATAAAGCTCAATTTTCATCCGCAATTTCGTGATTGCATCTTTTGTTCTTACTTGTTTATCGATCGCATGTAGAACTAGACCTTTTTGGTTAGGCCGATCGTGCTATTTAGGGTTGGTAACTCTCGGAGATTGGTTTAGCGATTTCGTTGGCACTGCATATTTGTATGTGGAAGTCGGGTCGCCAAGGTCGAACTCCTCCAGAATCGACGTATCTCATCTAATCGAATAATCGGACTACCTTGGCCCTATCAGAAGGCTTACATGCAAAGACGTCCTGGTTCTCACGGATGAACTCGACCAGCGTGATTTCCTATTTGTCAGAGAGGTGCGCCCTGATGGTGAACTACTTGGAGGACTCATCGGGGGTGAAATCTACTTGCTTGGTATCCTGAGCCGACTTGAATTTCATCTTCTCCTCTGTGGTTGGCTTCTTGAGCACTGAGTTATCCTCCGGGTCCACATGTGCCTTGTAAAACATGAGCTCCTCTTGGGCACAAGCCATTTCTGCCATAGCTGCATCTCCTTGCTCACACTCGAGCGCCATCTATTTGCTTCCATTTACTGTTATAACTCCTTTTGGTCCTGGCATCTTCAACTTCAGATACACGTAACACGGTCTTGCCATAAACTTGAAATATGCAGGCCGACCAAAGATAGCATGATATGGACTCTTGAGGTCCACAACTTCGAATGGACCTCAAAGGTACCAAAAGCAACTTCCAGATAGATCTTACCGATGTGCTTTGCCAACTTACCCGGTACTATCCCATGGAAAACTGTCTCTGTGGGTATGAGCTGCCTATCCTGCAACTTCATCCTTTTGAATGTGTCGTAGTACAATATGTTGATGCTGCTGCCACCATCCATAAGTACTTTGCTGAGCGTGTAACCGCCGACTTGTGGTGCTACCACTAAAGCCAGAAGCCCTAGGTCCTCGATCCTTGGCGGATGATCTTTCCGACTCAATGTGATAGGTCGTTCTGACCACCTTAACCATTGAGGTACTGCAGGCTCCATGGCGTTCACAACGCGAACTTTCAACTTCCTGGCTCTCTTTGAGGCATTGGTGGTGAAAACTTGATAACTTCCTTGACTCGGATGATGCGGCCGAGTTGCAATGTAATACTGCCCTCGGCTGTCATGAAGTTGCTTGGGGTTTTGCTGGAACCCGCCTTGAGATCCTTGCTGATTACCACCTCTTTGGCTAGGTCCTGGGTTATTTCCGGCTCCTCCGCCATTATTGCTAGGTCCCCCTCCATGGTTGTTTCCTCTGTATCCACCATTTCCTCCACCATTATTGTTATTATTCCCATTGTTTGCAGCATAATTTCTCCAACATTGCAAGTCCACGCATTGTTCTAGGGTATGTCCGCACCTTTTGTTCTTGATATGACGGGGACATGGACTTTGCAGTATCTCTTGTGAAGTTGGCCTACGCCCTTGATAACCCTGGGAGTTGTTGTCCTTGCGCCTGTAGCCGGAATTGGTGTTAGCTACCAAGTCGGAAAATCGGACTACCTTGGCCCTATCAGAAGGCTTCCATGCAAAGACGTCCCGCTTCTCACGGATGAACTCGACCAGCGTGATTTCCTATTTGTCAGAGAGGTGCGCCCTGATGGTGAATTGCTTGGAGGACTCACCGGGGATGAAATCTACTTGCTTGGTATCCTGAGCCGACTTGAATTTCATCTTCTCCTCTGTGGTCGGTTTCTTGAGCACTGAGTTATCCTCCGGGTCCACATGTGCCTTGTAAAACATGAGCTCCTGTTGGGCACAAGCCGTTTCTGCCATAGCTGCATCTCCTTGCTCGCACTCGAGCGCCATCTGTTTGCTTCCATTTACTGTGATAACTCCTTTTGGTCCTGGCATCTTCAACTTCAGATACACGTAACACGGTCTTGCCATAAACTTGAAATATGCAGGCCGACCAAAGAGAGCATGATATGGACTCTTGAGGTCCACAACTTCGAAAGGAAGAATTTCTGACCTAAAATTTTCAAAGGTACCAAAAGCAACTTCCAGATAGATCTTACCGATGTGCTTTGCGGACTTACCCGGTACTATCCCATGGAAAACTGTCTCTGTGGGTATGAGCTGCCTATCCTGCAACTTCATCCTTTTGAATGTGTCGTAGTACAATATGTTGATGCTGCTGCCACCATCCATAAGTACTTTGCTGAGCGTGTAACCTCCGACTTGTGGTGCTACCACTAAAGCCAGAAGCCCTGGGTCCTCGATCCTTGGCGGATGATCTTTCCGACTCAATGTGATAGGTCGTTCTGACCACCTTAACCATTGAGGTACTGCCGGCTCCATGGCGTTCACAGCGCGAACTTTCAACTTCCTGGCTCTCTTTGAGGCATTGGTCTAGGGTATGTCCGCACCTTTCTTTCTTGATATGACGGGGACATGGACTTTGCAGTATCTCTTGTGAATTTGGCCTATGCCCTTGATAACTCTGGGAGTTGTTGTCCTTGCGCCTGTAGCCGGAATTGGTGTTAGCTACCAAGTCGGAACCGTCTCCGTACTGTCGCTTAGTACCTCCATGGTTTTGATTCTGGTTCTGGTTCTGGCCACTGCCACCTTGCCCATTTCTGGCTTCTTCCCGATCCTTTGTTTTATCCATAGCGGCGTGCTTGTTAGCTCATGCCATGGTTTCTCCGATGGTGACGGGTACTCCTTGGTTCAGACTTTCCTTCATACATCCTAGCTTCCAAACTACTGGTTGAAGTTGCAATTTCTCTCCAAAGCCATCAACACTGAGATGGGCGAAAGTCCCTGCGACGAGTTGATAATTTCTGACACTCATCTCATCCAGTGCCTTGCAGACTCACCCTTCCTCTGGACACACCGCTCCAAGTCCTCAATGGTACTCAACTTCTTGCAAGTTCCCTGGAAATTCTGAATAAAAGCAGTTTTCAACTGCTCCCACGAGTTAATCAACCTGGGGGGTAAGTTTCTCATCCAAACCTTGGCTGCCCCATCCATAATAAGATACATGAACTTGGCACATAAATTTCTTGTAGCATTGCGGATACTCATTGTCATCTCGTAACTGCTCAGCCAGAAAGTCGGATCCATGTTGGGCTCGTAATTAACAACTTTACGAGGCTCCTTGAAGTCGCTAGGAAAGGACTCGGCTCTGATGGCTTCCGATAAACACTCAGGTCCTGTCAATGAAGGCGAACTTCCAGGTGAAGTACCTCCATACGTGCTTGAGTTGGCTGCGGCTGGTTAACTGCCCTTGCTGGCGGTGGTCCTCCGGCCCTTTCGGCTTCTGGGACTCTAGCCGCATGAGGTTCTCTCCTATTCCGCGCCTGGTCAACAATCCTTTGGGCTTCTGAGAAAGTTGGTACGTGTGGTTGGTTCCTTGGCAACTCACGGCATCTTGCACTCGTCGACCCGGCCGGATGTGACTCGTCATGTCGGCTCCTTGTTCTGGAGTATTGAAAGGACAAGGATGTCGCCTAGAGGGGGTGAATAGGCGATTTAAAACTTTTACGTTTATGGCTTGATAAATGCGGAAGAAAACTAGCGTTTAATTTATCAAGCACACAAAACCTAATATACTAGGTTCACCTATGTGCACCAATAATTTACGCTAAGCAAGATAACAACAAGGTGATAGCAAGATATATTACTTCAAGCACAAAGGCTATCACAATGTAAATTACATAAGTAAAGAGCTCGGGTATAGAAATAGCTGAGTCACATGGAGACGAAGATGTATTCCCGATTTCCTCCTTTTGAGGCGAGTACGTCTCGTTGGAGGGGTGTGAGCTCGCCACCACAGGCCTACTCAATGCCACAAAGGCCTCACCCTATTCTCCGATGAATCGCACGACAAAGGTTCGGTTCACCTTCCACTATCGGAATGCTTCGAGGCGGAATCCGGATCCTTTACACCACTGAGCTTGTGGACGCATCCACAACCGAATTGGAGGCTCCCAAGAATCACCACAATGCTGTCTAGGGTCCAAAGACCCAAGAGTAACAAGCTTACAATCTTCACTTCCACGAATCTTCGTGGAGAGTGCTAACTGATGCACCAAATGCAATGGCAAGAGCACAAGTGCTCAAACCTTCACTCTCAAATTCCAACAAGGAAATTAATGCTTATGGGGGAATAAGAGAGGAAGAACAAAAAGGAGAACCACAAAATAACTCTAAGATCTAGATCCACTAGGTTCCCTCATTTAGAGGAGAGATTGATTGGTGGAAATATGGATCTAGATCTCGTCTCACTTTTCCCTCAAAGATATGCAAGAATCATGGGAGGGATTGAGAGGGAGGCAAACTTTCCAAGGTCGACAATGGTGGGGGAGAGAGGAAAAACGTGCTGGAAGAAGCTATTAACCCTTTGGGGAAGAAGGGGGGCCTTTTATAGGTCCCCACGAAAAAGAGCCGTTGCAAACTGCTTACACAGGAGACTCCGGTCCAAGGCCGGAGACTCCAGTACAACTCCAGAACAGGGACCAATACCGCGCCACGTTTTGGACGAAAAATAAACTGCGCAGACCGGAGACTCCGGTCAAGGGCCGGAGACTCCGGCCTACAGAAAAACTGCAGAAAGATCAACACGAAAACGAAGATATATTTATCATCCGAATTCTGTTTTCAATGTTCTTGGGCTCGTTGGAATCGCAACGAAAAGCTCTACAAGAATATATAGAGAAACATCATAGTCCAACAAGGGAGAATAAAACCAAATGTAAAAAGGTAAAACCTTTGTATAAAGATCAACCGGTAAATCCTCCAAAATAACCCAACAAGTTTTTCATCCGGACTCCGTTTTCTGTGATCTTAGGCTTGTTTCGATGATAATCACAAGCCCTACAATATCATGCATATACACATCATAGTCCATCATGTGAGGAGGAAATCAGAAGAAGAGAGTTTGACCTCTCTTAGAAGAGACAAACCGGTAAAACCTCGAATATCAAAAACGCAAGAAGATATTCATGAAATCCATTTTTGATGAACTAGAGCTTGGTATGAAGATGAACACAAGCTCTAAATCCTCACATAGATAAAATCCAAATAACAATCAAAAAGATGATATGCCAAGAATGCAAAGTTTTGAGCTCTCCACGAAGATGCGATCAAGTTACTCACTTAAGAGCCCCTCTTGATAGTACGACATCTATCCTATAACCCGGTCTCTCAACTAACATCATGAGACCGGTAAAGTAGAAAACCTATCAAGATCATACATTTTCCTTGTGCATAATCCACTTGAGCTTGATGTTGATGATCTTAGCCTTCTCAAGTTGGACCACCTTTCTTGATTGCGCTCCGCTTGGTGAAGACACACATATTGCTCCCCCATCCACCAATATGGGAGAGGTGCTGATTGCTGTTTGGAAACCCCAAGAGGAAGGTATGAAGCAGCGTAGCGGAAGTTTTCCCTTGATTTCAAAACCATGGTTGTCGAACCAGTAGGACTTGGAGAAGGCTTAGCAAGGTGTCAATAGCGCCGTTTCTCGATTATTGACGTGGACCTGCACACAATCACCAACAAACTACTTTGCCCCAACAAAACAGAGAGGTTGTCAATCTCTCCGGCTTGCCAAACACAAAGAATTAAATGTGTGGATGTAAAATATGATGAGGATGAAATATGACCAGCGAGCAAATGATGAAGAAAAGCTATGAAAACGGTTGTAAGCAATGTAGCAAAATAGGACCGGGGTCCACAGTTCAGTAGAGGTGTCTCTCCAAAAGATATACATGATGGGTAAACAAATTACAACAAGGAAATTGACAGAATTGTAGGCGCACAACAAGGCTATCATAAAACAATATAGTTCACCGCTTCATCTAATATGGGCATTACGTCAAAATACATAGACCGTCATACAACTGCATCTATGACTAATAATCTACTCTGGGATCGCTATCCAGCATGTAACCCAAAAGTATTAAGTTGCAAGCAAAAGATCATCGCAATAAGCAAAGTGCATAATGTAAGCAATGTAGATAATACGAAGAAATAACACCGCTATTTTCTCCATAGTGGCAACAACACATCTCTAGCCTTAACTGTTCCTGTCACCGAACTCAGACAAAGAGAGGCATGAATCCACTATCTAGCATAAATACTCCCTCATACAACACTAACAATTACTCAGCCAAAGCAACCACTAGCATCGGAGAGCATGCAAGATCATAGATGAAACACATAACTGAACAAAAGTAATGACTTCCACAATTCATCGGATCCATGCAAACGTAATCATGTAGCAGTTACAAATAGATGATCTCGATCATGATAGGCAGCTCACAAGATCTAAACAATGGAGTACGACGAGGAGAGACAAACATCTAGCTACTGCTATGGACCCGTAGTCCCGTGGTGGACTACTCACGCATCACTCCGGAGGCAGGCATGGTGGTATAGATGCCTTCGACGTCAATTCCCCTCTCCGGCAGGGTGCCGGGAAGAGCTTCTGAACCCACCTGAACTAGGGTTTAAGATGGCGGCGGCCTCGGACGTATTCTGGAGATTATGATTGTGCCTCCTCTGTTTTTAGGTCAGAGGAGAATTTATAGGCGAAGGGGCGATACGAGGCGATGGACAGGGGCCCCAGGTGGGCCCCACGCGCGGCCAAGGGGGGGCCATGGCCAGGTGGCGTCTGGAGCCCCTGTGCCTCCCCTCTGGTTGTCCTTCGGGTTCCGTCTTCATTTCATATTGGAAATAATTCCCTTAAATTATGAGAGCAATCCGAGAAACTTCCCAGAACAACTTTCCTGAAACAAAAAGACAACAGAAAATAGGAGCTAGCACTGGGCATCTTGTTAATAGGTTAGTTCCATAAATCATGCCAAAATGATATAAAAACATTGTAAAAAACATGTGGCACCACTAGCACAGAAAAGCTTACCCGTGGCGCACCAAAATGGCTTACCCGTGGCGCAGGGGCTTGCGCCACGGATTGCCACGCCACGGGTAATATTTAGCCGTGGCGCAGGCACCCATGTGCGCCACGTGTATGTTTTGTTAGCCGTGGCGCACAGGTCCTGGTGCGCCACGAGTAGTTAGCCGTGGCGCAGAAGCCTATGTGCGCCATGGCTAAGGAGGAATACCCGTGGCGCACCACCCCGTTGTGCGCCACGGCTAGGCTTTGTGGTGCACCACGGCTATGTTTTTCTGTATTTTTTTATATACTGCGTATTTATACAGATCCTAATATAGGTATTTATACAGACATATTCTATAATACAATTTGCAGAACAATATACATAATACATAGATCACATGCATTATAACTGAAAATAGATATAAGTAGACAAAATTATATACATCACATGCATCCCATCGGAATCGAGTAGCAAGTTCGATCATCACATTACAAACTAAAGAATGTTTAATAACAACACGAATTCCATCGATGGTTTGAACATAAGCTAAAACATCTAGATAAGCTAGGCATCGACGGTCTTCGGGGCCGGTAAGGGGCGGACGCCGTCTTTCGTCGTGAAAGGCCGGATGTCGCCTTTTGCTTTTAAGCGCCGTTCCGCCTCCGCATTATCGAGTGGAGCGCCGTCGTAGTAGAAAATGCCTCCAGTAGTGAAGACATCGTGTACGATGATCCGCGTGAACGTCTCCTGGATGCGATAGAATTCTTGTCGGAGATCACGATCTTGGATCGTCGCCAAGTGTTCAGCCCAGCGTTGTAGTTGTTCTGGCAACTTGAGTTGCTCTGCATCCCGTACGAAGGCACGGATCTGATGGATGGCGTAGTAGGCATCCCTCTCGCTGTTCTTTGGTTGCGTGACGCACGAAAAGTTGATAATGTGGTTGAATGATACCACACCTCCTCTTCCAGGTCTCTTCCTTTTGAAGACGCCTCCCCTCATACTGAAGCCAACTAGAGCATTATCCAGAGCCTTCTTGAGGTTGGTGTAGTCTTTCGGTTTGTCGTCCCTACCCGAGTCCAAATATGTGACTACGGAATATTTCGGGCAAAGAATGAGCAGGACGCAGTACTTGTCTCTAGGAAAAACAATTTAGACAGAGTGTTAGAAAAATAATGATAGAAATCTAATGAAGCATCTTCATTATGGCATATATAATGACTACTTACTCGGGATAGTAAGGCAAGAGAATGTAATCCTTCCACCTATTCTCCACCATGATTTCTTCGAGGTGTCTCGACATAAATTGCCAGCCTTCATGGCTTCTGAAGCTCGATCATGTAGTAGGGGTCCGCTATCGCGACGCCCCCGATCTTCTCTTTTAGGACCTGGTGGGCCGTACTGAGACTTAAAAGCGGACTAAATGAGGATGGAGCCGCTTCAAGTTAAACATCTTGAAGATGTCATCAAATCGCACGAACAGCAAATCCGCCGGCTCTTGTTTGCAAAAGCCATCAACTGCCTCTGGCACCTTGGCAGTGAAGAGCGGGTGTGGGTGTGTTGGATCTTTCATTTTAAGAAGATCCAGCTCTCGTGTCAGAACACGCTCATGCAGCATCTGGATATCCCCACTCATGAGTTGGAGCACATCAGGCGGTACCATCGGTCGACCCGCAATATGCATTTCCCGCGCAACATCTTTGCTCGGTCCTGGTACGTCCTTAAACTGGATCGGCCGCGGAGCCGCCGGCTGGCTGCTAGAGGCATTGGCACCCTGCTGCGGCTTTGGAGGCAGCGACGGCTGGCTGGCAGATGCATAGTCGCTCTTCCTAGTTCTTTTTTGCCCCTTCTTAGGCTTCGGAGGGATGCCTCCTCCAGCCGCTAGCGCTTCACGACTGGTCCCAAGTAGTATGTTGGGGCTCTGTGTTGCTTCTTTCTGCGTGAAGTCGTCGGCTGGAGGCGTCTCTTGAGAATTGTCGTGTCTTGGATCATGGACACCGGGAGTAAAGGATACCCCCTTTTTAGGTTCGGTATGGGGCGCAAAGGAGGCCGAGTAACGTCTTCCGCCCGGGGGCTTCGTCTACGCTCAAGATCTACGTACTAGCAAGCATCACAGAGACACAAGGAGTTTACCCAGGTTCGGGCCGCCCGGAGGCTAACAGCCCTACTCCTACATGTCTGGATTGAGAGGTGTTTCATGGTGTAGGTTTACAATGGTGGTCGCGGGTGAGAACCCGGGAGGTGTTGGCTAGAGGTTGAAGACGAGCAGATCCTGGACCGGAGGAGATCACCTCTCGCCTAAGCTAAACTTGGACTTGTGCTCTACCTAGCCTAGCCTCCCCTTTCGGTCCTCCTTCCTCTGTTCTATTTTCTCCGTCCCTCCTTCCCCTCTTCTTTTGGGTGCCTCGGTCCTCCTTTTATAGGCTAAGGGGATACCACAGGTGCACCCTTGGGGCTAGAGGGGTTTTGGCGGGAAAACCCCTCCGGGTTCTCCTTAGGAGGCGACGTGGCCTCCTCTCATCCAAGTATTCTTCTCAGAGGGGGTAGGTGAGGTCGCCCACCTTTTCCAGGGAGGGCGGACAGAGGCTGACAGCTTTTCCACCTCTGTCCCCCTTTGGCGCCTCCATCCTCTTGGCGACCAAGTCTTCTAGGAGCTTCCAGCCAGGGCTGGAAAGCTTATCCTCTTTGCGCACTGGAGGTCGGTTCCCGGGGGTGAGCCTGGCCTCCTGCCGGGCGTCGGGGTCCCGGGACCTCCATGCCTACTCCCGGGTCGAGGGGGCCCCAGAGGGTCCCCGGGTCCTTTGCCTTGGTTGTCGATGTCGCGCGCATCAGGACGCCGTGGGGCAGGTGGGGGGTACCATCTGCCAGTCTTGTACCTTGGCCTTGAGTGCCTCCTTGGTGGGCCCATGTGCGATGGACCCACTTTGACCACATCAGGGGAACCCCATGTTCCACTGTTGCGACACTAGCCCCCGGGCATAGTCCCGGTGGCCACGCCCTTCTGTCGTCGAGGCTATGACCAAAAAGAGTCAAAGTGGGTCCCCGGCGTCAGGTCTTGAACGTCTTGTCACATCCGTCAGAGCCGCGCACTACGGAGGTGCGCGTCCCACGGGTCTTCTGAACGTTGCGATCCGCGCGGACCGCCAACGCTCGCCTTGAACCCACAGGGAGGAGATGATCGAACGGAAAGCCTCCTCGGACCCCGCGCCGGCCGGAGCGGTGGGACCATGAGGCGACGCGTGGGGAGCCTTATAAGCCACGGTTCTAAGGAACTATAGTCGTTACTCCTCCCCAAGCACAGAGATCTCGAAGCGCCGCCAGAGAGCACTTCGTCTTCACCTTTCGTAGCGCACCGCAAATCTTCTTGGCCGCCGCGACACCAAACGCTAAACGCCTCCGCTCCAATGGCCAGGACCAAACAGAGTGCCCAGAAGAAGGCCGCCGGCGCCTCGCTCGCTAGGAGGCAGCCGCCTCCGAGGTCCGAGAAGTCGATGAAGAGTTCGGAACGCGCCGTCGAAACGGCGGACATGAGCCGCCAAACGGCCCTGTTCCCGAGCATCTACGTCTCAGATCCTGTGTTGCTGACGAAGGCTCGATTCGGGGCGGTGGCGTCACAGGTGAGGGGGGACATGCCGGCCCGCGAGGCGACAGAGGTTCTGCCGCCGTTCGAGGACCGGGAACCCACTCAGGTCCCTGTCTTCGACATCTTCGTCAGAATGGGGGTAGTTCCCCCATTCTCAGACTTCCTCCTTGAGATCCTGCAGGCATACGATCTGAAGCTCCTGCATCTGACTCCAGGGGCCATCTTGGATCTGGCCGTCTTCGCTCACGCCTGCGAGGCGTTCGTCGGGGTAATGCCCTCGTGGCATTGTTCTGACACTTCTTCTATCCCCGTGTGGGGAAAGAGGGATGGCTGGCAGGCGGGGTCACGTTCTGCTTCCGCCAGAACGTGAAGCAATTCTACCCCGAGATAGTGGTGAAGTCCAAGTGGGAGGAATGGAGGAACAGCTGGTTCCTCGTCACCGTACCGGAGGCCCATGAGTGCCTCCAAGAACCGAAGCAGCACCCGGAGAGCCATGAACTCTGGAGGGGCCTGAGCCACCAGGCCGTGTTTCTCTCGGCGGCGGTGTCCTGCTTCAAGATTCTGCGGGAGCAGGGGATTTCCGGGGCCGCCATTGTTGCGCACGCCTTGCGCAACCGCCTGGCCCCCTTGCAGAAGAGGCCTCACCCAGCCTGGGACTTTCAGGGTCTCCGGGACCCTTCTCGACTGCGGAACTCCGACATGAGCGACGAAGCCCTCTGCGACGCCATAAGGAAGGTCTTTCCCCCCAACATGCCATACCAGCTGCCAGAGGGGGTCCTGCCTCCGAGCGGGGACCCAAAGAAGGCAGAGATCCTCGCGGAGATGCCGGATTGCAACGCCCTCGGAATCGTGGGCCGAGACAACACCGGGCCTCAGAATCCCAAGGTCAGAGCTCGCAAGGTTAAGGTCCCCTCTAGCTCTGGCGAGGAAGAGGAGGCCTCCGAGTCCGAGGCAGAGAGCACAGAGGACTCCGAGGTGGAGTTCTCCCGCTCTACCGAGGATAGTGACGGTGATGATGATTGATCGGATTGTGGTTTAGGGGGGTTTTTGTCGTTCTCTCCACAGGGATCAAAATCTATTGGTGCTTTTCCTTTCTAGAAGCTTGGAACAACGAAAAGGTGGGATGGTGTTTACGGATCTAGACTAGGCCTTGCGGATCAAGCAAAAGAAATTAGAACGGTGTAAGCAAAGGGGGGCTAAGGAAAATTGTTTCACGGACAACAAAAGGGAGGCTAAGGAAGAGTGCTTCACGGACAACAAAAGGGAGGCTAAGGAAGATTCAACAAACACATAACATGAACAACAGCAAAAGGGGGCTAAGGAAGAGTTCACAAACAACAAAGTCACAGCACGATTACAAAGTTCACACAAACAGAGCGATTCAGAGAGTTACAGAGAGTTTTCACCGAAGGGGTTGGAGAGGATCGAATCAGTTCGTCGCGGCGGCAGCAGAGGAAGTAGAGGCGGGAGGCTAAGCAAGATATAGACGAAGGGGAAGCAAGGAAGTAGATAGGGACAGATACGGATCAAGGGCTTCTTCTTTCCTCTCGTTCCTCGCAGATCGTCTTCGCCATGCTTCTCCAAAGTTCTTCCTGATTCTTTTGTTCTTGCTCAAGGTGGAGTGGTGCGGAGCGGTGGAGTGGTTGGATGGATCTTGGATCTGGTGGAGTTGTTGGTGGTGAATGGCGAATTGCGAATCCTTTCTTCTTGGCTAAGGAAGCCGCTTTATAGGCGCTACGGAAATGGCGAGAGGGCCTCGGCTACGGAAGTGGCGAGGGCCGCGGTCGATGGCGTGGTAGGTGGCACAGCGGGAACTTCCTCCGTCGCTTTTCAGCTTTTTTGCCCGGACGCACATGGGCTGCTCCCTCCTTTATCACCTTTTTGATTCTTCTGATTTCTTCTCCTCCAAGATGATCGATTCACTCCTTGCTGGTTCAAACGCGCGCGCAGCACATGGGAGACACGCTCACTTTCTTCTCTTTAGGCTTCGAGAGGATCCCTCGAGAGGTGGCACCCTCGCGAGACATTTTCTCCTCGCGAAGCGTCAAACCCTCACGAGTCCTTTTTTCCTCGCGAGGCGTCAAACCCTCGCGAGGCCTTTTTCCTCGCGAGGCGTCCGTTATCTTTTCAGCAATAATTTGAGTCGGACATGAAGAAATACGTGCCTTGGCGCACTGATCTGCAAAAAGTGGATAACTGATGTAAAAAGCATTTAAAACCTTGACTGAACTTCTCAAATATGAGCAAGATTTAGGGTTTTGGACATCGAAAAGATGTGCATAATTCAGAGTGATCAAACCCCCAGACCCAAACCTTTGCTTGTCCCCAAGTAAAATAAATATATGGAAAACAGTGCTCAACTTCTGCATACACAACAGTTCATACATATTGGATTCAAAGCAATTTCTGCATACATGGTTGCAATCTCTAGTTCAGAGTCAGGTTTCAATTAACAACTTTTATATATGTCTCAGTTCAGATACTTTTCGATTACCTAGATAAGACATTTGGCAGGGGAATCAAATGAAGTGATCCATGAAATAGCCATGAGTGTTAATTGAATGCAAAGTCAGTGCTTCACCTGCTACCGTTCCCGAGAACATAGTAGGCTAATGCAAAAGTTAAAGATGAGTTAGGATCATTGTTACTTGTCAGATTCTTTCAGTTAGTGCTTCACAGGTTACAATCCCGAGATCATAACTGCTAATGCAAAAATTTCCTTTCAAATTACTATCAGGAACTTCAGGTTAGTGCTTCACAGGTTACAATCCCGAGTTCATAACTGCTAATGCAAAAATTTGTTTTTTCAAATTACTTGCTCAAGTTAGTTTCACTGTTAGTGCTTCACATACCACCATCCTGAGATACTGGTAGCTAATGCCAAAATGCAGAAATGCAGTTAAAACATGGCTCTTCGAGGATCAACTTATTCAGTTTCAGAGCCACTTGCATTATAAAGGTATTCCAACAGATCTGAGCAGAGACATATATGAACTCTGTTTTCATACATGACTCGAACACAAGATTTTGCAAGCATTATAGACAGAAACACTGCAAGATTCTCAATAGCATGAAAGATTGTTTAGTCAAGATTAAGCACTTCAAGAAACTTTTACTCGACAAGCAACTTCGAAAATGTAGCCAAGAATAGATAGAAACTTTGTAATCATGGCATAGTAATGATATTTATGGTGTAACAGGGTTTGTGAATTGGAATGTGTTCACCTGGTTTAAGTGTCGGATCCTCGAGAAGTCTTCCTCGCGAAGCAAAACCCTCGCGAGGCCTTTTTCCTCGCGAAGCAACTAGCCCTCGAGAAGCTTTCTCTTGAAGCAGAATCCCTCGAGAGGCCTTTTTCCTCGTGAAGCGACTTACTACTCCATGCTTGTAGGGATCTCTGCCAACCCACTTCACTCTCTTTTATTCAACAATCTGAAAGACAAAACAACAAACAAAAAGGGAAGGAAACACACAAAACAAAAATAACTCTTGAAGGGAAATAATATATAAAAAGGATATCAGGCTGCCTCCCGATGAGCGCTTGTTTAAGGTCACGAGCCTGACCGTAGCTTCTTCTCACTGCTTCACAGCTTCAGAGGATGCATTGGGAACATCCTCTGACTCGTCATTCTCGCTTTCTTCGGGATCTCCAATGTCAATCTTCTCTCCCGCTAGGTAATGTTTCAGTCTCTGGCCATTTACCTTGAAAGTACCTGCTGATGAGGTCTGGACTTCGAAAGCACCATTTCCCAGGTCCTTCTTCACTATGCAGGGACCAAACCATCTTGACTTGAATTTTCCAGCAAACAAATGCAACTTGGAGTCATACACCAACACTTGCTGTCCAATGCTGAACTCCTTCCTGAGGATATTTTTGTCATGCCATTTCTTGGTCTTCTCCTTGTAAATCTTGGAACTCTCATATGCATCATGCCTCAGCTCTTCAAGCTCACACATCTGCAGTTTCCTTGCACTTCCAGCTTTCTTCATGTCGAGGTTTAGTTTCCTAATAGCCCATTGAGCTCTGTGCTCTAACTCGACAGGCAAATGGCATGCTTTACCATACACAAGCCTGAAGGGTGACATTCCAATAGGTGTCTTGTATCCAGTTCTGTATGCCCACAAGGTATCAGGCAATTTCAGTGACCAATCTGCTCTGGACTTGGACACAACCTTTTCAAGGATCTGCTTAATTTCTCTATTGGATAACTCAACTTGTCCATTGATACGTCTCCAACGTATCTATAATTTCTTATGATCCATGCTTGTTTTCATACCATTTGCTACATGTTTTGTTTACATCTTATAGCATTTTTATGCATTTTCTGGAACTAACCTATTAACAAGATGCCACAGTGCCAGTTCCTGTTTTCTGCTGTTTTCCCGTTTCAGAAAAGTACTTAAGGAAATATTCTCGGAATTGGACGGGACAAAAAGCAGTAGTCTTATAATTCAATGGACTACACGGAGCCCGAAGGAGAGGACCTGGAGGGCCGTGGGCCGGCCACACCATAGGGTGGCGCGGGACCCATGCCTGCCGCGCCACCAGGTGGTGTGGGGCCCACGGGAGCCCTCCGACGCCGCCCTTTATCCTATATATTGCCCCCGACGCATAAAACCTAGATGGACCCATCATATTCCAAAAAAACATCTGCAGCGCTGCCGCCATCGCCGACAAGTTTCGGGGGACAGAAGTCTCTGTTCCGGCACCCTGCCGGGACGGGGAAGTGCCCCCGGAGCCATCTCCATCGACTCCACCACTATCTTTATCGCCGTTGCTGACTCCCATGATGAGGAGGGAGTAGTTCTCCCTCTGGGCTGAGGGCCGTACCGGTAGCCATGTGGTCTATATCTCTCTCCCATGATGTGATCTATATGTGATCATGAGCTTTGCAATCTAGATGTTGTTATGTTACTCAAGTGGGCTTTATTTATGTGATCTCCGGAGACTCCTTGTCCTACGTGTGTAAAGGTGACAGTGTGTGCACCGTGTGGGTCTTTAGGCTATATTTCACAAGATACTTGTTCACTGATTTATTATTTGAGATGGATGTCTCTATGAAATTGTGGTGTGTTAGTACCTCCTATGAATGCTCATGGTCCAGTGTGGGGTATTCATTAGTACTTGGGAATATATGTTTGAGGTGTGCTTTTGCATTCCTACACAATGAATTAGTGTTCGTTATCCAGCCGGAGAATACTTCGGAGTAGTATATTGAAGTGCTTATATTTATATTCAATTATGATTGCATTGTTGAGAGTGACCACTGGTGAAAGTATGATCCCTAGGCCTTGTTTCTAAGCATTGAAACACCGTTTACAACAAGTTCTGCTACATGTTTGCTTGCTGCCATTTTTATTTCAGATTGCAATTACTACTTATAATCATCCATATTACTTGTATTTCACTATCTCTTCGCCGAACTAGTGCACCTATACATCTGACAAGTGTATTGGGTGTGTTGGGGACACAAGAGACTTTTGTATTGTGATTGCAGGGTTGCTTGAGAGGGATACCTTTGACCTCTACCTCCCTGAGTTCGATAAACCTTGGGTGATTCACTTAAGGGAAACTTGCTGCTGTTCTACAAACCTCTGCTCTTGGAGGCCCAACACTGTCTACAAGAATAGAAGCGTGTGTAGACATCAAGCTATTTTCTGGCGCCGTTGCCGGGGAGGTAAGGTAAGCGGCACTCACACTCCAACAACAAAGCTATCCAGCAACGAAGCTATTTTCTGGCGCCGTTGCCGGGGAGGTAAGGTAAAAGGTACTCACATCATCTGGCTACTAAGCTATTTTCTAGTACTGTTGCTGTTGTGTGAGTGCTCAAAGTTATTTCCTTTAGATTCTGCAATTATATTTTTTTGTTTCTTGTTTTTAATTTCACTAGTTAGGCTTAATGGAAAACAACAAAAAAATTAGTATTAGTTCTTTGGAAATCATTTTTGCTAATGCTATGGAAAAGTCTAAGCTTGGGAAGCTAGTTTTTATGAAAATGATCTTTTTAGTTCCCCAGCTTTAGAGGAGAAAATTTGCTCTGATAATACTTTGTCTCCCATATGTGATAATTCGAATCATGCTTGTGATATTCTAAATCCACCTACTGAAAGTATTCCTTTTAAAATACCTATGAAAATTGTTGAAAAGGTTATGGATGAATGTTATGCAGGGGATGGAACAATCCGTCCAAGTGATCACTTGTTGAAACTTACAGAACTTTGTGAGTTGTTTAAGATTGCAGGTTTCTCAAGAGAAAATGTCATGAAGAAATTATTTCCATTGTCACTTAAGGACAAAGCAAGGGAGTGGTATGATGTACTTGATGATCCTCATCATTTGGAGTGGAAGGAGCTTGCAAATCTCTTTTACTCTAAATTTTATCCTCCTTATGAAATGCATTTGGATAGGAATTACATTATTAATTTTTGGCCTCATGATGGAGAAAGCATTGCTCAAGCTTGGGGAAGGCTGAAAACATTAATACTTAAATGTCCTAACCATGAGCTTCCTAAGAAAATAATTGTTACTAATTTTTATGCAAGGCTTTCAGGTGATTACAAGAATTATCTAGATGCCTGTTCAGGGGGTTCTTTCACAAGTAAGAAGGTTGAAACTAGATGGGATCTTCTTGAGAAAATTCAAGACAATACTGAAGGTTGGGAGAATGACAAAGGAAAAGAATCAGGTATAAACTATGAATATGATTGCACTAAGTCCTTCATTGAAACTGTTGTTTTTCAAGAGCTTAGTGCTAAATATGGTCTTGATTCTCAAATTATTGTTGATTGTCGTAGAGCCTTTGCTTCTCATATTAATGTTCCTAAAGAAAATTGGGACCTTTATCATGAACCTTTTAAAGACACTTGCATGAAAAATGATATTGTTGTTAATGATTGTAATAAACATGCTCAAACTTATGAAAATACTATCTCTTATAAGCATGTTAATTTTTGTGGAGTACTTAGACCTTGTAAAAAGAGCCAAATTGAAGAAGAATATTGTATCCATCATAGGAATGAAAAAACTAGAACTTGGAATAGAGCTCTTGATGATCTTGGTGAAAAAGTTTGTGCCCACTATCCTTTTATTTGTGAACTTTGCTATAAAGTTGGTCATTTCAATTTTCAATGCTCAGGGAAAGATAATAGCCTTTCTAATCCAATGAGTACGGCGAGTCTGTATTGTGATGACATGATCACTCCTAATCAGCATGATGAACTTATATTATTTTTGGAGTGTGAAGAGTTATCAAGAAAAACTTCTTTAATAGATATGAGTTCTTTTGATATAAACAGCGTCCTGCATGGTTGTCATCTTTATTGTGTTGATAATTGCCATACAAATACTTATATACAAAATATTATACAAGATGGGATTTTACCAAAATATGACAGGACTAATATGTGTTTTGATCTTATCAATGAAAGAGAAGAATCCTTCCAAGTTTCCTCTGTTGTTTCTAACAATAAACCAAGTTATGTGGAGAAGCTTCCTTTCAAGGCTCTCCCTCCTAAGAAGGGAAAGAAGAAGAAGATGAAGAGTAAAAGGAGAGAGGAAACAGTACATTTCCCTAAACATGTTGCTCCTATTATAGTTGTTGTTGATGAGTATGAATTCGATGATTTTGAATTAGATGATGTTCCTATGCCTGTTACTTATATTAGTGATCATGATTGGGAAAAGCATAGTACTTTTGATATTGAAAACCTCTTGGGTACTAATTCTGAAAATGATGATGCTAATGATTGCAACACTATTAGTACTATCCATATTCTTTCCAATGATGATATGATAAGCTGTAAGCTTGGGGATGAGGTGTTTGAAAATCCTTTTGCTACTAATGATTACATGTTTGATACATCTCCTTCTAGTAAAAATGATGATATGTTTACAGATGAACACACTTTGGAAGATAAATATTCTATTCCTTATGATGATACTATGCCCCCAGTTTTTGATAATTATTATAAAGAATATTATGACATGGGTTATAATTACAATCATACTCATGAAACTTGTCATAATTATGGAGGGATCACCCAAAACCATCCCTTTAATATACAACCTGTTTATCATGTTCAAGTTCTTTATGATGATCCTGCTCCAGTTGTTATTCATGAGAAGAATTTTGTTTACGTGGAAAATGATGACACTTTTATGCATATGGATCATGATAAGAATTTTACATGTGATGGTTATATTGTGGATTTTATCAATGATGCTACTGAAAGTTTTTATGAAAAAGGGAGACATGGCTTCATATATCACAATAACATTGAATCTCCTCTCCTTTTGTTGAAATTTTTGAAGTTGCACCTATTTTGTCTTCCTATGCTAGTCAATTTATGCTTCATGGATTTATTTACTTACAAGATTCCAATGCATAGGAAGTGGGTTAGACTTAAATGAGTTTTATAGTTACTTCTTGATGCTCCCTTATTGTGCTCCAACTCTCATTTTTATGTGAGCATCATCAAAATTACCATGCCTAGCTAAAAGGCTTTAAAGAAAAGCGCTTATGGGAGACAACCCATCATTTTATTTTCAGTATCTTTTCTTTTATTTGAGTCAAGAAGTTTGTTTACTTCTGTAGCAACTTCTTTGTATCTTTATTTTCTTGCAATGTTGTGCCAAGTAAGGTCTCTAGTAGAAAGTTTTTGCTATATTTGGATTTCTGCACAGGAAACAGATTTCTGTCTGTCACCGTTAAATTCGTCATTTATTCCATAAGCGACGAAATGCTTTGAGATTTTGTGTGCTGAATCTTCATATATGTATGAAACTTTTTATAGTTAAGTGATTTTCGATTTGAGCAACTCTAGTGCCTCGAAAAAATTTGTCTTTACAGACTGTTCAGATTTTGACAGATTCTGCCTTTTATTGTGCATTGCTTCTTTTGCGATGTTTATTTGGATCTTTTTGATTCTTTGAGCATCAGTGGCTGTAGCTAATGTTATAATGCATTAAGGGGTGCTTGTGTCACAGTAGAACTTGTGAATTTTTGGTTTATGCACTAACCCTCTAATGAGAATTACTTTGAGTTTGATGTGGTGGAAGTTTTCAAGTAAGCAAAAGGGACGATATGATGAGATCAAGAAGAGTGAAAAGCCTAAGCTTGGGGATGCCCCGGTGGGTCATCCCCAGAAAATTCAAGAAGACTCAAGCATCTAAGCTTGGGGATGCCCAAGGCATCCCCTTCTTCATCGACAAAACTATCAGGTCATCTCTAGTGATACTATATTTTTATTCCACTACATCTTATGTATTCTGCTTGGAGCGTCTGTTTTTATTTTGAGTGTGTGTTTTAGTTTTCTTAATAAGTTGGATCTTAGCATTCTTGTGTGGGAGAGAGACACGCTCCGCTTTTTCATATGAATACTCTTGTGCTTCGCTTATATTTGTTGAGTATTCTTAGCTACTGTTTGTTTTCTAGTAAGCTCTCGCTTTTAGCATGTTATCTTGTTTAGAGCTGCTAGTTCTTTGTGTTAAGCTCTCTTGTATTTCACTCTTATTTGTTAGAGAGTTGTTTTAGTTACTTGGTTGATGTGTTAGATTGGAAAATGCTATGCTTGTGATAGTGGTATGAAATAGAGAAAAGCTGCATAGTCTTGTAGACCTTTGTGTAGATAACTTGCTCCTCTTCAATTGTTTTGAGGTATTAAAATAACTAATGGTTAAAATATGTTGGTTAATGTTGTTAAGAGCTGATTAGTGAAGATGTGTTAGTAGAGTGTGGAGCCGTACTTTTCTGAACTAAAAACAACTTAAGTCAATAGTGCTTTAGTGTCGTGATTTCCTCTTAGTTGAAAGGAAGTTTCTAATGGTATAGTTACTGCAACGGTCGGGGAAGCCAACGGGGCACTTGTGTTGCCGCCATGATCCCTCTCGGGGTGTCTCTAACCATTTGTAAAACTTTGATACTATTAGTTCTTTGCAATATACGACATGCTATGTGAGTTTTTGGTTTTTGGCACTTCCACCTCCATATTTTGCTAGCCTCTTCGGTACGTTGCATTGCCCTTTTTCACATTGAGATTGGTGCATACTTCGCAAGTACATCCAACCCCGTGGGAGATCTTCATCTTGTTCTCCAACACATAAGCCAACTATCTTCCTCAAAACAGCCACCATATCTACCTATCACAGCATTTCCATAGCTGTTCCGAGATACATTGCCATGCAAAATCCATCATTTACATTACATGACTTTATGTCATTTTTACTTCATTACCATATAGTATTGCTTGACCATTTGAGTTAGTGTGATGCGTGGTTTTCCACATGTTTTACATCTCTTCCACACTACGCTCGATCATGCATATCCACCATACACCATGTATTAGTCTTTGAGTTTTGAGTACACCAAAAAAGTGTGATGATCATCTTGTAAAATAGAGTGTTGCCTCTACCTGTGAGCATATTGAAAAGAGTCCAAAGTGGCCAATCAAAAGAGTCCAGAAGAGACCAATGAGAGAAAAATATAAAAGATCCACAAAGGCCTCAAAAAGCAAAAAGCAAAAAAGAGAAAAAGAAAAAAAAAGAATATAAAATGAGAGAGGGGGCAACACTACTATCCTTTTATTCCACACTTGTGCTAGTAGCACCTACATCATTGTAGTGAGTTTTCATGCTTCATTAGTATAACTATGTGGGGACCAAACGTTATAGAACTTGGCTTGTATATTCCAACGATGAGCCTCCTCAAGTGAGCTCTAGGTCTTCATGAGCAAGCAAGTTGGATGCACCCCCACTAGTTCCATTGGAGAGCTTCCATTCATATAGCTCTATGTGCATCCGTTGCATGGCAATCACTACTCCTCATTCAGTGTCTACTACGGGACTTCCTCTTGTCTTGTGGTTACCTCTTCCACTGTTTGAGCCTTTCTTTTTGGCCTTCCAAACCCCCATTATTATTCTCTTTGCCATAACCTCATGGTGCCAAGCCTTCTTCTTGCTTGTATTAGTTGAGTGGACTACATAACAGTTGATAAGTTAAGTGGATGGATAAAGGACACTTGACTTGAGCTTGGCTATTTCTATTATTGACTGAATTTGATGCTTTGAAGATTGATTGACATTTTACATTGGAGACACTTCTTTCTAAACCTTATGTATGGTTCCTTGTCTCCAACACGCTGATTCATGAAAAGTTCTAGCTTCTTTTAGCTAGCATTTGTTAATCATTGTTTGCTTAATGTCAACTATAGACAATTGTTTTGGATCACCTTATTCACATCATGTGCTTTGCATTGCTATGTTGATCTAGATTGTGAGTTAGCATGTCTCCTAAGAAATTATTTTTTATCGTTTTACCTACTCGAGGACGAGTAGAACTAAGCTTGGGGATGCTGATACGTCTCCAACGTATCTATAATTTCTTATGATCCATGCTTGTTTTCATACCATTTGCTACATGTTTTGTTTACATCTTATTGCATTTTTATGCATTTTCTGGAACTAACCTATTCACAAGACGCCACAGTGACAGTTCCTGTTTTCTGCTGTTTTTCCCGTTTCAGAAAAGTACTTAAGGAAATATTCTCGGAATTGGACGGGACAAAAAGCAGCAGTCTTATAATTCAATGGACTACACGGAGCCCGAAGGAGAGGACCTGGAGGGCCGTGTGCCGGCCACACCATAGGGTGGCGTGGGACCCATGCCTGCCGCGCCACCAGGTGGTGTGGGGCCCACGGGAGCCCTCCGACGCCGCCCTTTCGCCTATATATTGCCCCCGACGCATAAAACCTAGACGGACCCGTCATATTCCAAAAAAACATCTGCAGCGCCGCCGCCATCACCGACAAGTTTCGGGGGACAGAAGTCTCTGTTCCGGCACCCTGCCGGGACGGGGAAGTGCCCCCGGAGCCATCTCCATCGACTCCACCACCATCTTCATCGCCGTTGCTGACTCCCATGATGAGGAGGGAGTAGTTCTCCCTCGGGGCTGAGGGCCGTACCGGTAGCCATGTGGTCTATATCTCTCTCTCCCATGATGTGATCTATATGTGATCATGAGCTTTGCAATCTAGATGTTGTTATGTTACTCAAGTGGGCTTTATTTATGTGATCTCCGGAGACTCCTTGTCCCACGTGTGTAAAGGTGACAGTGTGTGCACCGTGTGGGTCTTTAGGCTATATTTCACAAGATACTTGTTCACTGATTTATTATTTGAGTTGGATGTCTCTATGAAATTGTGGTGTGTTAGTACCTCCTATGAATGCTCATGGTCCAGTGTGGGGTATTCATTAGTACTTGGGAATATATGTTTGAGGCCTGCTTTTGCATTCCTACACAATGAATTAGTGTTCGTTATCCAGCCGGAGAATACTTCGGAGTAGTATATTGAAGTGCTTATATTTATATTCAATTATGATTGCATTGTTGAGAGTGACCACTGGTGAAAGTATGATCCCTAGGCCTTGTTTCTAAGCATTGAAACACCGTTTACAACAAGTTCTGCTACATGTTTGCTTGCTGCCATTTTTATTTCAGATTGCAATTACTACTTATAATCATCCATATTACTTGTATTTCACTATCTCTTCGCCGAACTAGTGCACCTATACATCTGACAAGTGTATTGGGTGTGTTGGGACACAAGAGACTTTTTGTATTGTGATTGCAGGGTTGCTTGAGAGGGATACCTTTGACCTCTACCTCCCTGAGTTCGATAAACCTTGGGTGATTCACTTAAGGGAAACTTGCTGCTGTTCTACAAACCTCTGCTCTTGGAGGCCCAACACTGTCTACAAGAATAGAAGCGTGTGTAGACATCATCCATTGGCTTGAGGATGGTAGGGTGTAGTAACTCTATGGTTCTTCACACCATACTTGCTCAACAGCTTCTCCAGCAGTTCATTGTTGAAGTGGGCTCCTCCATCACTGATCACAACTCTGGGCACTCCAAATCTGGGGAAAATTACAGTTTTGAGCAGCTTGCAGACTGACTTGGAATTTGCACTAACAGTAGGTACAGCTTCAACCCATTTAGACACATAGTCCACTGCCACAAGGATATACTTATAGCCTCGAGAGGAAGGCAAAGGTCAAACAAAATCAACTCCCCATACATCAAACAGTTCAACTTCAAGGATGCCTTGCTGAGGCATTTCATTCCTTCTCGAGATTTTCCCAGTTCTCTGACAGGGATCACACTGCTTGAAAAAATCATGAACATCTTTGAACAGGCTGGGCCAATAAAATCCAGCTAGAAGGATCTTTGCTTGAGTTTTCCTTACTCCAGCATGGCCTCCATACATGCCAGAATGGCATTGGAACATCACATCATGAGTTTCTTCAGAGGGCACACATCTTCTCACTATACCATCGGCACAATGCTTGTAGAGGAATGGTTCATCCCAGTAATAGCTCTTGGCTTCATGCATGAATTTCTTTTTCTGCTGGTAGGACAAATCAATTGGCATAATTTTGCACTCTAGGTAGTTCACAATGTCAGCATACCATGGAGTCTTGGCTTCTCACGAGACGTCGACCCTCGCGAGGCATCCCTCGCGAAGCATTTCCTCGAGAAGCACATCTCGGAAAGCATCTCCTCGTGAGGCTTGAAGAGTTAGATCGTCCTGAGGCCTCCCTCGCGAGGCTTCAAGAGGTCCTCGCGAGGCATTTACTCCCATCAGTTGCTCTCCAGGGATGTTGTCTTCTATTTTTCTAGTTTCAGAGCAACTTATTCTTGACAGATGATCGGCTACCACATTCTCAGAGCCTTTCTTATCCTTGATCTCAATATCAAACTCTTGAAGAAGGAGAATCCATCTGATTAGCCTTGGCTTGGCATCCTTCTTGCTGACAAGATATCTTATTGCTGCATGGTCAGTAAAGACAGTACATTTGTGCCCAACTAGATAGGGTCTGAACTTGTCAAATGCGAATACCACTGCAAGCAATTCTTTTTCAGTAGTGGAGTAGTTGATGTGAGAATCATCTAGAGTTTTACTGGCATAGTGGATCACATACTGAGCTTTCCCCTTTTTCTGGCCCAGAACTGCTCCAACTGCAAAGTCACTTGCATCACACATTAGCTCAAAGGGTAGTGTCCAATCTGGGTGGTAACTTAGCAATCACATCAACTTTTGATTTATCCACTTCAATGCCTCTAGAGGATATCAGGTGTCCAAGCACAATACCTTCAGTGACTAAGAAGTGGCATTTCTCCCAGTTCAATACCAAGTTCTGCTCTGAGCATCTATGCAGGACTGCCGCCAAGTTCTTCAAGCAGGTGACAAAATCTTTTCCATAGACAGTGAAATCACCCATGAAAACTTCCATGATTTTCTCAATATAGTCAGAGAATATTGAAGTCATGCACCTCTGAAAGGTTCCTGGGGCATTACATAGACCAAATGGCAATCTTTTGTATGCAAATGTTCCATATGGACATGTGAATGTAGTTTTTTCTTGATCTGCTAGATGGATGGGAATCTGAAGAAATCCAAAGTATCCATCAAGGTAACAATAGAACTCTTGCCCTGCTAACCTTTCCAACATCTGGTCCATAAATGGCAAAGGGAAATGATCCTTCCTAGTTGCCTTGTTTAATTTTCTGAAATCAATAACCATTCTCCATCCAGTAACAGGTCTTGTGGTCATCAATTTTCCTTCTTCATTTTCTACCACTGTATAGCCTCCTTTCTTGGGCACTATGTGGATAGGACTCACCCACTCGATGTCAGAAATGGGGTAGATCATGCCTGCTTGTAGGAGTTTCAGAACTTCCTTTTTTACTACATCTTGCAGAGCAGGGTTCAATCTCCTTTGGCGCTCCCTGGAGGGGGTGCTATCCTCTTCAAGATATATCCTATGAGAGCAGACCTTCTCATCGATTCCCTTGATGTCATCAATGGAATATCCAATGACATTCTTGTATAGTCTGAGAACTGACAATAGGCTGTGCTCCTGTTCATCATTAAGTGCAGAGCTGATTATCACAGGGTGAATTTTTTCTTCCTCTAGAAACAGATACTTCAGGTGAGCAGGCAACTCCTTCAACTCAACAATAGATTTATGAGACGGCTGAAGAGGTTCTCTCCAATGTTCTGCTTCCTCGAGATTTCCCTCGCGAGGCATTTTTCCTCGCGAAGCTTGAAGAGGCTCTCGCGAGGCATTTGGCAGGCCCTCGCGAAGCATTTCTCTTGAGGCATTTTCTGCACTTCCAGAATTTTCATTACAAAGAGTGATTCCAAACAACTCTTGAGGATTAGGACTATCAGCTGTCACAAAGACTTGCACTTCAGGCTCTTGGGGTTGCATTTGCTGCTGAGATTCAATTACACTCTTGTCGACGACATCCATGGCATGGCATTGTTCAAGCTGGTTTGGCAGGTGGGAGGCATGCTTCATGTTAAACTCTGCTTGTTCAGAACCAAATTGCAGCTTCAGGGTTCCACCTTTCACATCAATTATGGCTCCAGCTGTGGCTAAGAAAGGTCTGCCAAGAATCATAGACTCTGAGTTATCTTCCATTTCCAACACAACAAAATCCACTAGATAAGCAAAATTTCCAACTTGGACTGGCACATCTTCAAGAATTCCAGTTGGTTCTCTCAATGTTCTGTCAGCAAGCTGCAGTGTCATAGAGGTGGGCTTTGGCATACCTAACTGCAGCATCTGACTAGCAGCTTGGGGTAACACACTGACTGAGGAACCTAAATCACAGAGGGCTGTGAAGGTTCTTTTTCCAACCACACAGGGGATACGGAAACTCCCTGGGTCTCCTAACTTTTTGGGCAAGTTGTTCTGGATAACTGCACTGCATTCTTCTGTCAGAGCAACTATCTCAGGATCTTCTATACTTCTTTTCTTGGTTATCAAGTCCTTGAAGAATTTAGCATAAAGAGGGATGTGCAACACTGCATCAAGGATGGGGATTGTAATTTGCACTTCCTTCATTGTCTCTAGGAACTTGGCATACTGCTTTTCTTCCTTAGTTTTTTTCCAGTCTTGAAGGGAATGGGATCTTCTAAACTAGAGGCTTCTCAACCCTTGGTACTACAGCTGGTTCTACTGGTATTACAGGCTCTTGAGGAGGATCCCTCGAGAGGCTTTCCTCTCGAGGCATTTCTGCCTCGCGAGGCAAATTTTCCTCGCGAGGCATTTTTTCCTCGTGAGGCCTCCTTGGTGGGGCTACATAGGTGACAGTTGGAGGTGTCTTCATAATGGGTTCAGTGTTTAATCCACTTCTAGTGGTGACAGCCTCTACTGCTTCGGTAGTTGTAATTGCACCACATTGCTTAGGATTCTTCTCTACCTGAGCAGGTAGTTTGTTCTCTGTCTGATTTCCCTGGGTATTGGAGATTCCAGCTGTAAGCTGCTGCATTGTCTTGTAAAATATTTCAGACTGCATCTTCATTGTTTCTTGCATTCCACTGAACATTTCTTTTTGCAAACGCATCATTTCACTGATTTCTGACTGGCTACTGCTTGAAGAGGCATTTTGCTGAACTGCTTGGTGAGGATGCTGCTGTGGCTGCTGCATATGGCCTTGAGGTCTGAAATTCTGCTGAGATGTTGAGGCAAAGTTCTGTGGAGCTGCTTGAGGGTAACTTTGGGGGCTGCATTCTTGTAAGACAGGTTTGGATGATGTCTCCAAGCAGGGTTGTAGTTCTGAGAAAAGGGACCTTGATTCTGGGCATAATTCACTTCAGCTACTTGGTTTCCAAGATTTTCAAACAAGGAACACTCCTGAGGTGAGTGACCTTCATTCCCACAAATCACACAAGCAGATGATACTTGATTCACTGGCACAATTGCCTTGCTATTTTTCTCTTGCATGAGCTGAGACAACTGGTTGGTAATGCTGTCCAACTTAGCTTCCAAATCATTCTGGCCACTTAACTGAATTTCTAACTATTGGTTCGGATGCACTGTCCTTTCATTGGTCCAAGAAAATTTGTGGGATGCCATACTTTCAATCAATGCTGTGGCTTCGTCAAGAGTCTTGTTCATAATTCCACCACCAGCTGCTGAGTCAACAAAGGCTCTGGTTTGAGACGTTAAACCGTTGTAAAATGTCTGCAAGATCAACCACTGTTCCTGACCATGGTTAGGGCACATTCTGATCAATCCTTGATATCGCTGCCAAGCGTCATACAAGCTTTCACCTTCATATTGAACAAATCTGGTAATCTTGTCTCTGCACTCAGCTGCTTTGGTGGGAGGGAAGTATTTCTCAAAGAATGCTTGCAACAAATGCTCCCAAGTGTCTCTGTAGTGTATTGGCAATGCATGAAACCACATTTTTGCAAGGCCAGACAGAGAAAATGGAAACAACTGCATCCTTATAGCCTCTGGGGGTACTCCATTGTGCTTCAGGGTGTTGCAATACTCAAGAAAATTTCTGATATGTTCATGAGGACTCTCCAAGGCACTGCCCTTGAAGGGGTTGTGCTGCACCATATTAATTAGTGCTGGCTTGATCTCCCAGTTGTTTGCCTGGATGACAGGCATTACAACATCTGTATTTGCTGATAACCCACAAGTATAGGGGATCGCAACAGTCTTCGAGGGTAGTATAACCCAAATTTATTGGTTCGACACAAGGGGAGACAAAGAATAGTTATAAGCCTTAACAACTGAGTTGTCAATTCAGCTGCACCTATAAATAGACTTGCTCGCAACAAAGGATCAGTAGCAACAGTTTTATAGTAATAGCAATAGCAAAATAGAGACAGCAGTAAAATAAAGGCAGCAGTAAATATTGCAGAAGACAGCAGGTTTAAAATACTGTAGGCACAGGGATGGATGAATGGGCGCTGCATGGATGATATGATTCATGTAATAAGTAAGACAAGGCATTTGCAGATGATAATAATAAAGTAACTGAGTACTAAGTAACCATAGGCATGCGTTCCATAAGTAGTCGTACGTGCTCACAAGGAGAAACTTGCACAACATTTTTTGTCCTACCAGCCCGTTTGCAGCGGGGCTTCAAGGGAAACTACTGGTAATTAAGGTACTCCTTTTAATAGAGTACCGGAGCAAAGCATTAACAATCTGTGAACACATGTGATCCTCACATCACAACCATCCCCTCCGGTTATCCCAATTTCTGTCACTTTGGGTCCTCGGGTTCCAGACAGCAATATGTGTATACAACTTGCAGGTAAGATCAACAAACAATGCATATCATCATGAATAAATAACATGTTCAGATCTGAGATCAATGACACTCGGGCCCTAGTATCAAGCATTAAGCACAACAAGTTGCAACAAAGTCTACAGCACTCCCATAAGGTACTAGGCACTATGCCCCTACAATCTTATAACTCATTACATGAATAATCACATCCAATCCCTTCCATCCCCTTCAGCCTACAGCGGGTGTTTACTCACACATGGATGGGGGAAACATGGATGGTCGATGGAGAAGCGTCGGTGACGATGACGGCGATGATCTCCTCCAATTCCCCATCTCGGCAGGGTGCCAGAATGGAGTTTCTGGTCCCGAAATAGGGTTTTCGGTGGCGGCGGCGTTCTGGAGTGTTTCTGGAGCAATGGTCGAATCCCCCTCGGTTTTTAGGTCGAAAGGGGTCTTGTAGTCGCGAAGAGGCGTCGGGGGCGTGACCGAGGTGGCCACACCATGTGGTGGCGTGGCCTGGGCCCACCCGCGCCACCGTGTGGTGTGGGCCCCTCGTGGCCCACCTCCACTTGGACTTTTGGCGCCGTGTGTCCCCCGGTTAAATATTGACTTTTCCATATTTTCCACGGATTTTATTGAAAGTTGATTTTCTGCATAAAAACGAGACACCAATGCAATTCTGCTGAAAACAGCGTTAGTCCGTGTTAGTTGTATCCAAATCACACAAGTTTGAGGTAAAACAATAGCAAAAGTGTTCGGGAAAGTAGATACGTTTTTTACGTATCATTTGCCAACTGATCTTTGGGAATCCATAAATCTCTCAACTTTTGGTCACCCATACTAATAATTGACTGTCTCTCCTCTTGATCTTCTACGGAGGACACTGATGCTACTCTTCTTCTTGCGAGAAAAGTTCTTTCTGGCTCTGGGTCGAATGGGGCTAAAGGTGAATCTTCAGACGTCTGCATTCATGAGCTCACCAACCTGCACGAAGGAGATCATGTTTCCAGTGCACACAAGCACCGACAAGAACTTTAACAAGGGTTAGTGAACTAAATCCCCTAATAACCATTCTAGATGCAAGATTAAGAGACTAAAAAGTAACAAAACAAACAGATTTATCACGGAGGTGAACTACGAGGAAAGAAACACAACCAAGGCTACTATACTCTGAAAAGCAATCAATATTTGATCCCCGGCAACGGCGCCAGTTTTGATCGGATTGTGGTTTAGGGGGGTTTTTGTCGTTCTCTCCACAGGGATCAAAATCTATTGGTGCTTTTCCTTTCAAGAAGCTTGGCACAACGAAAAGGTGGGATGGTGTTTACGGATCTAGACTAGGCCTTGCGGATCAAGCAAAAGAAATTAGAACGGTGTAAGCAAAGGGGGGCTAAGGAAGATTGTTTCACGGACAGCAAAAGGGAGGCTAAGGAAGAGTATTTCATGGACAGCAAAAGGGAGGCTAAGGAAGATTCAACAAACAACAGCAAAAGGGGGCTAAGGAAGAGTTCACAAACAACAAAGTCACAGCACGATTACAAAGTTCACACAAACAGAGCGATTCAGAGAGTTATAGAGAGTTTTCACCGAAGGGGTTGGAGAGGATCGAATCAGTTCGTCGCGGCGGCAGCAGAGGAAGCAGAGGCGGGAGGCTAAGGAAGATACAGACGAAGGGGAAGCAAGGAAGTAGACAGGGACATATATGGATCAAGGGCTTCTTCTTTCGTCTTCGCCATGCTTCTCCAAAGTTCTTCCTGATTCTTCTGTTCTTGCTCAGGGTGGAGTGGTGCAGAGCGGTGGAGTGGTTGGATGGATCTTGGATCTGGTGGAGTTGTTGGTGGTGAATGGCGAATTGCAAATCCTTTCTTCTTGGCTAAGGAAGCCGCTTTATAGGCGCTACGGAAATGGCGAGAGGGCCTCGGCTACGGAAGTGGCGAGGGCCGCGGTCGATGGCGTGGTAGGTGGCACAGCGGGAACTTCCTCCGTCGCTTTTCAGCTTTTTTGCCCGGACGCACATGGGCTGCTCCCTCCTTTATCACCTTTTTGATTCTTCTGATTTCTTCTCCTCCAAGATGATCGATTCCCTCCTTGCTGGTTCAAACGCGCGCGCAGCACATGGGAGACACGCTCACTTTCTTCTCTTTAGGCTTCGAGAGGATCCCTCGAGAGGTGGCACCCTCGCGAGACATTTTCTCCTCGCGAAGCGTCAAACCCTCACGAGGCCTTTTTTCCTCGCGAGGCGTCAAACCCTCGCGAGGCCTTTTTCCTCGCGAGGCGTCCGTTATCTTTTCAGCAATAATTTGAGTCGGACATGAAGAAATACGTGCCTTGGCGCACTGATCTGCAAAAAGTGGATAACTGATGTAAAAAGCATTTAAAACCTTGACTGAACTTCTCAAATATGAGCAAGATTTAGGGTTTTGGACGTCGAAAAGATGTGCATAATTCAGAGTGATCAAACCCCCAGACCCAAACCTTTGCTTGTCCCCAAGTAAAACAAATATATGGAAAACAGTGCTCAACTTCTGCATACACAACAGTTCATACATATTGGATTCAAAGCAATTTCTGCATACATGGTTGCAATCTCTAGTTCAGAGTCAGGTTTCAATTAACAACTTTTATATATGTCTCAGTTCAGATACTTTTCAATTACCTAGATAAGACATTTGGCAGGGGAATCAAATGAAGTGATCCATGAAATAGCCATGAGTGTTAATTGAATGCAAAGTCAGTGCTTCACCTGCTACCGTTCCCGAGAACATAGTAGGCTAATGCAAAAGTTAAAGATGAGTTAGGATCATTGTTACTTGTCAGATTCTTTCAGTTAGTGCTTCACAGGTTACAATCCCGAGATCATAACTGCTAATGCAAAAATTTCCTTTCAAATTACTATCAGGAACTTCAGGTTAGTGCTTCACAGGTTACAATCCCGAGATCATAACTGCTAATGCAAAAATTTGTTTTTTCAAATTACTTGCTCAAGTTAGTTTCACTGTTAGTGCTTCACATACCACCATCCTGAGATACTGGTAGCTAATGCCAAAATGCAGAAATGCAGTTAAAACATGGCTCTTCGAGGATCAACTTATTCAGTTTCAGAGCCACTTGCATTATAAAGGTATTCCAACAGATCTGAGCAGAGACATATATGAACTCTGTTTTCATACATGACTCGAACACAAGATTTTGCAAGCATTATAGACAGAAACACTGCAAGATTCTCAATAGCATGAAAGATTGTTTAGTCAAGATTAAGCACTTCAAGAAACTTTTACTCGACAAGCAACTTCGAAAATGTAGCCAAGAATAGATAGAAACTTTGTAATCATGGCATAGTAATGATATTTATGGTGTAACAGGGTTTGTGAATTGGAATGTGTTCACCTGGTTTAAGTGTCGGATCCTCGAGAAGTCTTCCTCGCGAAGCAAAACCCTCGCGAGGCCTTTTTCCTCGCGAAGCAACTAGCCCTCGAGAAGCTTTCTCTTGAAGCAGAATCCCTCGAGAGGCCTTTTTCCTCGTGAAGCGACTTACTACTCCATGCTTGTAGGGATCTCTGCCAACCCACTTCACTCTCTTTTATTCAACAATCTGAAAGACAAAACAACAAACAAAAAGGGAAGGAAACACACAAAACAAAAATAACTCTTGAAGGGAAATAATATATAAAAAGGATATCAGGCTGCCTCCCGATGAGCGCTTGTTTAAGGTCACGAGCCTGACCGTAGCTTCTTCTCACTGCTTCACAGCTTCAGAGGATGCATTGGGAACATCCTCTGACTCGTCATTCTCGCTTTCTTCGGGATCTCCAATGTCAATCTTCTCTCCCGCTAGGTAATGTTTCAGTCTCTGGCCATTTACCTTGAAAGTACCTGCTGATGAGGTCTGGACTTCGAAAGCACCATTTCCCAGGTCCTTCTTCACTATGCAGGGACCAAACCATCTTGACTTGAATTTTCCAGCAAACAAATGCAACTTGGAGTCATACACCAACACTTGCTGTCCAATGCTGAACTCCTTCCTGAGGATATTTTTGTCATGCCATTTCTTGGTCTTCTCCTTGTAAATCTTGGAACTCTCATATGCATCATGCCTCAGCTCTTCAAGCTCACACATCTGCAGTTTCCTTGCACTTCCAGCTTTCTTCATGTCGAGGTTTAGTTTCCTAATAGCCCATTGAGCTCTGTGCTCTAACTCGACAGGCAAATGGCATGCTTTACCATACACAAGCCTGAAGGGTGACATTCCAATAGGTGTCTTGTATCCAGTTCTGTATGCCCACAAGGTATCAGGCAATTTCAGTGACCAATCTGCTCTGGACTTGGACACAACCTTTTCAAGGATCTGCTTAATTTCTCTATTGGATAACTCAACTTGTCCATTGATACGTCTCCAACGTATCTATAATTTCTTATGATCCATGCTTGTTTTCATACCATTTGCTACATGTTTTGTTTACATCTTATAGCATTTTTATGCATTTTCTGGAACTAACCTATTAACAAGATGCCACAGTGCCAGTTCCTGTTTTCTGCTGTTTTCCCGTTTCAGAAAAGTACTTAAGGAAATATTCTCGGAATTGGACGGGACAAAAAGCAGTAGTCTTATAATTCAATGGACTACACGGAGCCCGAAGGAGAGGACCTGGAGGGCCGTGGGCCGGCCACACCATAGGGTGGCGCGGGACCCATGCCTGCCGCGCCACCAGGTGGTGTGGGGCCCACGGGAGCCCTCCGACGCCGCCCTTTATCCTATATATTGCCCCCGACGCATAAAACCTAGATGGACCCATCATATTCCAAAAAAACATCTGCAGCGCTGCCGCCATCGCCGACAAGTTTCGGGGGACAGAAGTCTCTGTTCCGGCACCCTGCCGGGACGGGGAAGTGCCCCCGGAGCCATCTCCATCGACTCCACCACTATCTTCATCGCCGTTGCTGACTCCCATGATGAGGAGGGAGTAGTTCTCCCTCGGGGCTGAGGGCCGTACCGGTAGCCATGTGGTCTATATCTCTCTCCCATGATGTGATCTATATGTGATCATGAGCTTTGCAATCTAGATGTTGTTATGTTACTCAAGTGGGCTTTATTTATGTGATCTCCGGAGACTCCTTGTCCTACGTGTGTAAAGGTGACAGTGTGTGCACCGTGTGGGTCTTTAGGCTATATTTCACAAGATACTTGTTCACTGATTTATTATTTGAGATGGATGTAGGCTGGTTCGTCGGTGGCGAGCAGCTCGGCCTCCACGGACACGGGATGTCGACGGCGAGCTCCCGGCTGCGACTCTGCGCAAGAAACGGACGTGCGGGTGAGTGTGCGGTGGCGGTGAAGCACGGCAGAGAGGTGAGGGAAGAAAGGAGAGAGAGAGGTGGCAGCACGGCCACGATGCCGTCGTCGCCCACCTCGGGCAGTGGCGGAGCTCGTGGAAGCTCCACGCCAGCAGCGGCCCTGCTGCGTCTCCGCCCTTCTGGCGGTGCACGGAAGAGGGTGGAGTGGAGGGGAGACGCAGTGGCGTGGTGTGGAGGGCAATGCGGCTTGGGGGCGGCTTAAATAGCTGTCGGCCGGTCCGCGGTGGTCGTGGCGCAGGATGGGAAAGAGGGGCGCTGGGGTGGCTACGGCATGTCCGTGCGGTCGCGGCGAGGTCGTAGGTGCGGCTGAGAGCGTCGAGGTGTCGGGGGGGCAGTGGAGAGCGAGGCGGCGTCCGCGCCGTCCATGGTCGGCCACGGCGCGCGGCGTGCTCTGGCGCGGGCAGGGGCATGCGAGCGGGGGCTCCGGGGTGGTCTCGGTCGCATCCAGCAGCGCAGAGGGGACAGAGGGTTTAAGGGAGAGAGGGGGGCACGGTGCGGCGCAACCCAGCGTTGCCACGCCATGGTCACAGTGCCGACCACGGCGACGTGCACGCGGCCGCGCTGCTCCCTCAAGGTCACGGCGACAACTAGGTCAAATTGGACCTCCTCCTTGCTCCCTCGGGCTCCGGTGAGTGAGGGCAGAGTGGTGGTGAGGTTCCCTAGCTCGATCACGCACGGATTCGTCGGATTTGGTTCGGATTTGAGGGATTTGGGGAAGAACACGAATCATGCTTGCAAGGTGTTCGGCACAATGCCTGAACCAAGTTCAAATTTGAATTTCTGAAATTTGTTTCCACAATTGATTGTATATATATTAATAGGGATTTTTGGTGCTATGATGGAATTTATTTGATAAGTGCATCATAGCACATTTTGGGATTTTAAATGATAAAGAAAGAATTTAGGATTTTAAATTTAAGATTTTTAGAAATATTTTCGGAGAGGGAAAAGATATAAGAGCAAAGTGGGAGTGATCACTGTGTCACCCCACTGAATTTTGTATTGAAAGATAATATTAATTTCTCACTTAGGGAAATTAGTGTGGCACTTGTCACATGATTTTATGTGTGGGTGTTTTTATTTTGTTACTTTACCTTTATTCATATTATTACTTAGCAAACACACACATCAAGCAACAAACACAAGCAATCACACATAAAATAATAAAAAAAATTGTTGGCCCACATTTTTGGAATTAATAATACTTATATTAATTCTGGGATGTTACAAATCCTTCCCCCCTTAAAATAAATCTCGTCCCGAGATTTGCTAGGCTTAGGAGCTAAGGAAGTCTGGGAATTCGCGCCTAAGATAATCTTCATGTTCCCAGGTTGCTTCTTCCTCAGAATGATTAGTCCACTGGACTTTGTAGAACTTGATCGCCTGTCTTCGGGTAATACGAACATCTTCTTCGAGAATCTTAAGGGATCTATCACGATAGGTCAGGTCATTGTTCAAGTCGATGGAGTGGTGGTCGATGTGCTTGAAAACCTCTGGCTGGTCAGGAACTTCAAGACACTTCCGAAGTAGTGAGATGTGGAAGACATCATGAAATTGAGATAGCTCTGGGGGTAATTCTAGCTGATAGGATACTTCTCCTCGGCGACTAATGATCTTGAACGGTCCAATATACCTTCGTGCTAACTTCCCTTTTACATGGAAGTGTTTCATTCCCTTAAGGGGTGTCACTCGGAGATACACAAAATCTCCGATGTTGAAGGTGACGTCACGGCGCTTGGGATCAGCGTAACTCTTCTGACGGGATTGGGTAGTTTTGAGACGCTCGCAAATCAGTTGGACTTGCTCTTCGGCTTCACGGAGGGTGTCAAGTCCAAATAATTTGCCTTCTCCGGTGTCGGACCAATTCAGGGGCGTACGACACCTCTTGCCATACAACGCTTCAAACGGGGCCATTTGCAGACTAGACTGGTAGCTATTGTTGTAGGAGAACTCTGCAAATGGGAGACAATCTTCCCACTTGGAACCATAAGATAGAACACACGCATGAAGCATGTCCTCCAAAATTTGGTTCACTCTCTCGGTTTGACTGTCAGTCTGGGGGTGATAGGTTGTGCTAAAGGTTAACTTGGTTCCGAGAGCTTCGTGAAGTGCTTTCCAGAATCTCGAGGTGAATTGGGTGCCTCTATCAGACACAATCTTCTTGGGTACTCCATGTAGGCTCACTATTCTAGACATATACAGATATGCTAGCTGATCTCCACGATAGGTGGTCTTGACCGGAATGAAATGGGCCACCTTGGTCAGTCGATCAACGACGACCCAGATGGAATCATGGCCTCTGTTGGACCTGGGCAGTCCAGTGATGAAGTCCATTGCAATTTCATCCCATTTCCATTCAGTAATCTTCAAGGGTTGAAGCAATCCAGCAGGTCGCTGATGCTCGGCTTTGACTCGCTGACAGATATCACACTTGGCTACGAAACAACCAATCTCTCGTTTCATTCCATGCCACCAAAATCTCTCACGAAGGTCATGGTACATTTTGGTTCCTCCAGGGTGGATTGAATAGGGGGTCGCGTGGGCTTCCTTCAGGATCAACTCCTTCAGTTCACTATCGTTGGGCACACAGATATGACCATTAAATCTTAACACTCCTTCGGCGTCTTCAGCAAAACCAGGGGCTTTGTCGAGAGACATCTTCTTCTTGATCCCTTCAATGCTCTCATGATCCTTCTGGGCTTCTTTGATTTGATCCATCCGGGTTGGGGCTAACCCTAGATTGGCGAGATAACCTTGGCTAACAAGTTCGAGTCCAAACTCCTCGAACTCCTTAAACAAGGCTCGTTGTTTGACTTGAATCAAGGCATTCAGGGTACATGGCTTGCGACTAAGGGCATCGGCAACTACATTGGCCTTTCCAGGGTGATAATGGATTCCAACATCATAATCCTTGATCAGTTCCATCCATCTCCTCTGTCGCAGGTTCAACTCCTTCTGGGTGAAAATATACTTCAAGCTCTTATGATCCATATAGATCTCACAGCGATGTCCCACAAGATAGGGACGCCATGTTTTAAGAGCAAAAACAACAGCAGCTAACTCCAGGTCATGGGTTGGGTAATTCTCCTCATGCGGTCGCAACTGTGAAGACAGATACGACACCACCTTGCCTTCTTGCATTAGAACGCAACCAAGTCCGAGGCATGATGCATCGCAATACACGTCGAAACTCTTGGTGGCGTCCGGCATTACTAGGACTGGGGCTGTGGTTAATTTCTTCTTCAACTCTTGGAAACTATCTTCACACTTCTGGGTCCATTCAAATTTCTGTTCCTTCCTCAACAGTTGGGTCATCGCCTTGGCTATTCGGGAAAATCCTTCAACGAACTTGCGGTAATAGCCCGCTAGTCCGAGAAAGCTGCGGATCTCGGTCACGCTGGTGGGGGTCTTCCAGTCAAGAATGGCTTCGATCTTCTCCGGGTCAACAGAAACTCCTCCAGCAGATATGACATGTCCGAGAAATGCCACCTCTTTAAGCCAAAACTCACACTTGCTAAGCTTGGCATAAAGTTGGTGCTCTCGAAGGGTCTCCAAAACTAGGCGTAGGTGATCAGCATGTTCTTCTTCGGTCTTGGAATAAACAAGAATATCGTCGATGAAGACTACCACGAAATTGTCGAGGTACTCCATGAAGATCTTGTCATCAGGTTCATGAAATAGGCTGGGGCATTGGTCAGACCGAAGGACATTACGGTGTACTCAAACAATCTGTAATGGGTGGTGAAGGCAGTCTTGGGAATGTCTGATTCTCGGATTTTCAACTGGTGATATCCCGTCCGTAGATCGATCTTTGAAAAGACTCGGGCTCCGTTCATTTGATCGAATAGATCCTCGATCTTGGGAAGAGGATACTTTTTTTTAATGGTCACGTCATTGAGCTTACGATAATCCACACACAGTCGTGTGGTACCGTCTCTTTTGTCCATAAAAATGATGGGTGATCCCCAAGGTGAAGCGCTTGGGCGAATAAGGCCTTTGCTGAGCATATCAGCCAACTGCTTCTTCAATTCCACTAATTCTTCAGGATTCATCCGGTAGGGTCTCTGGGATATAGGAGAGGTTCCTAGGATAAGTTCAATCACGAACTCAATATCCCTATCTGGCGGCATAGCAGGCAATTCTTCCGGAAAAACGTCTCGGAATAGGTGAACAACACGGATCTCATCAAGGGTGGGTCAAGCTATGCCCTCATGGCATCCTGGTCTGGTCTGGCTGGTCTCAGATACATACTTCACTTCAACTCCATTGTCTGAAGTGAGAGTAACGGCTCTTCTGGCGCAATCAATTAGGCCATGATACTTGGCTAACCAATTCATTCCAAGAATCACATCTATGCCTTGGGTTCCAAGAATAATCAGGTCCGCTGGAAATTTCTCCCCTTTGTTCTCTAGGGAAACGGCGGGGCAAAATAGTTTAGTCTCTACGGTGGAATTTGGGGTTTGGATGACCATGGATTTGGATAAGAGGTTCTCAAGTAAACCTCCCTTAGCAACAAACTCTTGGGTAACAAATGAATGAGTGGCACCAGAATCAAACAGAACAGTTGCAGGTACTGAGTTGACAAGGAACGTACCCAGCACAACATCTGGCGCTTCCTCAGCTACTTCAGCATTGATGTGGTGTAGACGGCCCTTGACAACAGCAGCATTTCCGCGGGGTGCGGCATTCTTTCCATTTACATTTCCATTGCGGGCTTGTCCCTGGTTCGGTGCAGGCTTCTTGGGATTGGGGCATTCTCTGTAGTAGTGACCTTTGGTACCGCATTCAAAACAGACAACATTGGCCTTGGGATTGAAGTTGTTGGGGTTTCCTCCTGGACGGTTGTTGTCATTGGGACGGTTGAAGTTGTTTGGGCGGTTTGGAAGGGTGGGCCGTGGTGCTGGCGGTGGTCGATAAGCAGGCTTGGGTGCTGGTGGAAAAGTACGAGGCTTCTGGTTGCTAGAACCTTCTGAAGCAATCATCCTTCTCTTGCATCCTTCAAACATGGACTTGCGCTTGGTCTCCAGCTGGATAGCCTTGTCCACAAGTGACTCCAGATCAATGAAGTCATGGATAACCAAGGCGCAATCAAGCTCATCATGCAGTCCACTCATGAAGCGCTCGATCTTCCTCTTTTCTGTGTCGACTTCATCAGGAGCATACCGAGATAAATCGGTAAACTCATCAAGATAGCCAACCACGTCTTTTCTTCCCTGTCTCAGCTTGCGGAATTCATCCTTCTTCCTCTCAATAAGTCTGCTAGGAATGTGCTTCTTGTGGAACTTCTCCTGGAACTCAGCCCAATTGATCACATGACCAACCTGCTGGAGAGCCTTGATAGTTTCCCACCAAGCTCGTGCAGGTCCAGCAAGATAGTGGGTTGCATACAGAACCTTCTCATTTTCTCCTACTGCGGCAACTTCCAGATTGTTGTTGATGGTGCGAAGCCAGTCATCGGCTTCCAAGGGGTGAAGTCCCTTGGAGTAGGTGGGTGGGTTGGTCTTCTGGAAATCGCTCAGGGTGGATTGTAAGTGTCCATCTCTGTTGCCATTGGCATTGTTGTTGTGGTTGTTGTTCTGGGCATTGGCGGTGAGTTGCTGCAGAACATCAAGGTGGGCCTGACGCTCTTGGCGAGAGGCCTCACGGTCCTTCATAATGATCCTAAGGAGTTTGGACGGGGTAGGCTCAGGTGGTGGTTGTGGCGGGTCATTGCGACTGTGGCTTCCTCCTCAGGTGTCCACCATCTTGAGATTTAACGGGTATAAGAGACAAAACAGACTAAGGATGTGCCTTACTTCAGCAAGGTAGGGTTTCGAGTTGTTGGGATAAGAGGTCTGTGCTACATGGAAGTTTTCGAAATGAATTCGCAAATTTCGAAATTTTCATAACACACAACAATGTCACGCAAAAGCATCACGTGCATAAGTTCCACATATCATTACATAGTTGCTACAAGCATATGGTTTCATAGGAACAATTACACTACTCAAAAGTGACTACAACTGGGTGGACCTAACCCTACGATAACTCGAAGACGACTAAGTGACCCATCTACTATGGTGGAATACTCGGCACAATGTCGTCAGTGTCGGACTCGAAGGCACGCTCCTCTGGGTCCTCCTCGTCCTCTTCAAGAAGGGGCTCAGTCGGCTCCTCCTCGTCGTCGACGGTCTCCTCCTCGTAGTCCATCTCCTGCAAGTAATCCTCATCGTCACTAATGAAGGCGTTGCTCTCCTTGCGGAGATCCTCGCCCTCCTCCTCCATCTCATCGGCTCGGCGCTCAAGATCCTCGATCATCTCGTCCTGCTCTGCCACTCTCTTGCGAAGCTTGGCGATGGTCTTCTTCAGGCGGATCCTCCTCTGGTGAAGGTCGGCCTTATCCTGCTGTAGGAGTGCAACACGGTCACGGCTCGCCTCGAGCGCGATGCGCTCAAAGTGAGACCGGTACTTCACACTACGTAGGTCCTCCTGGGTACGGTAAAGTAAGACCTCCATGTCCACGAGGTGCTCCCCGAAGGTAGGGTGGCACAGTGGAAGTAGGACGTCCCTCGATGTCTCGCCTCCCGTAAAACCTGAAAGGTGAGTTCGCTAACTCCTCCTTGTTCTCCTCACAAAGTCGGGCCAGCAGCCTTTGCATGGCACGACACAGTCCGTCGTCCCAACTGGCATCCACCGTGGTGAAGGACAGCATCCTGGAATGGGAGGACTTGATGTTCCCCCGGACAGATGACTCGATGAGCCAACTCAGGTCGCCCTTATTGTGAGCGTCGACCTGCGCTCCACGGAACTCAGGAGCTGGGCGACCCAAGATGTCGCTCAACTTGTACAAGTCCTTCTCAAACATGAGGTTGGCCTTCTCCTTAACTTGCAAAAACTCGGCGAAGTGTAGCGCCATCTACAATTTTTAAGCAAAATTTTAAGTTAGTGTGACGACTAGAGTGCAAAATTTTCAGTTTAAGTGAGGCAACAAGTAAGTCAAATTTTTTAGCTCAATGAATTAACGAGTGGGTAAAATTTTAAGGATACCGGAAAGTTGTAATATTTAGTGTGAATAAAATTTTGCATATATGAGAGGATTAGGAGATAAGAAGTTTTCGAAAATATTTTCAATCCTTTGTTTTAGAAATTACTTCTGTAACTCCTATCTAACGACCATGCTAACTAAGGTCTCCTATAGTCAAGATGTGCTCTGATACCAACTCTGTGGGGACCCCGGACTAGCTGTCTGAAATACCCGATTATGGTTCACACAACGATCCCATGATCAGTCTGTCGTTGCCCATAATCCGAATTGAATACCAAAGTTTACATCCATTACAATACCGAATTCAAGTCTTACATAATAGGTCACTCGGACCAAGTCTTACATACTTGCCTTCATGGGACAAATCAAAAGCATTCAGCGGAAGCTACGTAGTAGAAGTCCAACGCATCCTAACGACGACCCGACAGGCAGTTGACTCACGAAGAACCTTAGTTCGCATAGAAGTCACCATACTCCGCTTCGGCGTAGTTCTCCTCGAGATCTGGCTAAGACCTCGCAAACTACCCCTAACGTGAGTATGCACCAGTTTTAAGTTGCTTCCTATAACACTTTTACTTATTAAAACATCTCCATATCTTTGTTGAAAAAGATCTCTATATCCTTGTTGAAAAAGATAAGAAGAGTATCATTTCTATTTCTAAGGAAAAATCACCCTTTTTATTATTTAACCAAAACTCCTCCTTTTTTTGGTCATGTCACATCATGACCCATTTATCTCCCACAACTCGTACCACTCCATTTGGTATAGTTGGGTAACATCACCTCTACTTTTGTTCATTTACTTAAACTTTTCCAAACTTTGCCAAAAACTTGCACATGGTCTAGTAGGGCCTCCCAACTGTCCATGTCCGAGGACTCGGCTATTCGAGTAGTTTACCCTCTGCAGAGGTAGCACGCTTTTCCCACACCCATCCGGTAACTCATCGTGTCTGCCACGTCCCGCCATACAAGGTGTATGCGAAGTTGAGCCACCGACCATAGTCTGTCCTTTGCTCATGCTAGTATAGGATCCCCCGTCGAGGAACCTAGATGTGAGGACTCGTAGTTCTGCCCGGCGACCCAAATATGGATCTTCAATCCTCCATCCTTCAGATTGCTAGGACCCAGGTCAGGGGGTAGGTCACCATGACCATCCCCTCATGGAACGAGGTCATCCTCGTTGTTGAGGCATCCCTTACTAATATGAGCAAATTATATGACTACGCCCGTTCCCATATGTGGGTAGATGTGGTCGCACAGGTTATTGGCTGGTTGACGTAAGTACTAGGACACAATGTGCATTTTTCATAAACACCACCATTCAATCTTTCTCCATTTCCACACCGACAGCTCGGCATTCCACAACCATCCAAATACTTTAAAAAGGAGTTTTGGAGCAATCATATTTTCCCATCCTATAGTTTTAAATATCTACTCTATAATTCTACATCGGGTGGCAAAATAGTTTTTCATGTTTTTGTAAAAAGGCTTTTCAAATCACTCACACATTGAATATTGCAGGTGATCCAAAATAAATGTATGTAAAAGCAAGCTCAGTGAAGTAGCTTGCCTTGCTCAACAAAGCGCTCGGGTTCCTGCTGTTCGAAGTAATCCCCTTCCTCATAGGGTCCGGCAACGTTCTCTTCTAATCGATAATTAAACAATACAAACAATCACTAAACTAACCAAGCAAGCATCACATCATTACAATCATAACATCACAATTTAGCTACTGCACACACAAGGTAACACAATTTGAATTCAATTAAATTTGATTAACCATTATTTAATTGTGTCGCAATTATGGCAGAAACTAGGGTTGCATGTTTAATTGCATAACTTAAATTCTGTTGATCACAAAAATATGAACTAAAATTTTATAGTAAGCTACTGATGTGTAGAAGACAACCTATTTGGATTCAATTCAATTTGAGTTATTAAACTTCCTGTATAAATGTTTTAATCCAGAAAGTCAATATTATAGTTTTTTCTACAACTCAAGTTAATTTTATTCAAAAATTAAATAATTTTAGGGGTAGCTATCACTGATTAAATGTGATCTAGCAAAATTGGTCCTAACTCATTTGGATTTACCATTATGGTTTTAAAAATGTTTTAGTTCAGAAAGGCTTTCTTTCTTTCAACAGATGCCAATTAATTAATATTTATTAATTAATTCTACAAAAATTAGGAGAGCTAACATATCGCATTTCTAAGCTAACAAAATTGGTTTGACATTATTTGGATTAACAGAGTATCAGAAACAAACAAGTTTAGATTTTATACCTTCTATGGAATTTTTAAAACTACTCTTTATTTATTAATCTAAATGACATGAAACCACTTTGATGAGTTAGATAATTTCATACGCTTTCCAGAACATATTTATTTTATTTATTTGGATTCCTAAATCTTGAGATATTGAATTTCAAAGTTGGGTCCAGTACTGGAATTCCAGAGAAACCTAAATTAGAAAATGTTCCTATTCCGGATAATGTTGAAAATTATGACAGGTGGGGCCTACTCGTCAGCGGTACGGTGTGCACTGGGAAATTAATAAAACGCTGACTAGTGGGGTCCACCCGTCAGCCTAGTTTTTAATCGAACCGGTAAGTCACCGTTGGATCTAGATCCAACGGTCTAGATTCAAAGCATCGGCAGCGACCTAATTTCGGCGGCGCCGCCGCTCCGGCGGCACAGTGGTGGAAGGATGGCTCACCTAGGGGGCTCGGGAGGTTGCGGGGATGACTTGGATCGACGGCGGTGGCTCGGGGAAGCTTGCTGGCGAAGTTGCAGGTCCTGGGGTGGGCTGGTTCGTCGGCGGCGAGCAGCTCGGCCTCCACGCACACGGGATGTCGACGACGAGCTCCCGGCGGCGACTCTGCGCAAGAAACGGACGTGCGGGTGAGTGTGCGGTGGCGGTGATGCACGGCAGAGAGGTGAGGGAAGAAAGGAGAGAGAGAGGTGGCAGCACGGCCACGCTGCCGTCGTCGCCCACCTCGGGCAGTGGCGGAGCTCGCGGAAGCTCCGCGGCAGCAGTGGCCCTGCTGCGGCGTCTCCGCCCTTCTGGCAGTGCACGGAAGAGGGTGGAGTGGAGGGGAGACGCAGTGGCATGGTGTGGAGGGCAATGCGGCTCGGGGGAGGCTTGAATAGCCGTCGGCCGGTCCACGGTGGTCGTGGCGCAGGAGGGGAAAGAGGGGCGCTGGGGTGGCTACGGCATGTCCGTGCGGTCGCGGCGAGGTCGTAGGTGCGGCTGAGAGCGTTGAGGTGTCGGGGGGGGCAGTGGAGAGCGAGGCGTGCGTCCACGCCGTCCATGGTCGGCCACGGCGCGCGGCATGCTCTAGCGCGGGCAGGAGCACGCGAGCGGGGGCTCCGGGGTGGTCTCGGTCGCGTCCAGCAGCGGCAGAGGGGACAGAGGGTTTAAGGGAGAGAGGGTGGCATGGTGCGGCGCAACCCAGCGTTGCCACGCCACGGTCACAGTGCCGACCACGGCGACGTGCACGTGGCCGCGCTGCTCCCTCAAGGTCACGGTGACAACTAGGTCAAATTGGACCTCCTCCTTGCTCCCTCGGGCTCCGGTGAGTGGGGGCAGAGTGGTGGTGAGGTTCCCTAGCTCGATCACGCACAGATTCGTCGGATTTGGTTCAGATTTGAGGGATTTGGGGAAGAACACGAATCACGCTTGCAAGGTGTTCGGCACAATACCTGAACCAAGTTCAAATTTGAATTTCTGAAATTTGTTTCCTCAATTGATTGTATATATATTAATAGGGATTTTTGGTGCTATGATGGAATTTATTTGATAAGTGCATCATAGCACATTTTGGGATTTTAAATGATAAAGAAAGAATTTAGGATTTTAAATTTAAGATTTTTAGAAATATTTTTGGAGAGGGAAAAGATATAAGAGCAAAGTGGGAGTGATCACTATGTCACCGCACTGAATTTTGTATTGAAAGATAATATTAATTTCTCACTTAGGGAAATTAGTGTGGCACTTGTCACATGATTTTATGTGTGGGTGTTTTTATTTTGTTACTTTACCTTTATTCGTATTATTACTTAGCAAACACACACGTCAAGCAACAAACACAAGCAATCACAAATAAAATAATAAAAAAAATTGGTGGCCCACATTTTTGGAATTAATAATACTTATATTAATTCTGGGATGTTACAAAGGGTTCAGATTAAGGATAACTTATCTTTTTGGTTACACGGAGTCCCAAGTGGTAACTCGTCCGGGTGCCCTTCCAGATATCGCGGGTACCTCGCGCGGACCGAGCTCTTTGCTTCAACGTACTCCACGGGAGGGAAAGGAAGCAGCCTCCTCGACTCGTGCGCACTGATCAGCCATGGTCCACAGGTCTTCCAGGGTGGCTACCGTGCAGGTTCTTAGCCTCTCCCGCATCATCGGGTTGCGGACGTTGGCGTGGAAGACGGCGATAACGGAGATCTCTTGCAGGTCAGCCGGGGGAATACTGACGATGACACCCCGGAACCTCCAGATGTATCGGCGTAACGATTCCTCAGGCCGTTGCTCTAGGCGATAGATGTCAAGAATGGTCGCACCAGGGTGCGGATCCGCTGGGGCCTCCATCTCCTCACGAGAACGACGCCTGGGGTTGGAGCTCTAGTTGACGGCCTCGCGGGTGGGATCCATGGGCCTCTTGCCATGGGGATCCCCTTGTCGTTCCTCCTCAGGGGGTGCTGGCGCCGGTGCAGCAGCTGCTTGGGTATTGGTCGGGGCAGAACTCGTAGGAGCGAGGCAGTGGTGAGCATAGTCCAGCAGGTTTTCCAAACTTGCGATCCAGACCCTCGCTCGGGGATCGCTCTTGCACTGCTCTAGCGGGTAGGAGAGAAGCACTCGGGCCGTGCCCAGCGCTTCTTCCAGCCCCCAGCTTCTTTGCGACGATTGCTGCGACGGCTCACCACGGACCTCCCGAGTGTCAGACATGGCCTTTGCTGGCCGAAGATGTGCCCGTTCACCCGATCTCGACGAAGAATGCGAAGCCGATGAAGAACTTGAGGAAGATCTCGACGAAGAACACGAAGCTGATGAAGAATAAATCAGCACTTGCGCCCCCTACCTGGCGCGCCAGATGTCGTGTCTTGGATCACGGACATCGGGAGTAAAGGATACCCCCTTTTTAGGTTCGGTATGGGACGCGAAGGAGGCTGAGTAACATCTTCCGCCCGGGGGCTTCGTCTACGCTCGAGATCTACGTACTAGCAAACATCACAGAGACACAAGGAGTTTACCCAGGTTCAGGCCGCCCGGAGGCTAACAGCCCTACTCCTGCATGTCTGGATTGAGAGGTGTGTCATGGTGTAGCTTTGCAATGGTGGTCGCGGGTGAGAACCCGGGAGGTGTTGGCTAGAGGTTGAAGACGAGCAGATCCTGGCCCGGAGGAGATCACCTCTCGCCTAAGCTAAGATTGGACTTGTGCTCTACCTAGCCTAGCCTCCCCTTTCGGTCCTCCTTCCTCTGTTCTGTTTTCTCCGTCCCTCCTTCCCCTCTTCTTTTGGGTGCCTCGGTCCTCTTTTTATAGGCTAAGGGGATACCACAGGTGCACCCTTGGGGCCGGAGGGATTTTGCCGGGAAAACCCCTCCGGGTTCTCCTTAGGAGGCGATGTGGCCTCCTCTCGTCCAAGTATTCTTCTCAGAGGGGGTAGGTGAGGTCGCCCACCTTTTCCAGGTAGGGCGGACAGAGGCTGACAGCTTTTCCAACTCTGCCCCCCTTTGGCACCTCCATCCTCTTTGCGCACTGGAGGTCGGTTCTCGGGGGTGAGCCTGGCCTCCTGCCGGGTGTCGGGGTCCCGGGACCTCCATGCCAGCTTCCGGGTTGAGGGGGCCCCGGAGGGTCCCCGGGTCCTTTGCCTTGGTTGTCGATGTCGCGCGCGTCGGGACGCCGTGGGGCAGGTGGGGGGCCCATCTACCAGTCTTGTACCTTGGCCTTGAGTGCCTCCTTGGTGGGCCCATGTGCGGTGGACCCACTTTGACCGCATCAGGGGAACCCCATGTTCCAAAGTTGTGACAAGAATCGAACAGACGCTTCGTGCACGCGGCTTTATCTGCTTGACCAGCGGGCTCGTGCGTGTGCGGAGCAGTCGGCGGTTCATCAAGAGGAGCCATTAATCCTCCGTCGTCGCAGCGGTCATCATCGAAGTAGCAGTCATCGAAGATGTCATCTTTCTGTGCCGCGGGCTCTTTAAGTTGTGGTGGTGCTGGTGCGATGGCCTTGACAGGGTTTTGCCCCAACCCGACTTGCGGTGTTGCGTGTGGAGTGTCCGGGCTTAAACGGATCTGGGTTTTAGGCCATACCATGGTCCAGGGGATGCATTCACGGAGCAGCAGATGGTCCTCGGCTCCCACGGGTTGAAAGGAGGATCCACTTCATTGCAGCCTGAGAACACCCTAATCAGTGAAACCTTAAAGCAGCCATCAGGTATCGGCGTGTTTTTGTGCATGCGATTTTGGGCACAATGATGGTAGCCCTAGCAACATCCTTCAACTCTCCATTCACATGGTGTAGGAGAGTGCGTCTAGTGTCGCCCTACGAAGAACCTGTGTTGAGCCTACGACGCTTAGATACCGTGAGGGCGTCGAGCTCGGCCATTGTCGAGACACCACCGACGGCTTGCGACACGGAGTCGGAGTGGGCGCCGCTTGGGGGGTTGCCGGCCGGCGAATTCTACGGAAGAGGCGACGGCGTGGTGTGGACCGGCAGATTATCCCGAACAGGTGGAGGTGACGGCGCGGTGTTGGCGGACAAAGCCGTCGATGCGGTGTTGGCCGTGTTGCCTCCAAAGTTGGGCACTGGACACGGCCCTTGTCGACCTCCGTCGATCTAATCCGTTACCGAGGTCACGACAGAAGGAAGGAAACCGACGAGCGCCTTGGCCACTAGTTCGTTGACTATATCCTCCTGCTTGCACTTCTTCCTCTCCTTCCGCGTATCCTTGTCCTCGGCATAATAGTCACACCATAGGACCTTGCCATGGCCTACAACACGGCCAATTGACGGTGGCTTGTCCAGATCCCGCCCCTTGACCTTGTTCAACGCCGCATTGAATGGAGTGTCCCACACGGGCTTCGTCGATCCCTGGGAGGAGCTCGCATCCGTGGCTCTAGAACTTTCTATATCCTCCAGAGCCTTTTGGAACTTCACGACAGCAGGATCTGTCTTAAGTTCCTTTGTAACTGGGTCCTCCGTGAACCGAGCCCTGACAAAATTTCTAGTCTGCTTGTCTTTAAATTTGTCGTAGGGGTTACGGATGCCCTTTTCTGCCCACTCAGCGTCCTACTTCTCCCATTTGGGCTCTGCCGCGAAATAACCACCACTTCCGAGATGGTGGTGACCTACATTCTTCGAGTTCATCCACCTCCCCCATTCACTCATTTTCTTCGATACAGGTAGTCCGAGCCTGCCCCGGAAAATCCTAAGGTCTTCTTCATTGACCCGCTCCTTGTTCCAGATCTCCTCGGGACTTTTATCGTCTTCGATCAATTTTTTGACCCTAGATCTCCAGCTGGACAAGGCCTTGCTCATCTTCGTGAGGGCAAAGTTGTTGATGGCATTGAGTTTTTTCATATCATGATTACCGTCTTCACCGGCCCTGTAGGCCGGCGGGAACTCATACCGTTCGTGCAGCCTCTTGATTAGGCGGAGGCGCAAACTCGCTTTATTAGCATCCCTTATGTTATCCTCATAGACCGGGACGACCTCTCGAAGGATGCATGCCACTTGGAGGCCATACCCTGCGGCGACCCCTGTCGGCTCTAGAGGCGCCCCACCATCGGACACTTGGGTGATCACTTGCCTCAAGGCCCGGACCTTGTTCTTACTCCTCTCCTTCCTAGCCTTTTTGGCTTGGATACCATCTGTGCGTTCTCCGCCATCAGTGGTCGCATCGCCATCCCCGGCGCCACTAGTAGTGGTATCGTTGCCATCCTCGGCGCCACTATTATTGGCGCCCTCATCGCCATCCCTGGCGCCACTATTATTGGCGCCCTCGGCAACATCCCCGGTCGGCTCATCATAGTAGCTCCAGAAGTCCGCGTTCTTCTCTCTGGCTAGTTCTTCCACGCTTAACTGCCGAGAAGAAGCTCCGGCCTCATCGTTGTTAGCCATGTGTTCTACGTGTGACAGCAAAATGGAACCTGTTAGTTTAAAGAAACTAAAAAAATACATATGCCGATGTTTTATCGAAATGTCGAATCATTTCCGTTCCGGCAAATTTACGGCGGCACTCCTATTGCCAAAAATTAGCAAAGGTCATGCAGAAAATTCGGTATGACCTTTGCTAATTTTTGGCCATAGGAGTGCCGGAAATTTGCCGAAACTGAAATGAATCGACATTTCGGCAAAACATCGGCACTCATCTAAAATCCCTGCAAAGTTCACAACAAAACCGACACACAACTCCGGCAAGATACAAACATATTCATCACACATATAAACCGACACACAACTCCGGCAAATTGACAACAAAACCGGCACACAACTCCGACACACAAACATTCATCACATATAGCAAACATTCATTACACCCACACACAACTCAGGATTTTGATCAACGGATGCCATCTACCTTGCAGAAACTTGCCAAACAGCTACAAGCACCAAGCAGTAGCAGCACCACACAGTAGCAACCTGCAGAAAGTAGCAGAATTTAATTTATTCATATGTCACCAAATTAATGCAGCAGCAGATTTTAATTTTTTTCTGTGAAACAAACTATCTCTGAATTTTTTTAAAATTTTACACAAGCAAGTTATATGTATTGTTGACATACTATAAAATTTTAGCCTAATCAGAGTTGAATTGAATTGGTGAAAAATCATAGAGCATTTTTGCCAGAAAATTTGAAAATTAAAATTTATTTGAAAGTTGATTTTTTTTATTTCAAATATCACCAGCAACTACCAACCATCAGCAGCATACAAGAAAATTATTAATTTTGTATTTTGCATTCCATTTTTGATTTTGCATTGTGCTAAACCCTAACCCTATTTCATATTGCATTTTGCATTTTTGATTTTAGCAGCAGCAGATTTCAATTTATTTGGTGAACCAACCGAGCTCTGAAAATTTTGGAAATTTTACAGGAGGAAGTATATCTATCATTGACATACTATACAATTTTCAGATTAATCAGAGTTTAATTGAATTGCTAAAAAATTGTAGAGCATTTCAGCCAGAAATTTTGAAAACTAAAATTTATGAAAAAATGTTAAGGGACATAGTAGCAATCAGCAGCAGCAAAGAACACAACATAGTAGCAATCAGCAGCAGCAATATGAAAAAAAATGGGCAAGATATGGGATCGGCATTTTGTCGAATGCCCTAAGGGGAGGAGGGGAACGGACCAGGGAGGAGGGCATACCGGCGTGGGAGGAGGAGGCCGGGCGCGGGGACGACGGCTGCGGCGCGGAGACGACGGGTGCGTTGGGAGAGGAGGAGGCCAGCCGTGGGCAGGGAGGGAGGATGAAGGCGAGCGGGGAGGGAGGAGGACGGCCGGGCGTGGGCGGGGAGAGGAGGAGGAGGGACGGCGCGCGGCGGGAAGGAGGAGGGGAGGAGGGACGGCCGGGTGCGGGCGCGAGCGGGGAGGGAGGGAGGCAGGCGGCGGTGTTCGATCGGAGTAGTGCGACACTTAGCGAAATTTGGAGGTGTTCGCGCGCACCGGCCACTATAGTGACAGGGCCTATCTTATCCGTGGCGCAGGATTGTGGGCCTGCGCCATGTGTATTATGGATAGCCGAGGCGCAGGTTTGACATCCTGCACCACGGGTAAGGAGTTTTTTTTATATTTTCTAGGGGGTGCGGAATGCGGGAGACCGGCCTGGGGGCCGTCCTAGGCCGGGCTGGAGACCGGCTGCCTCGGCAGGGAGGCCGGCCTGGGAGCCGGCCTAGGCCGGGCTGGAGGCCGGCGGCTTCGGCAGGGAGGCCGGCCTGTAATCCGGCCTAGGCCGGGCTGGAGACCGGCTGCCTCGGCAGGGAGGCCGGCCTGGGAGCCGGCCTAGGCTGAGCTGGAGGCCGGGCTGGGGTCCGGCTTGGGACCAGCTGGCGCTGGCATGCGGCCGGCCTGGGAGCCGGCCTGGGCCGGGCTGGAGGCCGATGGGCTCTGGCATGCGGCCGGCCTGGGAGCCGGCCTGGGCCGGGCTGGGGGCTGGCTGTCTCTGGCAGGGGGCAGCCTGGAGGCCGGCCTAGGCCGGTCTGGAGGCCGGCCGGTCTAGCTTCTCCTCCTTCTTCATCTTCTCTTTGACCATCTTCTTGGACCTCCTCTTGCTCATCTTCTCTACTCCATTTTTTAAATTTTCTTTGCATTTCTTTTTTCATTTTTTTTCATTTCTTTTTGTGCATTTCATTTAAGACATCCAAATTTTTCATTCCATTTAATTTTTCATTGCATTTTTATTTTAACACAATATTTAATATTATTTTAAGGCACACATTTCAATATTATGGATTACACATATCATATTCCTATTTCATTATAAGACACATATGAAATATTAAAAATACTTAATATTTGGATTACAAATTCTAGGATACTTAATTTATAATATGAATTCCTAGGATTACAAAATCGAGCGTCGTATTTTCCACACCATCTAGCTAGCGTTTCACAATCTTCTTTCCCTTCTTGGTGGCGGTTGAATAATTTAGACCCGGAACATCTCGACTTCTTCTTGCGAACGGAAGACCACCTGACTTGGGTAGTGTTGTCCTACTTCTTCTTGTGGTGTATGTTTCTTCATCGTCGTCGTCGACATCTTCCATCTTTGGGTCTCCGTACTGGTCAGAATCTTGCTCGTTGGTGACTCCATCCATTCCGATGATGCTCCTTTTTCCTCTTCTCATGACAACACGGCTAGGCATTGTCGGGTCGGTGATGAAGAAGCATTGGTCAACATGACTAGCTAGTACCCATGGTTCAGTTTTTGCGATGACGCTCGCGGTAGCAGCAGACTTGGAGGCTTCGGGTATAGACGTGGTGGTGAAATATCTGTCTTCTTTTTTTGGACTGACGCTCTTAGCCCATCTGACACGGAACATCGGCACCTTGTCAACGGAGTAGTCCAGCTCCCAGATCTCCTCGATCCTTCCATAGTACCTTTCTTTGACGTCACCGGTCAAGGATTCCATCGTTACCCCAGAGTTCTGATTTTCGCTATTCCTGTCTTTTTCCTCCGTGTAGAACGTGTAACCGTTGATATCGTATGCCTGATATGTCATCAGGTTGGGCACGGGGCCCTGTGACAAGAGGAATATGAGTTTTCCTTGCGGAAGTCATTGACGGAGGATTATCTAGAAGGTGGCGTTTGAACCAACGCGTGAAGGTGGCGTTGTGCTCTTTGATTATTTCGACGTCCGTTCGATGCTGACCACGTTCACTGTACTTCTTCTCAATAAAGTTTTTGTGCTTTTCCAACCAAGGATCGACCACTTGTATGTGTTGTAGCGCTACAAAGTTTGCACTGTGAAAGTCGGCGCGTCGGCCAGAGTCGTCCACTTGTAGTTCCCTCCTGCCTGTTTTGTGACCGGCTCCATCGAGCCTGCCAATGTGCTTATTTTCGGGCAGACCAACAGGGTTCTCGACGTCTAGAAAATTCGTGCAGAAAGAGATGCACTCTTCGGTGAGATAGCCCTGGACAATGCTTCCATCTGGACTTGCCCTGTTACGAACGTATCCTTTGATGACACCATTCATCCTTTCGAACGGCATCATGCCGTGCAGGAACATCGGCCCGAGCTGGCTGATATCATCCACGACATGGATCAGCAAATGCACCATAACGTCGAAGAATGCGGGAGGGAAGTAAATCTCAAGCTCATTTAGTATCACAATGATCTCTTCCTGTAGCCTTACGGCTTTCTTCATGCTGATCGACTTTCGAGAGATGACGTCGAAAAAGTTGCATAGGTCCAATAGCGTTTTGCGGACGTGTGGGTCCATTATCCCTCGGAGTGCAACCGGAAGTATCTGCGTCATCAGCACGTGACAGTCATGAGACTTCATCCCGCTAAACTTTTGTTTCGCTGCGTCCAGATATCTGCTTATCTTCCCCGCGTTACCGGAAGGAAATTTCACTCCGAGAAGGCACTTGATAAACTGTTCGATCTCCTTCTGGCTTAGAGTGAAGCACGAAGGAGGGCAGTAATAGTCATTCTGTTTCGCCTTTTTGCCCTTCCGACGACCTTCTGTCTCCTCCTCCTCAGACAGATAATTATCATCATTAGGGCGTCCTCCGTGGAGATCTTTCCTGATGCCCAATGATCTTAGGTCGTTTCTTGGTTTCAGCCCATCTTTGGTCCTCTCTGGCATGTTGAGAAGGGTGCCAAGCAGACTCTTGCACACATTCTTCGTGATATGCATGACATCAAGGCTATGAGGTGTTTCGAGGATCTTCCAATATGGCAAGTCCCAGAAAACAGACCTTATTTTCCATACCTTCAGCAGTGGTGGCGGAGCCTTTTGCTTCTTCCCCGGCGGAGGGCACTCATCCCAGTTTGTCAACAGCCTGCGATTTCTTCGCCGCTCCTCTTACGTGGGGCTCTTCGGATCTCAACGGTACCATCGAACAGCTCTTTGCGTTTTCTCCACAGGTCGTCCTTGCGAAGCCACCTTCGATGTCCCGTGAACACTGTTTTTGAAGACCCGGGATCTTTCTCTAGCTGCCTATATGTTGTATCGTCCATGCACCTAATGCATGCACAGTGTCCGTGGGCCACCTGGCCTGCGATATATCCGTGGCGCACATAATTTAGACGCGCCACGCGTACTTGTGCGCAGACCGGCCAGCCAGGGTCCAACTTAGCCGTGGCGCAGGGGCGTGCAGTGTGCGCCACGACTATTAGCCTACCCGTGGCACAGGCCCAGTTGGTGGCGCAGGACGTGCTTGGTGCGCCACGGCTATAGATCCCACCTATAAGCATTTTCCTGCTAGTGCACTGATATATAATCAAGCATGGAACATAAAAAATTATAGATACGTTGGAGACATATCTGCATCCCCAAGCTTAACTCCTGCTCGTCCGCGAGTAGGTAAGTGATAACAAAATAATTTTTGAAGTGACATGCTACCAATCACAATCATGATCAACTAATCATGTAAAGCATATGACCTGAATGCAATGATCCAAAACAAAGGTTAACTGAATGAAACAAACAATGATTAACCAGGTAAAACATCTAAACAAGAAGTAACTTAGAAAAGAACACTTTCAAGATTTAAAAGCATAACACTTGACAATGATTGATAACTCACAAAGCAATATTGATTCAACAAAGGAGTTTGGCCAACACAAAGGAAGATTTAAGTTTTCAGCAAAAGCTTCAACTTGCAACTTGTTTATCTCAAGCTAAAGTCAATACAAAGTTTTCACACTCAGACACAAAGATAACATGAAGTAAAACATGAACCGAAGTTGATACCAAGTGATTGCTTGAGGAGTTTAAAAGGAAGAGGAAAACTGACTCAACTTAAAGTAAAAGAAAGGCCCTTTGCAGAGAGAAGCAGGGATTATTCATGTGCTAGAGCTTTTTATTTTTATTTTTGATAGAAGTAAAACAATTTTGAGACATGCAAGCTTTCATCAACGACTTCACAGCAAAGAAACTAGCTAGTCCCCCATAACAAGCAAGGCTTTTAGACTTGTGAGAGCGGTTGGTTTTAGAGGAACAAATACATTCCTCTTTCTCCTTTGTTTCACTACTAACCAATGTTTGAGCTGATTTCTCAGATTTTCATTGTGCGGAGGTGTAACAGCCCCAACTTGGTTATGAAAAAATACGAAGAATTTTTCCACTTTTTGTTTCCGTGTTTGCATCATAGCATCCATATGCATTATGCCAATTCAAACTTGCACTTGGAAACCAATGGGAATGGGAAGCCAACCTTCCCCAACCCTCCACCTAAGGTAATGTCAACTTAGCAAAACCACTCCTCCTTGGACTTCCAAATGTTTTAGTAAGTTCCAAGCTTGTTCTCTGAAACCATTCTCAACTTCAAATTTTGGTTAAATGAGAAAATGGAGTTAAGAATTGAATTTGGCTGAAAATTCAATTCTTGTCTTTGGAACCTAGTTAAACCTCCCCAACCTTCAAACTAAATTCATGGAGTGCTTCATTATTATGTTGGGAGCCACCGTGTTTAATTTCACTATTTTTGGAAATGGTTAATTGATCCAATTAAAGGCTTTTGCTATTTATCAAAAATGACTAAATCTAAAACCTTTGAACAAATGTTGCCCAAAACATTTTAATTTGGACCACCAATTTTTGTGGAGGTTCTAAAGGTTAATTCTAGCTTATATGAATTTTTCTGGGATTTTAGAAAATGTCCTGGTGCTCTGATTAAATGGTTTAACCCTACTGCGGGGCTGGTTTGCAATTGATTCAAAATTTCCAGGGACCTTTTTGCGATTCTTTTTCCCTCTCTCACCTCTCCACGGTGGCCATGGCGAACTGGCGCCATGCCTCCAGGCTGGCCGGCGCCATGCCGCGCTGCCCCCTCTCTTTGGTTGTCAAGGTCCTGACGAGGACGCCCACCTGCCCCAGCGACCTGCTTTTCCCCTTTCTCCTCCCCGCGAGCAAACCCTAGCGCTAGATCGATCCGTAGCCGCCGCGGTCGCCGTCGAACTCCCCGGCGATTCCGGCCGCCCCGGAGCAAGCCGTCGACGCCATTAGTTCCGCCTCGTCGTGCAGCTCCTCCACACTCAAGGAATCGGCCCAGGAGTGCCGGAGCTGACGAAATCATCCCCGACCTTCCACGCCATGGCCGCGCTCCGCCGGTCGATTTCTCCGTCGACTCCGACCATCCCTCGCCACGCTGACGTTCCCGCTGCCCAGGGTGAGTTCCACGTTTACGGGTGTGCTTTCCCGCGTCGTCTTTCCCCTCCTCCCCCTCTGCGTCGTCGCCCCATGCGGATGCCGCCGTCCTCTCGCCGCGGCCGTGGCTTGTCGTGCACGCCCGCGTCGCCAGTGTCCCCCCCCCCCTCCGTCTCCGAACCTACGCATCGCTCCGCCTTCGCGCGGCACACGCCTTGCGCACGCCAGGATCCGCGTATCGCCGCCGATTCTTGGTCGTCGTCGCCGCCGGTGGCCACCGCATGCTCCAGTGCACTCCGGCCTGGGCGTCGGCCTGAGCCGGCCAGCAGGCCGGTTGCTTCCGATGGAGGCCCGGCCTAGCATCCGGACTGGGCCGGCCAGGAGTCCGGTTCCCTCTGGCTGGACCCCGGCCTGTGCCCCGGGTTGGGCCGGCTCCCTCTGCCACTGGCCCGGCCTGCACCCCGGCCTGGGCCGACTTGTGGGCCGGCCGCAACAGTAAAACCTGAAAAATTGGGAAAATAAATTGAAAGTTAATTAATTCATATCTATTTGAATAATACTTCAAATTGGGCAAATCAAATACCGAAGTGTTTAGAAAAATATTTGCTATCTTTTGGAAACATTGTTTTGCCCTTTTGATTAAATAATTTTGCTGTTAATTAATAATTCCTAAAATGGGTTAAATAATCCCAAATTAGGAAAATTCATAACTTATTAAATAATTGTCCAAAATTTATGAATTAAATATCATTGTGATCAACATGTCAAATGCTATCAACTTATGCTCTTATCACCTCATGATCACAAATCTTTATTTTGATGTTATTCATAATTTGTTTAAATTAATTAAATCCAATTATTTAATTAATTTGTCATTTATTCATCGGTGCTCCAAAAATTACAAATAAAGTACCATATTGATCGCAATGACGAACCCTGTCCATTATTGTCATGTTCATGCATATTTGAGCCACTTCTCAAATAATTTGATAATTTAGAAAGAATGGTGGTCACTAAGATAAATATGGGGTTGCTTCCAAATATTTGCACTAATTATTTGGAACTCCGTTTAAATTGGTAGATCAATTAAATGTTGATATCCTTGCATCAATTGGACATGTCATCATGTGTTTGAGCATTGCATCTTGTGTTCTTGTGATTTATGTGTTCTTTGTATTTCTTTTGGGTATCGATAGATTCCGGAGTCGAGGGTCTCTCTACTTACCCCGACGAGCCGTACTACGCGCCCCGGCAGCAAGGCAAGAGATAACCTAACCTTCTTGGCATTCTAGCATCCTATGATTTTATCAAATTATTTTATCCACCATAATATTGCATGCGGTTCAAATGTCTCTTTTGGTAAATATTAGAATATCCTATGAATGCATGTTCTTCCCCGAGCCAATCACATGTATCCCTACCTATGAAACCTAGGGTTGAAGTGTTGGCCCGAGATAAAGATAGACTTGATGTATTCATATGCTTAGCTATGCTTAGCCATGCTTACTTGTGTCTGTTGTTTATTTCCATAATTGTTGTTGAAGATGGAATGATGCGGACTTGGTGGATATGTGGGGTACTTAATTAAAATGCTAAGTAGGCTTGGGTGAGTTGCCATCGGGGATGGTGTTTTGCCTCACTCTTGCCCCTAGGTGCGAGTTCCTGTCTTCGGAACCAAGGTCTGAGCGTGCTGCCATTGGTGGGTGTATGGGCGCCTTACTGACCAAATAACTTGTGCGGGCGTATCCAAGGGTCCTCTAGTTCGGTTTTCCATTTGCGTGTGAGTGGAAAAGATGATGTTGACGAGGATTTGTGTGTAGGAAGTGGCGATGGGGCAGGGCGCTGGGAGCGCTGAACCTGTCCTGTGGCCACAGATGACTCTTGGATATTCTCACGTGAGGTAAAGGTTTAACCGCGCCTGCTCGCCGGCCTTCCCCGGAAGAGGGTCAATTAGGTGAGCCGGACGGTACCAATGGATAAGAAGCTGGGAGGTCCCTCGGGAACCTGGCGACTTTCACATAGTACACCCCTACAGGGTTAATCTTTTCGAAAAGCCGTGTCCGCGGTTATGGACGCCTTGGGAATGGATTTACGGGATCATAGAGAATCTTAACCTTAATTAATTAATGTAGCAGCTAAAGGTTGCAACTCAACATGTGTGTACAAGGTTCATTTCCTCGAGGGTGATTCGAGGGAGTGCCTTTGGTGGAGATGAGTGGTGATGGTTACAAGTAGGTTCGCCGAGAACCGAAGAGGAAAATGTTACTCTCTTACCCCTTTATGAAACTATTCTGAGTAGACGAATGCCATGGGTCCTTTATGTTTCAGTTATTTAAAACTAGCTTTATGCAAAAGAACTACATAAACAGCTTTAGAGCCTCCGTCAGTCATCGGGCCTACATCGCCCTACTAAACTTGCGAGTACATTGTACTCAGTCTCTATTTGCTGCCTCTATGATTTTGTATTTCAGAGGAGGACGACACCGAGCAGCTAGGTGGGTTCTTCGTTGACGTCGACTACTAGTCTGGGGTTCCCAGGTGGCAGCTTGGGACTGTGGAACAAGCTGGCTTGGGTGATGTTTATTGTAGGCCTCTTAGGCCAAATATTTGCTTCTTGTTGTTAGACAACACTACCCGCTTCCGCTTGATGTATTGTTGGATCCGTGATCCTTTTGATGTGTAATATTTGTATTCTTCTCGTTATATGAGTTGCTATATGTTTTGTGTCGTAGAGTCATGCAATGTGCCGGTTTGTTCCACAAGTCTCAATCTTTGTTTTATACATTGATGGTTGTGTCAGCTACATAGCCTCTCTGTATAATTCCGGGGTCGGGGCGTTACAGGAGGAGAATGGTGTGTTATATTTATATTTTGCTTAAGCCGCTCTCTGGTTAATTCAAGTGAGGACATGAACCATCAACACCGGGTGATAGGGGGGAAATGACCTTGCTTGCCACAAGTTATAACCAACATCTTACTGCTTCCTCATGAGCTTAAAAACAGGGGCACAAAAAGGAGAATTTTGAATATTTTAAAGATAGCACATGAAAAATTTACTTGGAGTTGCAGGGAAATACCACATGTAGGTAGTAGGTATGGTGGACACAAATGGAAAGATTTTTGGCTCAGGGAGTTGGATGCACGAGAAGTATTCCCTCTTGGTATGGAATTTTTGGGCTTAGCAGGATATCAAGCAAACACATAACATCAACTTGGTTCAATGAATGACTACAGATATACATCATGCATAACCACTAGACTTCACACCGTCTACCTTGTTAGCCAAACCAACTCTTTGTAAAAGAATATCTAGACTTTGAGAACTACCAAGCAGGACAAGCACCACAATTTTAAAGCCTTACGGTAATTCTTTACTAATCTATTCTTACTAGATGATCCACAAGTCTAAGCATTAATCTACTTCATATATGTAAACAATTGCCAAGTATCAAAGATTCAAGACAATGGTCTACAAGATTAAGCAACACTTTTTACACTTCCTACATGATAATTTCCACTTAACCAAACACCAATCAACTTATTTGAAACAAAACAAAAAGGGTGAAGCAACATGAGAAAACTTCCTAACTACGAAAGCTAACAGCTCTAAACAAGAGGTGCTTGAAAACAAGAGGTCAAAGCATAAATAACAAAGGCTAAACACTCAACACATATAAGTGAAGCACAAGAGTGTATAATGAAAAAGCGGAGCGTGTCTCTCTCCCAAACAAGCATGCATGGATCTGAATTATTGCAAGGACCAGAAAATCAACACAAACAAACTGAAAGTAAAAACCAACCGACGATCCAAGAACAACACACAATGTGTAAAGGAATAAAAATATAGTACCATGAGAAAAACCGATGATTGTTGATGAAGAAGGGGATGCCTTGGGCCAAGGCATCCCCAAGCTTAGACGCTTGTAACTTCTTCAATATTTCAGAGGAGGGTCCATGGAAAGCCTCCCCAAGCTTAGGCTTTTGTTCCTTCTCGATCTTCCTTCATCACCTCGCACTTGGATACTTGAAAACTTCGTTCACGTAAAACTTATAGCAACTTCATTAAGGGGTTAGTCATCAAAAACAATATCTTCCTTCATTTCCAAAGCACATATCAAGAACTTATTTTTCTTACAACATTAGCTACAGTCACAAAGGCCTAAGTAAAGCTCTAGCTTTGAAAAAGCTTCACTTTGCCTGTGAAAGAAGCAATGCAAAACTGAGGACAGAATATGTCAAAAACAGAATAGACTGTAAGGATGAATTTTTTCGAGGCACTACTGGACCTCAAATCAGAAAACTTGAAACTAGAGAATGGTAGACAAAACCCTGATGCTTGTTGTCAAAATTTGCAGCCACAGATGAGGTTCTGTGCTTTTTTGGATTTTCGAACAATGAGGAACAGAAATCTATTTCTGGACAGCAAACTCACAGATTAATCTTCCTCTCTTTAGAGGCTATTCTTGGCACCAAAAACCAAAACAAAAAGATACAAGGGAGTCGTTACAGAAGTAACATCCAAAACTCAAAGAAACCAAAAATAAACAAAAGGTAAAATAAAATGGGTTGCCTCCCATAAGCGCTTTTCTTTAACGCCTTTTAGCTAGGCAGAAAGGGCAAATTCAAGTTTTATCAATAGAACCAAGATCAAAATCATTATTTGGCTTACCAATGGAATCAAAAGGTTTATTTATCCTCTTCCTAGGGAAATGTTCCATCCCTTTTCTTAGTGGAAATTGAAATTTAATATTGCCCACTCTCATATCAATAACTGCACCAAAAGTTCTAAGAAACGGTCTTCCCAAAACAATAGGACAAGGAATCTTAAAATCAAGATCCATAACAATGAAATCAACGGGGACATAATTACCATTAACCAAGATGAGAACATCATCTATTTTACCCAAAGGTGTATGCGAAGTGGCATCAGGAAAATTCACATTTAAATCAGAATCTTGTAGTGGTCCAAGATCAAGATCATCGAATAATTGTTTTGGCATAATAGAAATACTAGAACCAAGATCACACAAAGCATTGCACTCAAAATAATTTACTTTCATCTTAATAGTAGGTTCCCAGGCATCCTCTAACTTCCTAGGAATAGAGAATTCACATTTAATCTTTTGTTCTCTCATCTCAATGAGTGCATTAGTGATATGCTTAGTAAAAGCCAAGTTCATTTTACTAGCATTAGGTGTTTTAGCAAGATTTTGTAAAAACTTTATGACTTAAGTATGGTTAAAATTATCAAAATCAAGATCATTGTCATAAAAAATAATAGGAGCATTATCACCTAAAGAATCCTTATCATCAAAACTGATTTCAGCATTTTTATCAACAACAGTTTCTGTGTTGACTGAGAGTTTTGGGTTCTTTTTAGGCATAGTAGAAATTTTTCCTACTCCAATTCTTTTACCATTAGCATACTTAGGTGTTGTAGATGACTCTTGACCATTTAACATTTTAATTTCCTCATTAGTATAAATAGAGCAAACATTAGCAACCTTACTAATTTCAGCAATTTCAGCTTCTTTTTCTTCTCTTTCCCATCTAGCATGAAGTTCGGCCAACATTCTTATATTATTATCAATTGTCACTTGTATGGAATTAAAAGTTTTATATTCCTTAACATCATGAGGCAAAAAATTTATTTTAAGAAAATCAACTCCGTCGGACAGACTATCCACTTTAAGAATAAGATTATCAAGTTTCTCAAGCTTTTCTTCAACCATTTTATTGAAAGACTTTTGTGAAGTGATAAAATCCTTAAGAATGATTTCAAGATCAGAGGACACACCTCTATTATTGTTGTAAGAATTACCATATGAATTGCCATATTGATTACCATTATTTGATGGATAAGGTTTATAATTATTATTACCAAAGTTGTTCCTATAAGCATTGTTGTTGAAATTATTTTTAACAAAATTAACATCAACTTGCTCCTCTTGAGCCACCAAAGAAGCTAAAGGAACATTATTTGGATCAATAGGAACTTGTTTACTAGCAAGCATAGACATAATCATATCAAACTTATCACTCAAAGATGAAATTTCCTAGACAGAATTTACCTTCTTACCACTAGGAGCCCTCTTGGTGTGCCATTGCGAATAATTTGCCATCATTTCATCCAAGAGTTTTGTTGCAGCACCTAATGTGGTAGACATGAAGGTACCTCCAGCGGCCGAGTCCAATAGGTTTCTTGAAGAAAAATTTAATCCTGCATAAAATGTTTGGATGACCATCCAAGTAGTCAGTCCATGAGTGGGACAGTTTTTAACTAGAGACTTCATTCTTTCCCAAGCTTGAACAACATGTTCATTATCAAATTGTTTAAAGTTCATAATGTTACTCCCTAGTTGTATAATTTTTCCATGTGGGTAATATTTCCCAATAAAGGCATCTTTGCATTTAGTCCAAGAATCAATATTATTCCTAGGCAAAGACAATAACCAATCTTTAGCACGTCCTGTTAAAGAAAAAGGAAAAAGTTTCAGTTTTATGATGTCACCCTCTACTTCTTTATATTTTTTCATATCACATAACTCAACAAAGTTATTTAAATGAGAGGCGACATGATCACCACTAACACCAGAAAATTGCTCTTTCATGACAAGATTCAACAAAGCAGGATTTATCTCATAAAATTCGGCTGTGGAAGCCGGTGGAGCAATAGGTGTGCATATAAAGTCATGATTATTCGTGCTAGTGAAGTCACACAACTTCTTTTTGTCAGTAGAACCCATTTCCACAATAAATAAGCAATAAACTAAGCAAAACAAAAAGAGACTAGTTGCTGAAATTTTTAATATTTTTTGTTTTTCATTTTTAAAGCAAACAAAAGGCAAAACAAGGCTAACAAAAAAATACTAAGAAAGGCAATAACAAAGTAAAGTGAAAGGATGTGTGAAACTCCCCTATCTCAAGCTTCCAAGTCCCCGGCAACGGCGCTAGAAAATGTCTTGCTGATTGCTGTTGGGAAACCCCAAGCTATGAAGCAGTGTAGCGGAAGTTTCCCTTGATTTCAAAACCAAGGTTGTCGAACCAGTAGGACTTGGAGAAGGCTTGGCACGATGTCAATAGCACCGTTTCTCAATTATTGCCGTGGACCTACACACAATGACCAACAAACTACTTTGCCCCAACAAAACAGAGAGGTTGTCAATCTCTCCGGCTTGCCAAACACAAAGAATTAAATGTGTGGATGTAAAATATGATGAGGATGAAATATGACCAGCGAGCAAATGATGATGAAAATTTATGAAAACGGCTGTAAACAATGTAGGAAAATAGGACCGGGGTCCACAGTTCACTAGAGGTGTCTCTCCGAAAGATATACATGATGGGTAAACAAATTACAGCATGGCAATTGACAGAATTGTCGGCGCACAACAAGGCTATCATAAAACAATATAGTTCACCGCTTCATCTAATATGGGCATTACGTCAAAATACATAGACCGTAATCCAACTGCATCTATGACTAATAATCCACTCTAGGATCGCTATCCAGCATGTCACCCAAAAGTATTAAGTTGCAAGCAACAGATCATCGCAATAAGCAAAGTGCATAATGTAAGCAATGTAGATAACACAAAGAAATTGCACCACTGTTTTCTCCCTAGTGGCAACAACACATCTCTAGCCATAACCGTTCCTGTCACCGAACTCAGACAAAGAGAGGCATGAACCCACTATGTGGCACCCCCCTCTGGCACATATCGCTGGAGAGGCGGTCGCCCCGTGCACCAGCCCAGGATATCCGGACGCACGTTACGACAATGCAACATAGCAGAAATATCAGTACATAATCAGGCCCAGAGGGCTACAAATGGTTTATATGGCCATCAAGGCATGAAAAAAAAATTATCATGGCCAAGTATGGCATGGGACAGATTTTAACTAGGAGCGGAAGGCATAGATATGGCAACGGCTTGGTGTGGCTCCATTCAACAGACATCTGGCTGGGCTACTGATCATAGCACGCTCTTGCTCCATTTCCTTGCTATGGTAGGAGATGAATCCTCTCAACGTCTGGCCACATGAAAAGCTAGTCTGAGTACAATGACGTACTCGCAAGAAAACAACCACAAGACATGAACAGTTAAGCAATCAGGCCACAATTAACCAGCAATAATACTAATCTAAACATGGCAAGTACCTACTTACGACAGTCCAAAAGGATGACAACATGGCATCACAGTAAAACATGGCATAAGCAAACAACGGGAGTACCACCAGTACAGAGTCCAAGCCAGGTGGGGTTGGATCGTGTACCGGAGATCACTCAAAGAAATTACTTGTGATGAGTATAAACGAGTGTACCAGTTGGTACCAAGTAACCCAACAAATCATATCATCACAGCTAGGCTCACTAGCCTCTAGCCTCAGAAGGCTAATCTCATCTGTCACCACTGCTAGGCCCACTGGCCTTATCACATTCCATTATCTCAAGTAATGCTCCCTGCATCATCTTATTGTTTATTAAGTGTGGTCAAGTCGTTCATAATTCTTTCAAACAAATCTTAAGTTTAACCTCCGGACACGACAAAGACACACAGTGTGACCGACACTAAACTGTTGTTCCATATCCCAGGAACGAGGCTAGCTTGCTAGGTTGAGTCTCTCGAGAGTTTGCTTTACCACCTATGAGAATGCACCCCACTCAGCCGATGCTCCAGGTTCCTCGCGCCCAAAGTCGTACTAAGCAAAATACACTCTCGTGACGGTCTACCGCATGGTACAACGGGAAAGTAAATCCGGCACATCCCCCGGCGCTACCGGGTATGCCTAGCTCCGGACACCCTATCACAGTCGAACCCGTGCCTATCGACCACTACCCTCGGACAGCACAACCGAACGACTGCGCCCAACGGATGGCACAAAAGGGGCTTAACAACCTACTAGGTAACATTTTCCATGGGACAACGGTGGTATCACGTGCAAGGGTTCAGATTAGTGGCACTATGAATAGACCTTATCGTTGTTTGTAGTGGGTGTTTCATTTAATCAAGTTTCATCATTCACATGTCCAAGCAACAGAGGATTAGTCCAACACAACAAGTATAATATCAATTCAACATGAAACAGAAGCAAACTGCACACAATAGCTCAAGCAATGGATAGTTTGCATCGACCGGGTGACTATTGGGCCACCACTGATCGAGCAAACAAAGAAATAAATAAACAGATAAAAATGCGGGCACAGGAAAAATAGAAAAAGGCGTCAACCGGATGACTGTGGTGGAGATGCCTCCAGCCAGCGCCGTGTCGTTCGACAAGAAAAGAAACGTCAACCGGGCGACTGTGGCGGAGATGCCTCCGGCCGGTGCCAGCCTCAGGTTGATAAAAGAAAATAAAACAATACAGTCAACCGGGCGACTGTGGCGGAGATGCCTCCGGCCGGTGCCAGCCTCAGGCTGATAAAAGAAAATAAAACAATACAGTCAACCAGTCAATTGTGGAGGAGATGCCTCTAGCCGGTGCCAGCCTCAGGTCGAGTAAAAGAAAGTAAAAAAGCACAGTTGGCAGGATGTAAACAAAGCCACGATATCTCGTGACGCACATTTCATAGATAATAAGCAATAAAATGCACCTATATGACAGGGAAAATGCAAACAAACAAACACCGCTTGAGTGTTCATAGCAAGTGGTTAGTGTAACATCCCAAAAAGTAATCCCCAAATCCTTTCCATGTTTGTCTCAATTCTTGCATCATCATGACATCTTTTTGTTGTTGCATTTGTGGTTTTGCAAAAATAAAAGCAAGCAAACAAAAATAAAATTGTTATTTTATGTGTATCACATGCAACACAATAATTAAATTGCAATTCAAATAATTTAAAAACCAAAATCCTTTTAGACAAGGCAAGTTAAAAAGTTATTTTGTTTTTCCAAATAACAAATATTTTAAAAATAAACACATAAACCCTAAAGTTTATTCTGTTTTTCTTTTCTTTTCTTCTTTTCCCAAATTCTGTTAAAAGAAAAAAAAGGCAAAAGAGAAAATTCTGAAAAAAACAGAGCTAGGCCGAGCCCAGCTCCTTCCCTCTCTTCTCTCCTCTCTTCCTCTCACCCGGATCAGCCCAGCTTGCGGCCCAGCCCAGCCAGCCTTTTGGCTTTATCCACCTTCTATGCACCCTCCTCTCACGACGTCTCCTGCCCGTCGCTGTCGCGGTGGCGACGGAAGTGTACGCGCCACCTCTGCTCCGGCCTCCCCCATATAAGGAAAAGCAGGGGAGCCTCTTCCCCAAACCCTAGCACGCCATCTCCTCCCTACCGCCGCCGTCTCCTTCCTCTCTCCTCTCTCTGCTTCTTCCCCATCCGAAACCACCATCACCAGCCGGAGGAGCGCATCCTCGCCATGGGGTAGCTGAGCTGGAGCATGGCCTCATCGACCACGCGCTGGAGCACGACGACGACGACCGGAGCCGGAGCCGAACGACTGCGCCAGGGCCTGCCTCCTCTTCTTCCTCTTCTTCCGCGACGTCTCCTACGGTCACCGACGTCTTCCCTGACACCCGCTGCTTCCTCGACGACCACCGTCACCGATCCGCTCTTCTCCGGCCTTGGGTGAGCCACCGCCGCCCTCGGGCACCTCTCTTTCTCCCTCTTGCTCTGGAGAGCACCATCGCGTGCTCTGTCGATGTGCGTTCTGTCCGCCATGGACGAGCATGGGCATGAGCTCGAGCTCGAGCTCCTCTGCCCTGCCCGATCTGCACATGCCCGCAGCACACTCGCGCATGCACACCACACCGCACCTTGCACTTGGATGGCGCCGCCGAATCTTGGTCACCACCGGCCAGCAGGCCGTCGCCGTCGAGCCACCCGACTGCCTTCTTTGTCTGAATTTAGGTTCCCGTTTCAGTTTCAGTTAACCGACCAGTCACACTTCTTTAGAACCCAGATCGGTTCCTTGTCAAGAACCCGAGCACAGCCTAGTGGCCCAGATCCCAGTTCCACCTTTGTCGACCACGGGATCGAGTCCCCACAGCAGCAAATAACCCACACCCACAGCAGCAAATAACCCACACCTTTTTCCCTCTTTAGCCAGCCACTGACATGTGGGTCCTCATCCTAATGAGTATAGCTCTCCCCAGTGACAAAATAAATCTCAGATCCCGATCTGGAATCTTTACCAGAAAACCCCAGCTTCCTTTTTCTTTTGCAAACTAGTCTGCTATTTTGTTTTCTGTCCTGTTTTTGCAATATTTAATTACCACATGTTTCTTTTATCAAAATTGCAATAAAAATATGTTTTGAACTCATAAAATTGTAATCTGTCCAAATATAATTTTTTTTTTAATTTTTGGAATGAATTTAAATGGCTAAAATAAATAAATCTTTTGCTAATTAATTAATCTTGCAAAATTCATAACTTTTGTTTTACAATTCCAAAAATTATGAATTTTATATCAAATTAAAGCTAAAAATGTAATCTGTTCAAATCTATTTTTGCATGCATGAATTAAACAATTTAACTTTCGGGTTAAGTGAAAATACAATTAATTGAACTAATTAAAATGCCTAAATGCCTAATTTGTTTGTTAAAATGCTAAACCCTAATTTTAACTTGCTTAATAAAATGTTTAGCACTTAAATTTCTGCATAATTAATTTTTTTCATGTCATCATGTTTGATTGAATGTATTTGTATTGATTTTGCCTTTTGTTATGTTTGGGGTTATCCGTAGACGACAACGTTGCTGAGTACCCCGACACCTCCGAGGATCTAGCCCAGTACCAGGCTACTGAGCCAACAGGCAAGCAGCCCCTCCCCAACTTTCTCATGTGATGCCTATTCCTGTCTTGCATGCTTTACGACTTCCGTTCTGTTGTGTCTTACGATTCCTATTAGAATTGCATAGCCTGATAGAAGTCCAGTTATTCCTGATATGCCTGCCTATAACCTATGCTTGTTTCCAGTTACCTTCTACTAGTATGCTTAGGAGTTGATTGTGGTCTATCACATGTTTAGCTGGTATATCTTAATAATTGAAGACTTGCTATGTGGGAATCACTGATATTATATTAATGATAAGGCACCGGTGGAAGGCCAGCTATGGTGATTTGTTCTGCTAGTGTCGCCTAGGAAAAACCGTTCTTTTCCGCTTATCCAAGAATGAGCGCCCTACCCACACGTGGGAAGACTTATGGAACCCCCCGCAACTCAGTACCGGATCTGCTATATTGGTTAGGGAGCCACAAGTAGTTCGGGTGTTTACCATTTCGAGCATACGCACGATGCATGTTGAAGATGAGAGGTTACAACTATGGGGGGCGCATATAGGTTTGCGGACCGTGTGTTCACCGCATGTGGAAGGAGGAGCAATCGTATGAGTGTTATCCTCCCGAAGCCGTTCACGCAACGTTTGGGTCCGCAAAGGAGTTTCGGCCGGGCTCCCCACGTGGACCAGTCTCAGATAGGTGGCTCTCTATCCAATGTAGTAGTGAAGGGGAAGGTCGTGTTGAGATACCTTTTGCCTCTGTGGCGTGTGGTTGATCGAACGTGTATGGTTACATTTGGGCACCCCTGCAGGGTTAAATCTTTTCGGAAAGCCGAGTCCGCGGTTATTGACGACTTGGGTGATGTGCTGGCTAAAAAGATCATAGACATCACCGTATCTCTTAAATAGCTAAATTGACAAGTAAATAGCCATATTCGAATAATAAACCTGCTAAAACTTGATCAACGTGTGAGTGTCCAGACTTCTTCCTCGTGGGATATGATACGATGGAGTTGTCTCAGGGCGTGTATTGCTTGGTGAGTAGTTTAGCCCAGTAGCGCAAGCGCTCTCTTCCTAATTCTAATTAGACGCAAGTTGTAGCGTGTCTTCTGTAGATGTTAGGTGCTGCTGCTGCAAGTCCACATACAGCCCCTTTTCAACCCCAAATGCATGTGCATCGTACATTCATTTACCCTTGTGCGTAAGACTTGCTGAGTACCCCCGTACTCATACCATCGGGTGTCCGATGCCCGTGTTTTCATCGATGCAGGAGCGACAGCAGAGTTCGACGATCCAGATGGAGGCTACTATGTAGAGTTCGACGCTGACTACGACGAGTAGATAGAGATTGTGGCACCCCGATCCGGAGATCGAGTTACCCCATATATCAGTCCCAGGAGCACTGAATATATGACAACTTGATAACAGAACATAACCACTTTATTAAGGGTCGGGGAACCGACGATGGATTACAAGGGTCTCATTACAAGGCTGCGCCCTAGCGCACACAACAGTTTGTACATTATTTATCGAACATGACTTCATCAGAGGGCGTCAGCGGATTTGCGGAAGCCTGCGACGAAGAGGGCCTAACTCCACAGGGCTCTGCCTGGATACCGGATCTAGTTCTCGTACAAGGGGTACTCGGCGACGGGGGTAGGAGGATCTGGCCACATGAAAAGCCAGGTGAGTACATGGAATGTACTCGCAAGACATCAATCCTCAATCAACCGTATCCAACGGTCCTATATGGCATGGCATGGGTGCAGGTGCGAGTCCAAGCTTAACGGTTGGACTTAACTTACCTACTTACCTGTGACGAAAACCGTGGCTTATGAGAATGGATCTCATTACCACACCACAATAATTCCAACACATAGGTACTCGAGCTTGACCAACTCTGGTCCACTTCGAGGCTTAGCTTTGACCAACTATGGTCCACTTTTCTGCTCATTCAGCTTTGGCCAACTCTGACCACTTAGTGAATTTATTTCTCCGTGTTCGACTGGACTGACTCTAGTGTGACTGGACCCAACACCGATCCTTAGGTAGGAACAATACTAGATTCTAGATTTGACACTCTCGAGTGGTTGCAACTTTTATCCACACGTTGGGGTCTAAGCTTGTACAGCCGGTACCTTCCGCACAAACCTATTCCCCCGTAGCCGTCCGCTCTACCAAGACACTCCTTGTATAGCTACCGACTTACCACTCGGGCTAAGTCTTATGACGAAGTGAATCCGGCACGTCCCCAACTCATGAGCAACGCCTAGCTCCGGAACCTTCACAAGAATAGCCCCGACCACAACTATGCAGTATCCGCTAGACTTGCCAAGTGGGTAGCATCAAAAGAGGTTTGGTAGGCTACTAAGCTACGGTCTTCCCATTTCAACGACGCATGGTTGTGCGGGTGTGTTTGGCAAGTGGCACTATTTGACTCAATCTAGTCGACGGAGGTGGTTATCTTTTTAGTCAATTTTTATTCTCAGCCATAAGACAGCAGCAAACGTTAGTCCACAAGATATACATGAGCATCAAATAATCACATAGTAGTTCAGCAAGGTAAAATAAGGTCAACCCGGCGATGGCGGAGTTTCCTCCGACCAGTGTCAGCCACAGGTTGGGTAAAGATAAAATAACAAAATCAACCGGGCGAGGACGGAGATGTCTCCGGCCAGTAGCAGCCACGGGTTGAGTAAAGAAAATAAGTAGCACAATTGGTTAGCGTCAACCGGGCGATGGCGGAGATACCTCCGGCCAGTGACAGCCACAGATCGACTACAAAGTTAGTGGAGGAGTCCACGCGATCCCGTTCCACCATTCCATTGACTGCGGCGGTTCCCCCAGTCCATCGTCGCCGGAATGGGGAGTGGTGCATGGTACCATCCAACGCAACACCACAACTCTACGGAAAAGTAGCCGCTTCAATCCACTTGGGCAGGACCCAACGTGTATTTAGACGGGGTACCGGAACTCAACCCACTCTTGATGGGTTTATCGTACTGCAGGAAAGTAAAGGTACATGAAATATTAATACTGAAAGTAGGCGAGATTCAATCCACGCGGGCGGTGCCCAACATGTATTTAGTCGCCGGCCGGAACTCAACCCACACTTGATGGGTTTATCGTATTGCAGGAAAGTAAAGTTACTTGGAATAATAGTACTGAAAGTAGGCGAGATTCAATCCACGCGGGCGGTGCCCGACATGTATTTAGTCGCCGACCGGAACTCAACTCACGGAACATGAGTTTATCGTATTGCAGAAAGTAAAGGTAGCATTAGGTCACATGAAATAATAGGCATGAAATAAGACATGTGGGATGCAACTATTGCGCAAACAAGTAACAAACAAGTCAAATAAGGTATCGATGACTTGGAAACGGATGGTTGGGGGTTGATGGCTTGCCTTCAGGGACAGGTTCAAATTCCACTTCAAATAGAGGGTTTGAATCTATTAAAGAAATTTAAAAACAAGGTTAAAACCTCCCACAAGGCATTCAAAGGTTCAGTAGGCAAATGATATTCAAATAAATTTAAACCAGTGGCATTGGACAGAGAATTCCAAAACAAAGCCAATGCAAAAAGATTCATATTTTTCTAAATTATTTTGAGTGAGTTATGACCTTCCAAAGTTAACCCTAAAATCTGCCCTTCTCAAAACAGAAAATAAACAAAAGAAAACGTTTCGGAAATGTTTAAAAGTCTGACGGGCTGGGCCCACTGGTCAGTGGCCCACTAGCTGAACCGGTACGCACCAGTGAAAAAAAGAAGAAGCAGGGGGGTCACCGTCTCCGGCACGGCGTACTCACCGGCGGCGGCTCCTGGTGGCTACAGCGATGGAGAGGAGAGGGAGAGGGAGCAGGGAGGCTCCGGGAGGTGAAGCACAGCTCGTCGGCGTGCTTACTGGAGGCGGGGAGGCTTGGAGCAGGGGCGGCGTTGGTGACCGCGGAGGCCGTGCGGTGGTCGAGGATGAACGCGACGGTACCGGCCACCAATCACCCCGGAGAGAGTGTCATTGGGTTCTAGGTGATCTGGGGAGTTGGTTTGCGGGCTTAATTGGACAGGGGTGGTTGCGTGGTGGGGAATTTGGCCAGAGGCCGAGCGGCGGTGGTGAGCTCGTCGTCGGAGCTCCGGTGCTTCCGAGGGGCTCATAACAGAGGGGAAGAGGGCTGAGGGGGAGATTGAGGTCGGGTGGTGGTCGAAGGAGGCCGGGGTGCTCCATTTATAGGTCTCCGGGGTGGGGGTCCGGACGAGGGCCGTGGCGAGGTGTCGGGACGAGGAGGCCGTGGCAGAGGGAGACGACGGGCTTTGCGTCGTCGGTGTAGCGTCCGGGTACCGCTGTCGACAGAGAATCCGCGGCAGTGGATAAGCACGGGCGGGGCTAGGCACTGGTGCGGGGTGGGGGTCTGTGCGGCTGTGGCGGGGCGGTGACACGGGGAGGGCAGCGCAGAGGGAAGCGACGGACGGCGCGTTGAGGGTGTAGCTGCAGTGCGGTCCAGTGCGGGTGGAGCCACCGCTGGACGACGGGATTCGCGGGGCAGCGGCTTGTGGAGCACAGTGGGGTGGGGTCCTGTGGCGGCGCTGTTGGTGCGGCGCGTCGTCACCCGGCCGACGGTGCAGGGGGAGCAGGGGCGGCGGTGCTTGGACGATGGGGTGGTCGAGGGGGAGGTGAGGAAGGCAGGGGGCTCGAGGGAAGGCAGCGGGGAGGTCACCGGCGGCGACCATAAAGGGGCGGCGCCGTCGGGTGCGGGCATGCCCATGTCATGGCCATGCCGACATCGGCATGGAGATATTTCCGTCAGGTCACGGCTCTAAATGCAAAACCTTTCGCGTTACTAGGTGCCAAATTCAAAGTACTACAACTTTGCAGAACAATGTTTTTCCAAATTCCAAACTTTCCCTATTCAAAAATTTCATCGAACACTTCTGGTCAAAAAGAAAAACCAGGTTTTGGGGCTTCAAACCAAATGGGATTGAGACAAGGAAATTCCCTGAGATAGGTAATGGTCAAGTTCACCTATTTTGGGTGTTTTTAGAAAAGGAGAATTGATTTGGGAGGCTTTCAAAAATAATCGAAGTTTTAGGAAGAAACTTAGAGAGGCAGAAGATCAAATATTTTCTTAATAAGGTATCAAATATTTTTGTATATCTGGATTACACAATGGTTAGGGATCCTCCCTGAATTTTTGGGGAATTTTTGAAGAGGGTCTCGACATACATCCTTTGGAAAGGGGTTTTTAGGCAGAAAATAAACCAGGGAGAAGTCAAATTTTTCTTTAACAAGTCACCCAATATTTTTGCATAAGTAGGTTCTAAACTAGCTGGGGATCACTCTGGAATTTTTGGGGAATTTTTGAAGTCACCCTTGATATAGCTCCTTTGGAAGGCTAGGGTTTAGGCCCCTTTTTGTATTAAGGAAAAGACAAATATTTTGTGAACCTTGAGGGTTTTGGTAATGTGGAATAAAATAGAGGGGCCAAGATCAAAAGATCCAAATCCCAATCCAAATTTTGGTTTTGTCAAAGAAAATTTTATAGGGCCAAAATTCGGGATGTGACAAACCTTCCCCCCTTAAAATGAATCTCGTCCCCGAGATTCGAGTTGCTCATGGAATAGGTATGGTTATCCCGCTCTCAAGAATTCTCTCATTTCCAGGGGGCTTCCTCTTTGGTGGGTTTATCCTATTTTTCCTTATTTATCCTTGTGACTCTGCTGTGGGTGTGGCGTTCTGGCTTGTCCAAACTTTGAAGGGAACATTCCTCACGCGTGAACTCGTGGCTTAGGTCCAATTCTAGGGAAAAACATAAAACGGTGCCTTGCAACGAAACCTTTTGACGAGAGAGTGGGGAGTCCCATGGTCAACAAAAATTATTGCACATTTAGCGTCGGTGGTTCACATACCAAGCATCACATCTGAAGCTTCGTAGGTTTCTTCGGCGGACATGTGGTGGACACGAGCGACTTGAGGTGGCTTCATTGTTCCGGCGGGAGGGTTGTTGAGGTTGCTAGTGTTGTTACTGCCATTGTTGTTCTTGGTCAACGGGCAATCAGCGATGTAGTGCCCTTTCTTGCCGCACTTAAAGCAGGAATTTTCCCTCTTGCAGTCATCCACGAGAGGGCGCTTGTGGTAGAACTCGCTTTGGGGGTATCCTTCCTTTCTGGGTGGGGTCCAGGTAGTTGGAGGTGCAGTGGCCTGTGAGTTGGGTGGCCAGGTACGTGGCTTCTTGTGAGCTTCTTCTGGCTGGTGCTTGCGAGACTCAAACTTCTTCTTGTGGGAATCATAGATGGTGCGGTGTTCCTTCTCTGAAATCAGTGCGGTGTTTACCATGGCTTGAAAATCTGGAAACTGTAGAACGCTGAGCTGGGTCTTGATGGCCTGGTGTATTCCGTGGAGAAATCTGTCCTTCTTCTTTTCATCTGTGTTGACATCATCCGGGGCATAACGGGCAAGATCGTTGAACTTGGCCAGGTACTCGCCTACAGTTGAGTTGCCTTGAGTGAGTGCCAGAAGCTCCTGCTGCTTCATCTTCATAAGGCTTGAGGGTATGTAGGCTTTGCGGAATATTTCTTGGAATTCAGTCCAGGTGACAGTGGTTCCATTTCCTCTCATATCCTTCTGATTATCCCACCACACATCGGCTGGTCCTTCAAGACAGTGGGTGACGAAAGGTACCTTGTCTTGCTCATAAACGCGAGCGATCTCTAACTTCTTTTCCATGGTACGGAGCCAATCATCTGCTTCGAGAGGGTTGGTGGCCTGCGAGAACTGAGGTGGCCGAGTGCGCTGGAAGTCTTGCAGCTTGGAACGGGTCGGGCGAGGGGCGTTCTGGGCTTGCATGTAGGTGCCAAATTCTCTCATAATTTGGGTCATGTACAGCTGGTGGCGTTCATCCATCATCAACAATAGCTGGCTTGGAGTTGGTTCCTGTGGGGCTGGAGTCGGCGGCCGTGGGGGCATTGGGTCCATGCCGGCTTGTCGGGCTGAACGGCGGATTGGGGTTCCTTGGCTGCCACTTGTACCTGTGTTGGGCCTCATCCTGGTTGGTTGAAGGTGGGGTTGACGGGTGCCATGAGCTTCCATAAGGGGAGAAAGAAATGCAACATCCAAGAAGATCCAAATAAAAGCAAGAGATAAAACCAGGGCGTTTTTATACAATGGAGAGTTGGGTTACATGACGCATGGTACACAATATTGTGCGAGGGACAAGCCATTACTCCTACATTTTTCACGTGCACGTCGGACTACTCGATCGTCGACTACGATACACAACTAAGATGCAAGCGCTAATGCTCCTGAGGCTAGCGTCTAGAGCTACATCTCGAGGGGAGTAGCAGGCGCGATGATGTCGATGCCGTTGATGCTCCTTCCCAGTGTTCTGGGGGCGTACGAGGGGAAGGGTGTGCCGATGTCGACGCGGAGACACTGGGCCTGAGGTTCCTGAGTGTATCCAGTGAAGAAGCGAGGAGGGGCGCTAGAGCTACGGAACGCGGTGGCTCGAGCGGGAGTAGAAGCGAGTCTTCCTCTAAGTTGGTCAAGAGTAAGAGGAAGGTGAGCTGGGTATGGAGGGGTCTGACGAGAAGAGCTAGGTACTGGTGCTCTCACTACCTCGGCTGCAGTTATGCCATTGCGAAGCCTAGGGAGCTGAAGAAGAGTGTCATGCAGATACTGGTGGAGGTGGGAGGTGTACTGGAGTAGGGTGGTGAGTTCTGGAGAGGGATTCCATGGGCCGGGAAAAAGGATATCCCCATTGCTCAAATCCAACCTCGGGAGGTGTGCATAGCGGGTGCACTCCTTCATGCGGGGGTCGTGGGTGCGGAGAAGAATGATGGCATTTGCGGCGACTTCCTGGATGGCCCGGGTCGACTGGTGGGTGATGCCAGAGGAGAGGGAGTATGTGTGCCCATGGCCCACGGGCGAGGCGCACAAGTAGACGGTGGCGATAAACTCCGAGTGGGTCCCATCACGACGGGAGCATAGCACGTGGTAGGTCGGAGAAGGGGAGGATGGGTAGAGGTGTGCCCAAATCTCGCGGAGGAATTGCGGCATGCTGGGAACGTTCAAGGCGGGGGTTTCTACGGGTAGCTCAAACTTCATCTGTACCAAAGTTAGAAGCCAAAAATGTGAGTTGCAAGGTTAGAAAAACACAAACAGATAGAGAAACAATTAAAAGCAAGCAAAGCAACGTTCGCTATGTAAGGCTCCGTTTAGAACTAGGGTATCCTACAAGCAGTTAGGCTCTGCTACCAAGCTCTGTGGCACCCCGATCCGGAGATCGAGTTACCCCATATATCAGTCCCAGGAGCACTGAATATATGACAACTTGATAACAGAACATAACCACTTTATTAAGGGTCGGGGAACCGACGATGGATTACAAGGGTCTCGTTACAAGGCTGCGCCCTAGCGCACACAACAGTTTGTACATTATTTATCGAACATGACTTCATCAGAGGGCGTCAGCGGATTTGCGGAAGCGTGCGACGAAGAGGGCCTAACTCCACAGGGCTCTGCCTGGATACCGGATCTAGTTCTCGTACAAGGGGTACTCGGCGACGGGGCTAGGAGGATCTAGCCACATGAAAAGCCAGGTGAGTACATGGAATGTACTCGCAAGACATCAATCCTCAATCAACCGTATCCAACGGTCCTATATGGCATGGCATGGGTGCAGGTGCGAGTCCAAGCTTAACGGTTGGACTGAACTTACCTACTTACCTGTGACGAAAACCGTGGCTTATGAGAATGGATCTCATTGCCAAACCACAATAATTCCAACACATAGGTACTCGAGCTTGACCAACTCTGGTCCACTTCGAGGCTTAGCTTGACCAACTATGGTCCACTTTTCTGCTCATTCAGCTTTGGCCAACTCTGACCACTTAGTGAATTTATTTCTACGTGTTTGACTGGACTGACTCTAGTGTGACTGGACCCAACACCGTTCCTTAGGTAGGAACAAAACTAGATTCTAGATTTGACACTCTCGAGAGGTTGCAACTTTTATCCACACGTTGGGGTCTAAGCTTGTACAGCCGGTACCTGCCGCACAAACCTATTCCCCCGTAGCCGTCCGCTCTACCAAGACACTCCTTGTATAGCTACCGACTTACCACTCGGGCTAGGTCTTATGACGAAGTGAATCCGGCACGTCCCCAACTCATGAGCAATGCCTAGCTCCGGAACCTTCACAAGAATAGCCCCGACCACAACTATGCAGTATCCGACTAGACTTGCCAAGTGGGTAGCATCAAAAGAGGTTTGGTAGGCTACTAAGCTACGGTCTTCCCATTTCAACGACGCATGGTTGTGCGGGTGTGTTTGGCGAGTGGCACTATTTGACTCAATCTAGTCGACGGAGGTGGTTATCTTTTTAGTCAATTTTTATTCTCAGCCATAAGACAGCAGCAAATGTTAGTCCACAAGATATACATGAGCATCAAATAATCACATAGTAGTTCAGCAAGGTAAAATAAGGTCAACCGGGCGATGGCGGAGTTTCCTCCGACCAGTGTCAGCCACAGGTTGGGTAAAGATAAAATAACAAAATCAACCGGGCGAGGATGGAGATGTCTCCGGCCAGTAGCAGCCACGGGTTGAGTAAAGAAAATAAGTAGCACAATTGGTTAGCGTCAACCGGGCGATGGCGGACGGGACGAGGGCGTCCGAGACAGGGGCGGACAGCGGCTTGGGGCGGGCGGCGACGGCCGGGATGGGGGCGAGCGGCAGCTGGGGAGGCAGGTACGGGGGCGGGCGGCGGGGAAGAGACAGCGGGCGGCGACGGCCGGGACGGGGGCGAGCGGCAGCTGGGGAGGCCGGGACGGCGACGGCTGGCGGGGAAGAGACAGCGGCGGCGACCGGGCGCGGCGGCAAGGTGCCGAGGCGGGCGGCGGCTGCGGCTGCGAGAGGAGAGAAAAAGAACCCTACGGCTCTGATACCATGTTAGGGTAATAGATGCTTGTATTACCAGGGGGCCAAAGGCCACAATATATAGTACATGTACAGGTGCAAATATACAGGAAACCCCCTAACACATGGGGAAACTACAATATACAAATATATACTCTAACAGAAGCCTCCTAGGTATGGCCGGCTACTGTCGCCGCTATATCGAAAACTTCTCCAAAATCACAAAGCCTCTCACCGAACTCCTCAAAAAAGACAAGAAATTCATCTGGAGTCCCGCATGCGAAGAAAGCTTCCAGCTCATAAAGAAAAAGCTCACCACTACTCCTTTCCTAGTAGCACCTGATACCTCCAAGCCTTTCCAAGTCTTCTGTGATGCCTCTCTCCAAGGACTAGGCGGAGTCCTCATGCAAAACCGTCAAGTCGTCGCTTACACTTCTCGCCAGTTGCGCCCTCACGAGCTCAACTATCCTACTCACGATCTTGAACTTGCAGCCGTCGTGCATGCCCTCAAAACATGGCGACACTATCTCATGGGCAACACTTGTGAAATCTATACCGACCACCAAAGCCTCAAGTACCTCTTCACTCAGCCAGATCTGAATCTCAGGCAAAGGAGATGGATCGAGACCATCAAAGACTTCGATCTCACCCTCAACTACACCCCAGGCAAGGCTAATGTCATGGCCGATGCCCTCAGTCACAAATCTTATTGCAACAACCTCATGATCAAGGAAAGTCAACCTGAACTCCATGAGGAATTCCGCAAGCTAAACCTGGAAATTGTTCCTCAAGGTTACCTTGCAAGTCTCACAGTCACTCCCACTCTCGAGGACAAAATCCGAGAAGCTCAGCTCCGTGATCCTTCTGTCAAGAAAATAAAGGAGAATGTTCTCCTTGGCACGGCAAAGTATAAGTGCTTCTCTCTTGACAACAATGGAACAGTGCGGTTTGAAGGACGCATTGTGGTTCCCAAACTCGAAACCTTAAGAGAGCTGATCCTCAAAGAAGCTCATGACACTCCTCTTTCTATCCATCCGGGAAGCACCAAAATGTATCAAGATCTCAGGCAAGTCTATTGGTGGACCAGAATGAAGCATCAAATTGCTAGCTATGTCTCAGAATGTGAAGTCTGTCGCAGAGTTAAGGCAGAACACCAAAGACCACCAGGATTGTTGCAACCGTTGAATATTCCTGAGTGGAAATGGGACAAAATTGAAATGGACTTCATCACAGGTTTTCCTAAGTCCAAGAAAGGCAATGATGCAATCTTCGTTGTCATCGACCGTCTCTCCAAGGTCGCTCACTTCTTTTCGGTCAAGGAATCGATATCAGCACTTCAGTTGGCAGAGCTTTACGCCACAAAAATCGTTCCTCTTCACGGTGTTCCGTTGGAAATCAGTTCAGATCGTGGAAGTCTTTTCACCTCAAGGTTCTGGAAAAGCTTTCAGGAAGCAATGGGCACAAAACTCCTGTTCAGCACAGCTTATCACCCTCAGACTAGTGGTCAAGTGGAAAGAGTCAATCAAATCCTTGAGGATATGCTCAGAGCCTGTGTTATCTCTTTCGGCATGAAATGGGAAGATTGCCTCCCATATGCTGAGTTCTCCTACAATAACAGCTACCAAGCAAGTTTGGGCATGGCCCCCTTTGAAGTTCTCTATGGCGCAAGTGCCGCACTCCACTCAACTGGTCTGAAACTGGAGAACGTCAACTCTTTGGTCCTGACATCATACAAGAGGCAGAAGAAAAAGTTCGCATCATTCGAGAGAACTTGAAAATTGCTCAGACGCGGCAGAAAAGCTACTATGACATCAAGCACAGAGATATGGTCTATGCTCCTGGTGATCTCGCTTACCTTCGTGTCACCCCTCTGAGAGGCACTCACCGCTTTGGTATCAAAGGCAAGTTAGCTTCGAGATACATTGGTCCCTTTCCAGTTCTTTCCAAACGTGGAGAATTGGCCTACCGGTTAGAACTTCCGGAAAAGCTCTCCAAGGTACACGATGTCTTTCACGTGTCCCAACTCAAGAAGTGCTTCAAAGATCCAGGCCGTGCAGTTGATCACGAGACGATCGATCTTCAAGAATACCTCACCTATCATGAGCATCCTGTCTGCATTCTTGACGAGGCTCAATGTCGCACCCGCAACAAGTCAGTCAAGTTCTTCAAGGTGCAATGGTCTCACCACTCCGACAAAGAGGCAACAATGGGAACGCGAAGATCACCTTCGATCCGAGTATCCCGACCTTTTCACTCCTTAGGAATCTCGGGGCGCGATTCCTTCGAGGGGGGGCGAGTTGTAACATCCCAAAAAGTAATCCCCAAATCCTTTCCATGTTTGTCTCAATTCTTGCATCACCATGACATCTTTTTGTTGTTGCATTTGTGGTTTTGCAAAAATAAACGCAAGCAAACAAAAAAAAATTGTTATTTTATGTGTATCACATGCAACACAATAATTAAATTGCGATTCAAATAATTTAAAAACCAAAATCCTTTTAGACAAGGCAAGTTAAAAAGTTATTTTGTTTTGCCAAATAACTAATATTTTAAAAATAAACACATAAACCCTAAAGTTTATTCTGTTTTTCTTTTCTTTTCTTCTTTCCCCAAATTCTGTTAAAAGAAAAAGAAGGCAGAAGAGAAAATTCTGGAAAAAACAGAGCTGGGCCGAGCCTACCTCCTTCCCTCTCTTCTCTCCTCTCTTCCTCTCACCCGGATCAGCCCAGCTTGCGGCCCAGCCTAGCCGGCCTTTTGGCTTTATCCACCTTCTACGCACCCTTTTCTCACGACGTCTCCTGCCCGTCGTTGTCGCGGTGGCGACGGAAGTGTCCGCGCCACCTCGGCTCCGGCCTCCCCCATATAAGGACAAGCAGGGGAGCCTCTTCCCCAAACCCTAGCACGCCATCTCCTCCCTACCGCCGTCGTCTCCTTCCTCTCTCCTCTCTCTGCTTCTTCCCCATCCGAAACCACCATCACCAGCCGGAGGAGCGCATCCTCGCCATGGGGTAGCTGAGCTGGAGCACGACCTCGTCGACCACGCGCTGGAGCACGACGACGACGACCGGAGCCGGAGCCGAACGACTGCGCCAGGGCCTGCCTCCTCTTCTTCCTCTTCTTCCGCGATGTCGCCTACGGTCACCGACGTCTTCCCCGACACCCGCTACTTCCTCGACGACCACCGTCACCGATCCGCTCTTCTCCGGCCTTGGGTGAGCCACCGCCGCCCTCGGGCACCTCTCTTTCTCCCTCTTGCTCTGGACAGCACCATCGCGTGCTCTATCGACGTGCGTTCTGTCCGCCATGGATGAGCACGGGCATGAGCTCGAGCTCGGCCTCCTCTGCCCTGCCCGATCTGCACACTGCTGCAGCACACTCGCGAACGCACACCACACCGCACCTTGCACTTGGACGGCGCCGCCGAATCTTGGTCACCGCCGGCCAGCAGGCCGTCGTCGTCAAGCCACCCGACTGCCTTCTTTGTCTGAATTTAGGTTCCCGTTTCAGTTTCAGTTAACCAACCAGTCACACTTCTTTAGAACCCAGATCGGTTCCTTGTCAAGAACCCGAGCATAGCCCAGTGGCCCAGATCCCAGATCCACCCCTGTCGACCACGGGATCGAGTCCCCATAGCAGCAAATAACCCACACCCTTTTCCCTCTTTAGCCAGCCACTGACATCCTAATGAGTATAGCTCTCCCCGGTGACAAAATAAATCTCTGATCCCAATCTGGAATCTTTTCCAGAAAACCCAGCTTCCTTTTTCTTTTGCAAACTAGTCTGCTATTTTGTTTTCTGTCCTGTTTTTGCAATATTTAATTACCACATGTTTCTTTTATCAAAATTGCAATAAAAATATGTTTTGAACTCATAAAATTGTAATCTGTCCAAATATTTTTTTTAAATTTTTGGAATGAATTTAAATGGCTAAAATAAAGAACTCTTTGCTAATTAATTAATCTTGCAAAATTCATAACTTTTGTTTTACAATTCCAAAAATTATGAATTTTATATCAAATTAAAGCTAAAAATGTAATCTGTTCAAATCTATTTTTGCATGCATGAATTAAACAATTTAACTTTCGGGTTAAATGAAAATACAATTAATTGAACTAATTAAAATGCCTAAATGCCTAATTTGTTTGTTAAAATGATAAACCCTAATTTTAACTTGCTTAATAAAATGTTTAGCACTTAAATTGCTGCATAATTAATTTTTGTCATGTCATCATGTTTGATTGAATGCATTTGTATTGATTTTTCCTTTTGTTATGTTTGGGGTTATCCGTAGACGACAACGTTGCTGAGTACCCCGACACCTCCGAGGATCTAGCCCAGTACCAGGCTACTGAGCCAACAGGCAAGCAACCCCTCCCCAACTTTCTCATGTGATGCCTATTTCTGTCTTGCATGCTTTATGACTTCCGTTCTGTTGTGTCTTACGATTCCTATTAGAATTGCATAGCCTGATAGAAGTCCAGTTATTCCTGATATGCCTGCCTATAACCTATGCTTGTTTCCAGTTACCTTCTACTAGTATGCTTAGGAGTTGATTGTGGTCTATCACATGTTTAGCTGGTATCACTTATATTATATTAATGATAAGGCACCGGCGGAAGGCCAGCTATGGTGATTTGTTCTGCTAGTGTCGCCTAGGAAAAAACGTTCTTTTCTGCTTATCCAAGAATGAGCGCCCTACCCACACGTGGGAAGACTTATGGAACCCCCCGCAACTCAGTACCGGATCTGCTATATTGGTTAGGGAGCCACAAGTAGTTCGGGTGTTTACCATTTCGAGCATACGCACGATGCATGTTGAAGATGAGAGGTTACAACTATGGGGGGCGGATATAGGTTTGCGGACCGTGCGTTCACCGCATGTGGAAGGAGGAGCAATCGTATGAGTGTTATCCTCCCGAAGCCATTCACGCAACGTTCGGGCCCGCAAAGGAGTTTCGGCCGGGCTCCCCACGTGGACCAGTCTCAGATAGGTGGCGGGTGGTTGATCGAACGTGTATGGTTACATTTGGGCACCCCTGCAGGGTTAAATCTTTTCGAAAAGCCGAGTCCGCGGTTATGGACGACTTGGGTAATGTGCTGGCTAAAAAGTTCATAGACATCACCGTATCTCTTAAATAGCTAAATTGACTAGTAAATAGCCATATTCGAATAATAAACCTGCTAAAACTTGATCAACGTGTGAGTGTCCGGACTTCTTCCTCGTGGGATATGATACGATGGAGTTGTCTCAGGACGGGTATTGCTTGATGAGTAGTTTAGCCCAGTAGCGCAAGCGCTCTCTTCCTAATTCTAATTAGACGCAAGTTGTAGCGTGTCTTCTGTAGATGTTAGGTGCTGCTGCTGCAAGTCCACATACAGCCCCTTTTCAACCCCAAATGCATGTGCATCGTACCTTCATTTACCCTTGTGCGTAAGACTTGCTGAGTACCCCCGTACTCATACCATCGGGTGTCCGGTGCCCATGTTTTCACCGATGCAGGAGCGACAGCAGAGTTCGACGATCCAGATGGAGGCTACTACGTAGAGTTCGACGCTGACTACGACGAGTAGATAGAGATCTTAGCCGGCAGCCTGAGACCACTGTGGGCGGGTCCCCTCTTTTATTTTCCAGCCTTTGGCCTTTGATGTAGTCTGTACTCAGACGAGTGATTGCTTCCGCTGTATTCGGGACGTATGATCCCCTGTGATGTAACAAAAATATTTCGAACTATGTTTATTTATCTTTTTGTGTCGTACTTGTGCATGTGATGTAATCCAATTGTGGTTCTACTTGGCGAAATGATATTTCCGCTAAGTGGGGCTTACAGTTAGCTTACCTCCGAAGATCGACACCATTTCGCTTGGAGGGTCACAAACGCGTCACGGGTCAGGGTCTCGGTTTGCCGGTACCGCGGAATACCCTATGCATGCATACAAGGGTGCTGAGCATACAAACATTTTACAAAAATGTAAAAACTATGCTACTGGATAGAGCTTTTTAAACTAAGAATTTACAAATTTGATTCACCTCGAACGGAGCTACGGATCAAAAGATCTAGCCCGGCGACGAATAGCTATTTGCTGGTCACTGGGGAAAAAAACAGAACGGGCTGAATCCTGAACTGGGCCGGGCTGGTTGCGCACTCCAGTGAAATACGCCTTCTCTGCGGGAAAGCGGAGAAGCGCGGAGGGCGCCTCCACTTAAACGACGTGACAGCTGGGCCAGGCTGGGCCCGCTTCTCGGTGACTCCAGGGAGCCACGTCGAAGAAGCTCGGGAGAGAGCCTGATGCAGCTCAGGCGGCTCGGCCGCCGATCGTCGCCGTCGCTCCAGTGGGCGCCCATGGCCACCGAGGGAATGGGGAGGAGCGCCCCGCTGCGCTGCGCCCGAGGATGGAGGCCACGGCCACGGGGAGGTAGGGGGAGGCGACAGCTCGGTGCTCGACCAGCGAGCTCGCCGCCGGTGGACGAGGACGGAGTCGACGACTCCGGCCACGGTTTGACGAAAAGGAGGCACCGAGAGGTAGAGGAGGTCAAGGGGATCTTCCCGGGCCAATTTAGTCGGACGAAGACACTCGGAGTAGCTCGCGATGTTCCGAGGAACCGCGGCGATGTTTCCGGCTGATTCGGCCGAACTCGAGGTCTTCCCTCCAATTAAATTGGTAGAGAGGTTCTAGAGGGGGAGAAGGAGGGTGCTGCTCGCGCGAGAGGGCTCGGGGCTGCTTGGGGTGGCTTTATATAGCCGGAGCGGAAGGAGAGGTGGGTGGTGGCCGGTGCGGCCATTAATGGCGCCGTGAGGTCACGACTCACGTACCCCGGCCAAAGGGAGGGGATAAGAGCGGCTCTGGTCCAAGCTAGGGGAGCAGGAGATGTGCGGCTACTACTCGCTTGGTCCGGAACCGAGGAACAGCGAGAGGAACCCGAGGAACAGAGGAGGTCATCTGCGAGTGGACGCCGGCCAGTGCGTGCCCTGGCGTTTGGAGCGCGCCACGAGCGTCATGGCCCTGCCACGAGGTCACGCGTGGGTGCAACGACCAACAAACCATACCACCGTGATCCCCACAACAACACCTACTCAAGCAAGTAGGAATCACTCCAGAACTCAACGCTTTGTAATGTAAAATTTCAGAAAACTTAGTGCACAGAAGGTGCTCGACGAAATGATAGGGGTCTTGCACCACTCAGAAAAATCCCCAAAAATTACCACAGGGTTCATTTGGTACTAGGAGAGTGTCCCTGAAGTTTGAGCTCATTTGGCTACTGGAAAATTGGGTTTGGATAAGATGCCCAAAAGATGCCATATTGGCATGGTTATACAAAAGTGGCGTTGCCAAAAGGATATGGGGCTGATCTCCTGGAGATGTGTGTCTATTATATGTGTGACCATATCTGCTAAGTATCAAGGCCATATGAATTGTTTGTCTATGGGTTGCTTTGGAGGTTGCAATAGGCATGAAAAGGACATTACAAATGAAGTACCTCAAATATTGCACAAATGAGGTTGGTCCAATGGAGTGAAATGTTCAGGAGGCGGATTTATGAATCTCCCCAAAATTGTAGAATTTCTAGATGAGTGGAAAGTGTCTAGATAATTTCTCTATTGAAAATGGCATAATAGAGAATAGGAATAAATTTGGAAATATTGCATTCGACTAGGAAATGTTTTTCCATGGGAGTGAGGTATATGTATGAGGAAATGATATGGCTAAGGTAGTCCGATCTTTCGATGAGACAGGGATACGTCGATTCTGGTGGAGTTCGACCTTGGCGATCCGACTTCCACGTACTAGTACGCAGCGCCAATGCAATCGCTAAACCAATCTCCGGGAGTTACCGATCCTGCAGCAGCACGATCAGCCTGACCAATTGGTCTAGTTCTACCTGCGATCGAGGAACAAGTAAGAACCAAAGATGCAATCATGAAATTGCGGATGAAGTATGAGCTTTATTGAAAAGGTGGGATTCCGTAAGCGGTCTTGATCTGGTCGTTGGACACAAACCGAGTACACGAAGTTGCAGCAGTAGGCTAACTTTTAACTAACCAAAATCCAAGTCTAAACGATGACCTAAGGGGGGTATATAAGGAAGAGAGGCTTGGTGGCGGCCAAGGAGGTGGGAGCACGCCCCAAGACACCCAAAACTCAACCCTAATTCGCACAAGGCCTTTGGGCCCAATTAGAGATGACGCAGCACCTTTTGATTGGAAATCTGGCCCAGTTTCTACAACAATGTTGTATTGTTTTGGCCGCCGTTTCTGGCTCGGGACGAATTTGGTGGTGAGACCAATTGGGTTGGAAAGTTCACGAGATCCTCTTTCCAGCAAAATAAGAATCACCCAATTCGGAGCCCGTATGCAAAAGTTATCATCGTTGGAAGTCAGGTATATTTCTACAGTCCGAATCTCCGTCCAGAATGTGAAGAACTTGGTCTCTAGCTTCTCTTCGACCCAAGGTGACGTGAGAGAACTTCTTGAATAGAACCTAGTTATATCTCCATCACTTGCACTCCTAGTGCCGTCTCCATGTGTGATCATGCTCCAAAGCTTTCCCCTCTCGTCGATGCTAGGTCCATCATTCCTGAGAGTAACAAACACATCGGATTTAGGCAGCATCTTATCTTGTATAAATTACGAATGGCTTGTAGAAACGAAAATACCTGTTGATTGAGTTGTCGGGCATGAGCTCTAGTTATAACTCCTCGTATTTGAGTAGGTGTAGATGTTGTGGTTGTATCTATAGCATGGATGTCCTCATCATCCTCCCCTTATCGAATTGAAGTCGTCCCCGACGCCATCTCATCCTTTTCTTGATCAAATGTGGAGGAAGTAGTGATAGTATTGGTCATATCCACGCTAATCATGTCCATATCATTCCCCCTTTCTTGAAAATAAAGCTGTCCTCGGCGCCGTTTTTCTGAAACATGGTTCGTAACAGAGACAAGGTGTACACATGGTATATGTAGATGTCATCCGTTCTAACTTCTCTTAGTTGTTGTACATATGTAATATTTATACGGTGGTCATTGTCATGTCTTGTGAAATATGAAGTCAAAGAATTATCGCAAGAATTAAACCACATGAAATTATTGCAACGCAGTTTGCAAATATAAGTGAAACATTTATTCATACTAGTAAGCGTGCACGTGTAATACACGTGTAATAATAGTGAATACAATATTAATAACTCGTAAATATTATTAATTTTAATTATTAAAGTGAATAAACAAATATAACAGAATTCACATGTCGATATGATAAATGAAAGGACACTATTAATTAATCAATCTAAATAACTTGCATATATTAATTATTACAAGAAAATAACAATCGGAGAAAATAAAACATTGTTCCACACATATGATGACTTAATAGAAAACTTCAGTGCTATAAACGGAGATCGACCACTATACTTTCCATTTATTGGAATATTATTTTCGACTTGCGTAGCTAATCTTGCAGGTCCATAATTGCTTGGTTCTGAGAGTAGTTCCTTTATTTTTAGTGATCGGTAGTTCCTTTGTTTTAATGATCAGAGGAATAGTTCCTATTAACTCAGAATCTATTAGTTAAGGAGGAAACACTTGGTTCTGGAAGTAGTTTTTTGTTAGTAATAGGGCACGTGCAACACACATCTTTTGAATCCCGACCTTTTCAGTGATTGCACTTTCTATTTCATCTACATCTTTTAACTCACAAAGCTAAAATTTGCGAAAAGTGCTTTTGGCTTATGAGCTCAAGTGCTCCTGCCTATTTGGAAAAATTGAAAAAAAAAATATTTATGATTTTAAAAAATAATGAAAAAATCATGTATTTAGCTAATAGTATATCCCACAACCATGTAAAATATCATCTTTAAATACTTTGAATTTTGAGCTACACAAAAATGACAAATCTAATAAAAATGATAACCGTGATCAAAATGACAAATCTGATAAAAATGTGCATACTCATATCTACACTTTTGTCATTTTTGTGTAGCTCAGAATGCAAAGTATTTGAACTTGTTTTTTTCATGGTTGTGGATACACTATTAGCTACATCCGTGATTTTTTAATATTTTTTGAAACTCATGAAACATGTTTTTGATTTTTTTAAATGAGCAGATCACTGGAGCTCGGGAGCACCGAATCTCTACTCTAAAGAAACCACTTGCCATTCAATCTTGCATGCAAGTAAGCCACAATTTTAACTTAACAAAACCTGTAGGGCTGTAGGCTAAATATTCGAAGCAAGGGTCCGATATACAACCACTATTTGTTTACTGGGGGTGTTCCATCACAAAATTAGGTACACCATCTTGACTAAAATAAATAAGATACAAAGACCCTAAAGAACATTATATAATCACCAGCTCGAAAGCTCAAAGCCTGCCCAGAAAATTATGCCTTTATATTTCTATCGGACCTAAAACATGCCCATCGGTTAGGTATTCTCTCCCTCGGTCCCCCTTACACATATAAAGCAAATATCAAATAGACATGCATGAAAGATTAACATGAATGTACGATAATGAATCAAATTGTCAAAGTGACACGGGCAAGAAAAGCAACCTCACTTGTAGCTTTAGTTCTCGTATGTTAGAGAAAAAAAACCTCCTCTTGCTCGTATTCTATTGTTTCTGCACCCTGTAACTTCATACTTTGAGATGAAGAGATATCTGAAAATCTCAGCGGGAAACATGTATACCAAAAATTGATGGGAATATTTCAGACAACATGACCATACACAACATGGCGACAAAAATATTTCTTGGACTTGCTCTGATAGTAATCGTGCATGTGCAATGCACATGTTGAGGTAAAGGCAACTAACATAGTTTAATTGAAAATTGTCGAAGCCATAACCTAATCCATGGTGTTATTATTATTTGGAAAATTGACGACATAAAACGATAAAAAGCATTGATTTCCATAGCATCTATCGATGCATGAGAAAATCAAAGACAAGGTTCTAAAGAACAATGAACTATCTGTTGTCTATGTTAAATCCACTTGTGTGAAATCAGGGCAGACGCATCTATCCGAGCAACACGATCTCCACCACCGGCTGCACAAATGATTGGACTGGTATACTACCCAGACCTGCATCCTCTTTGCAGTCGACATCTTCCCTCGCTACTCTGCGCCACATGCAAAACAAGACCAAGAACGGTATCCTGTTCACGGCCGATGCCATGCTCTCATCCTTCGAGTTATCAAACAGCTCTATTGGAAATACCTTCCTGTAGTTTAGACAAGTAAACAAAATAATTTGGCATGTCATATAGAAAGGTGCTCCGAGAAAAAATCAACCGAAAAAGCTACAGAAAGGCGTCCATGAAGAAGATTCTCATCTACAGTTAGCATACAAGGATGGTATTTTTATTATTAAGAAATTCACAGCCCATGTAGTAATGTTTGCTGCTGTTCTAGAAAATTCAAAAAGACCATTTATAACTCGCTTTACCAGAGCAGTTTTCAGTACATTGCAGTGCAAGATGCGTGGCCCCTTTCAACATCCAAATTAAACAAATACGTAACATTCAGTAATCATCACATAAATTTAAGCCAAGGATGTTCTCTTTACCTTCAATGATATAAGTCTTTCCAGCTCCAGTCTATACAAATGTGATGTTCAAATGAAATGTTAGAACTGTTACAAGTAGAATCATCTCATTTCATAGAGGTTTCTTACTGTAAGTTTGAGACTGTAATAGGCCAAATCTCACTTTTTTAAACCATGCCAAACCATATAAGGGGATCTATATCCTTTTGGAACCATGCCAAACCAAAATAATCTTCTATGTATTTTCTTTTTTTATAATGTAGATGCAGTAAAAACCAAGTGGAGCTAGCACAGAAGAGGAGATAAACAATTGAACTCCACCCAGAGTTCATAATGATTCTGAACTAATACAGATATGAAGACTATACCTCAATGTTCTGCGCTTCCACCAGACAATATCATTCAAGTTCAGGGGCTGCAACCTTACCAAAGTGTCATTAAGAATCTTGATGTGGTCTTCTTATCTGTCCCTTCCAAGGCTTGCCGAGAGTGACCTTGCAGCTGGCTATTCTGGTCCAAGACGCTAATAGAGGGATCATGTTACTGTCCTGAATTAGAAAACTTGAGCGCTACATGATTATAACAGAAAGAATAAGAAGAAAAACGAATGCACTTCACGAGGTTTACAAAATTTGAACTGAGGTTCCACCATGTAGACACAACACACAAGGATCCTAGCATTGAGAGACCTAGCGGACAAATCTAGCAAACGCTCCAACACTGAAAAATACCAAAATCATTGCACAGGTTCTTGAAATCTTGAAATTAAACTGACCAAAAAGTACCAAATATCACCACTGAAGAATAACCTCCGTTATTAGTCCACACGGTTGAGCAAAAAACCAACCAGGTTCATAGCCAGCAAAACAGCAAGATCATGACATGACAAAATACTACAAACTATCTCACCATCACTAAAATCAAACCAGCAGTTTAATGGCTCGATGGCCAGAGCACATTACAACCACGGGCACGTAGGGGAGAAAGGATAGGAACCAGAAACTGACCTAAATCTAGGAAGCGGAGAAGAAGGCCACCGCTGCCTAGCGAAGCCGGGCAATGTCGTCCTCGACACCAAGCAACGTCACCCTCCCATGCACCAGACCAAGTGGAACCTGTAGATAACAGAAAAGACATTATTAACAGTGGCTTGTTTGGTTAATACAACATGTTTTTTAGGCAACAAATGCTACTCCTCGCCGATCAGCGAATTTGAGGCAACAAATGACACTCTGTACTGATGTAAAAGGAAACCACACAACCTTTTTAAATAAAACAATTATACCTATATACACTATCTATCTACGCACATAGCTATATACACTATCCATCTGTGCAGCCATATTGAAGTGATATTGGTTTTCACTCCAATGCACCATTTCATCATAAATGAAAATTCGTTTCAGCTCCGTGGGAAAATTCTTATCCCATCCCAATTCTTGCATCTGCTTACAATCCTAGTGAAGTTAGCTCTTAATTATAAGTACTATATTCAGATATTTATCACTTCTGTAACAATGGTCTAATTTTACTCCATGTATCTACCAGAGATGATTCTGCATCACAAAATTGGAGCACCCAGCCCAGTTTATGTTTCCCTAAGCAATACTTTCATGGGTGAGTATGTTGCACTTTCTAATTTATTCTCAGTTACGGTCACTGAATGGTTAATCCAACTATTTTTCTTCAACAGGACATTACTGAGGTTCTTATCATCTAGACACTTCCTTTTCCAATATCCTCACTGAAGCTATGTATATGAAATGCATCAATGCTAATTCTGAAGACACTCTCTTTTTTCATATATGGCAAAAGAAACATTGATCTATGGTTTCATATCAACGAAACACTGCTTATTTGATTCTTCAAGTAAAAAGAACAGGAAAGGTCACCTGGCTTCCAGCACACCATATAAAAGGATGGGACTACAGAAAAAAAACATTTATGTGATGTTGACTGAGAAGCATAGTTTTTATGGCTGGGATCTGGCAATGAATCATGCTGAGACATCATCACAAATGATCATGCATCGCACATCCAGTTTTTCATCCGATAGCTTTGCTGTTTAGAAGAAAAAATGGATTACCCGATGCACTTAGGAAACCAAAAGAAATATAAATAGCCTCATAACAGAAAACTAAAATCCGCATCAATGCTAATTCTGCAGAACACTCTTTTTTTCAGATATGGCAAAGAAACATTGTTATGCAACAAGTACTCACAACTTCGGTGCGGAGGCGGCGATCTCCCGAGGGATTGCGGAGACGGAGGCGTCCTGGCCCGAGCAGTGCGGCGGCGGCGTCGTCCTCCTCCAGCATGCAGTGCGGCAGTGGCGTCCTCCTCCTGCGGACGGTGACGGCGACGATGGCGTCCTCTCTCAGGTGGAGGTGAGGGATGCAAGGGTGGGGGAGAGGCGGGTGACGTCGGCTACTTCGGTCGCCAGACCAAATAGGGGCGACTGGAAGTGAGAGGCGCGCGGCATGAAGTTGTGCAGGCTTGCGGCGACGGACGTGAGGGATGCGGAGAGTAGAAAGTATGGGGGGAGGGGGACGGGCAGGGGGCGGAAGGCAGCGGCGGCTGCTTGCGGCGCCTGATCTGGGCGCCGCTGCGGAAGGGCACGGGAAGCTGGCGCACGGCCTGCTGCACGGCCCGCAGACGGTCGTCCCGATCTGGACGCCGGCCTGACCGAGCCGCCCGCCGATGTCGAAGGGGACGACGGGGAGGTCCCGCGGACGGCGCCGAAGGGGACGACGGGGAGGTCGATGTCGAAGCGGACGGAGCCATGATGCCTTGTTTCTGCTGAGCGCTCGATGCGGCTGAGAGGGGCGGCTGAGAGGGGCAGTTGCCGCGCGGCGGTTGCCATGGAGGTGGAGGTGCGGCGCGGGAATGAGGCGAGCGAGGAGGGGATCGGGGGAGGTCTACGTTGACCGTGGTCGTGGGGCGGTGTCGAGGAAGGAGCGTGATGATGAGCACCTCATCATTGATGGCACCTGAGCCATTGGATGAAGATTAGATGGCCCAGATTGTTTGGATCATACCCCCCTCTCTCTCTTTTAATATTAGTGGAGATAATCGCAAGTGCATAGCTCATCATTAAACCATCCCAACGGTGGTGAATAAAAATTCGTTGTCTTCCAACTACATTTTACAGTATGCTCAAAACTGATGCAGGACAGGCACTACTATTCGAACAAACATTTAATAAATTGTTTGACATATAATTATCACCAACATTGGAGGTCATATCAAAATGACTAAGCGTATGCATTATTTTATTATCTTTCAGGCGAGCATGTTCATCACACGTGATACAAATTCGATGCACTAAAAACTCGGTGTCTACACCATAATCTCCAATCAAGTTAAAGCTAAAATCAGGAGCATAAACACTCTTTAAACATGTAATTTCAGCTATCTTGTTTCTAGCATGTGACAAAGACATAGGTGGATCCATCACAAATCGACCATAAAGAAGTATCATAAGCAATCTTAGCTAAAGTCTCATCATGTCTAAACAATTTTATATGATCCAAATCAGATTTAATAGACAAGTCACACGGTTTATTCTCATCGGCAATTTTTCAATAGGCACACTCATATCAATAGAAGAATTAATTTCAATAGTAGGTGCACTCAAAACATTATCTATCTCACTTGGTTGATCACAAGTTAAATGCAAATCAGTAACAATATCCTCTAAAATAGGCGGTGTGATCAAATACGCAGGAAATTCACACATGATGTATTAAAACAGTAGGCAATTCAATGTGTGATTACTTGGCATATTCAAATCATCAATATGATTCTCTAAATAGAATGCATGCCCAAAATCAGCGGGTAAATCAACACAAGAATTATCTAAATAAGTAGAGTGAAAATCGATCTCAAGTGGAGGAACAAAATCAATACCGTTATTATTACCGTGTCGCTCTATCTCAGATGTTGTAGGTACCGATAGTGGTAACACGTCCCGTGCTTGTGGTGGTGTAACTCCCACAAAGGCTTGGGTGGCTGCAATAGGAGGTGCAGCGGTCGAGGGGTTAACCTTCTTTGCAGTTGATGACAATGATTCCATCGAACGCTTGCCGGTCTTATTGACACGTCTCTTATTTCCTGTTCAGCTTGACAAGCAAGACGAAACAAATGGTCGACAGAATATATTCCTCTATATGCATTACTATGTCCTGAATATCATGGTTTAACCCTCTCCAAATCTATCCATAACAGCTTCTTCACTTTCTCTACAAACGAACGCAACAAGGTAGTTTGTAAGGTATCATAATATTCTTTTACACCATTATTACCTTGTTTCAAATTTTGCAATTTTTTAACCATGTCACGAGTATAATATGATGGAACAATCTATACCGCATGGCAAGTTTTAAATCATTCCATGTAGTAGGTATATAATCAGGATATGTTCGACAATATTCATTCCACCAAATAGATGCAAAAGCAGTGAATGTACTAGCGGCATCTTTACTTTCTTACCTTCAGAAAAATCATGGGACACAAATATAGCATTTATCTCAAATTCCCATTCAATATATATATCAGGATTATAACGACCCGCAAACGGTGGCATAGAAAGAATAACCCTATCATGTGCTTTGTTATGCGTTTTTTTACCTCCTGTGATGGTTGTTGCTTTTTTGTAGGTGGTGGCAAATCTCCAACTATTGACACAGCCCAAGAACTCCTAACTCCGGAACCTGCCATGATTAGTAGAACAAGAAACAAATCACAAGTATATGTTCCTATCAACTACTAGGATGTGGTGGCAAACACGCAATCCGTCAAGTAAAATATGAAGCTCTTACAAGTTCCTTACCAAGCAGGAGGGTGTCACGGTAACCACAAAGATCAGAACCCCAAAGATTGGATAAAGCGATTGCCAGACGAGAGCACAATGCACGTAGTAGAAATATGTGGAGCTGTAGGTAGGCTTATATATGTGTAGAACCACAATCACGTTAGTCAATATAAAGTTGAAAATCTGCTCAAAGTATGTCAAGTGCTGGTACTAGGCTAGACCGTACTAGAGACGCGAGCCTAAGACACAGATAAAATCACGTGATAAATAGTTGGATGGAAGTAACGTGGATAGCCTACACAGAATTCTGAGCAACGCAGTACAAACCAAAGTGCATAGGACGATCAAAACAGAACGGACGTAGAGCTGATGATAGCCCGGGTGTCAAGGGTTAAGCCACCGAAACAAAAGGTAGGCAACGATGTGATCAAAGTCTAGATCCACATTCTACTCTTTTTTTTCTCTCTCTGTTTTTTTTCTCTACGTCGTTGTACTGTCGTTTTGGAACACACGAAAGGATCAAGTTCCCACATACAATCGATCCTGCAGCTCAAGGAAAACCGGTATGTATTTTCCTATTTTGTTTTCTCTGACACGATTCCCAAGAGAATAGAGCAAGAAATCACGTAAAGTACAAGATAGGATCTGATCTCCAAGGAGCTAAGCAAGGTCGGATTTTGTTTTGTGCCGATCCTTACGAGCTGTACTGAACGCACTTTGTTTTGCTAGCAATGAACCGATCAGATTTTATTTTATTTTCCGATCCAAAGCAGATCCAAACTGTACGCTCGATTTCCAAAGCGAGGCACCAGAGAACAAACGGAGCTGACTTTCCTTTGATCGTCACGCTGATTGACAATGATGGTCCGGAAATTGAAGCAGGATGCCGATTCTAGATGGTGTTCAAACAACGACCACGACAACGAGAAGGGTAAACCTGAGATAAATTTGTGGGGAAACAACGGAAAGAGAATTCGGTTTGGTATGGCGGAAGATGGTAAGACTGCGGATGCGGAGACAACGTGATGGAAACATGACTAGAACTCGAAACTCTAAAAAATCTAGACACTAGAAACCAGCAACTCGACACCAATGCAACAAAAATTCAACAAAACAAAACTAAGTGATTAGGCGAAAAGGCTAAGATTGTCTTGGACAAGGATGAACTAATCTAAATATTTTTGTATGGCTTTTTCGCGGAGTTTAGGTATGAAAAACAAATCTAATCTAGGGATAAATTTTCTCACCGAGCAACCTGAAATCTGATACCACTTGATATGGCTAAGGTAGTCCGATCTTTCGATGAGACAGGGATACGTCGATTCTGGTGGAGTTCGACCTTGGCGATCCGACTTCCACGTACTAGTACGCAGCGCCAATGCAATCGCTAAACCAATCTCCGGGAGTTACCGATCCTGCAGCAGCACGATCAGCCTGACCAATTGGTCTAGTTCTACCTGCGATCGAGGAACAAGTAAGAACCAAAGATGCAATCACGAAATTGCGGATGAAGTATGAGCTTTATTGAAAAGGTGGGATTCCGTAAGCGGTCTTGATCTGGTCGTTGGACACAAACCGAGTACACGAAGTTGCAGCAGTAGGCTAACTTTTAACTAAACAAAATCCAAGTCTAAACGATGACCTAAGGGGGGTATATAAGGAGGAGAGGCTTGGTGGCGGCCAAGGAGGTGGGAGCACGCCCCAAGACACCCAAAACTCAACCCTAATTCGCACAAGGCCTTTGGGCCCAATTAGAGATGACGCAGCACCTTTTGACTGGAAATCTGGCCCAGTTTCTGCAACAATGTTGTATTGTTTGGCCGCCGTTTCTGGCTCGGGACGAATTTGGTGGTGAGACCAATTGGGTTGGAAAGTTCACGAGATCCTCTTTCCAGCAAAATAGAATCACCCAATTCGGAGCCCGTATGCAAAAGTTATCATCGTTGGAAGTCAGGTATATTTATGCAGTCCGAATCTCCGTCCAGAACGTGAAGAACTTGGTCTCTAGCTTCTCTTCGACCCAAGGTGACGTGAGAGAACTTCTTGAATAGAACCTAATTATATCTCCATCACTTGCAGTCCTAGTGCCGTCTCCATGTGTGATCATGCTCCAAAGCTTTCCCCTCTCGTCGATGCTAGGTCCATCATTGCCTGAGAGTAACAAACACATCGGATTTAGGCAGCATCTTATTCTTGTATAAATTACGAATGGCTTGTAGAAACGAAAATACCTGTTGATTGAGTTGTCGGGCATGAGCTCTAGTTATAACTCCTCGTATTTGAGTAGGTGTAGATGTTGTGTTGTATCTATAGCTTGGATGTCCTCATCAGGAAACCATATGGTAGCTTGGTAGAATTTATCTCGAGCTGCAATTGCGGTGGAGGCTTTGGTAGGATAGACATGAGGGGTTTGGAAACTCCAAGTGGGACCAATGTTTGACCGACAAAACAATGGTATAAAGTTATGGTGGGGTCGGCAAAGATCGGGGATTCGTTGGGAATTTCTAAGAGAGCGAAACCAAAGTCAAGTCAAAGACCGTCTGGTTCAAAGAAAACATTTGAAAAATAGACAAAGTTTTTCAAGCGGGGAAAANGCTAATGTGCAGAAGCAACTACTATTTCTCAAGTTTTAAGTCACTTTTGCCATGATTCTGGTCAGGTCCTGAACTGGAACAAATCTTCCATTTTATTTAGTAAAAATGTTGACATGCAGGTCAAGCAGGGCATTAGACAGATTTTTCAGGTTCCCGACATGGACAACAGTACTATTCATCTTGGCCACCCTCTCATACTTCCAGTGAAGGACAGATCTACTGCCTACAACTTTGTTTATGACAAGTTTAAATCAAAATTAGGTGCCTACAAAGCAAACAGGCTTTCACATGCTGCTAGGCTTACCCTTATTAAATCTGTGTTTTCATCCATACCTGTCTACTATATGTCTTACATTCTTTTCTCTAAGAAGTTTTTAGCAAAACTTACCGCTATCATAAGAAACTTTTGGTGGACAGGTGTCAAAGAGGAGTCGACCACGAAAAGCTTATGCCTTAGAGCATGGGCTAACGTTTGCATCGAAAAGAACATTGGTGGCCTAGGAGTCAGGCAGTAAATCAGGGCCTTGTTCTCTCGACGGCCTGGAGACTAGCAAAAGAACCACAAAGCCATCTTGCAATGATTCTTAAGGCAAAGTATCACCATGATACTACAATCTGGAGAGCGAAGCCAAATAAGCCCAAATCTGCTTTTTGGTCTGCAATCTTAAAGGTACGACCTCTCTTAATCTCTGCTGCTTTTTATCAAGTCTTTGATGGTTGTAGTTCAATATGGAGCACTCCTTGGTTCTCCGAATGGGAAACAATTTATGATAATCTTATTATTCAACCGCAGCCTTATGTTTACCCTGCAATAGTTAGAGATCTCTGGCTACCAAACCAAAAAGCTTGGAACGCCCCTCTCATTAAAAATCTTTTTGCGCCTCAAACTGCTCATGCAATTCTTCAGACTCCTATCATCAATAATGAAGGTATAGATATGCTTTGTTGGAAACTAACACCAACAGGAACATATACTTCCAAGAGTGCTTACAAGCATTGTTTCAACAATCTGGCCCTACCTTTAAATCAAAGACCAAAGGAGGTACCACCACAGGTAAAACTGCTACTTAATCAGGTTTGGAAGGAGAAATGCATGCCTCCTAGAGTGCAGACTTTTGCTTGCGGCTTTCTTCGTCGTGCTCTTCCTACAGGCAAGCGTGCTGGCAGGTACTCTATACACATTAATGAAGAATGCTCCAGGTGTAGCTCAATTGAGGATGAAATGCACCTATTCTTTCTTTGCCCCTTTGCAAAAGCGGCATGGTTCAGCTACCCTTGGTTCATTCGCTCTGAATTTTATGCAGCCCGATACAACTCAATTCCTGCTATGATAAATGTGATTTTATCCTCAGGACACCCAAACGCCTCACTCCCTAATGTTTATACCTTTCTTTGGTGTCTCTGGAAAGCTAGGAATGATTCGGTATTTCGCAAAATAATCAATCTACCTTCACAAGTCTTTGCTGCAGCTAGAGCCATTCTACAGGGAAACATGATGGCTGACAATGATATAGTGCCTTCGCTTCCTCAGGCGCATGGTCGTTTGATTTCTTATGAGAAGCAACTTGATGTCGTCCCTGGATCGACTATAGCTGAACCATCAAGCATCACAGGAACCAAGATATTCACGGATGCGGCATGGGTACAACTTCAGGAACAAGGAAATTCCCCTACGTCGGCTGGGCTAGGAATATGCATTCAGGTGGAGGGCAATCAGCAGTGCTCCCAGCTCTTTGTCTCCGCCATTTCGCCTCCAGTATCTTCGGTGCTACAAGCAGAAGCGTTTGGCCTTCTACTCGCAGTGAAGCTGGCAGATATTCTTCGACTCCAGCAGGTTACTTTCTTCACTGACAATGCTACTCTTGCCAAAACTGCAGCAAATCACAATGTGCTTGATGCCCCTGGTCATTGGGAAATCAGGCCACAACTAGGTACTGTCTTAAATAGCAGGTCTTTCAACCCAAAGCGAATATATCATATCTCCAGGAATTTGAATTTCAAGGCAGATCACCGTGCCAGGCTTGCTCTCAGGATTCAGAATAGAGATTTCTGTTTTAGATGCTTGGCTAGCTCTCAAGCAAATGTTGCTTGTTCTTTCAGAAATGTAATCTTGGACAAAAGCGTTGCCATGTGCAAGCTGCTCTCTGTAAAGTGTTGTTAGAGTAATAAAATCCTTGTTGTTCAAAAAAAAAAAAAAAAACTGCGCGATCATATTGCTTGCCACTGTCATGCGAGATGAACTTATGGCCTGCACAGACAACAACCCATGAACATAATTAGTCAATAACGAATAAGGTACACATATCCATGGTCTCAGTTTATAGAAGAACTGACTTTTATGCGCTAAACTAAAATGCAACGCCAGCCTAGAACACGTAAACACGGAAATCACATCCATCCACGTATCTCTTATCTCAAAAAGTAGAATTTGAGAAAAGAGCACATGCGAAGGGAAGTTAAAAAACATGCAGCCATACGTACGGTCATCCACAATTTGGGTCTAGAGAAGAGCTGTCTTTGACTGGTTAGCAATATAAAAGAGCAAACCATAACTTGTAAACACAGAAAATCATCTCTATTCACGTACTCTCTCTACCACCAAAAGTAAATTTTGCAAAAACAAATGACTAAGCAATACAGTCTGTAATAATCTTGGACCTTATAAAAAGATAAACACGGTATTTTGTTCAGGCTACAACACATAACCTAGGCCATGTACATACGTATTAAGAAACAAAATATTCATCGATTAGCAGTCTTCTAAGTTCTAATCGTGTGGCGGCTTGGTATGTAACACAAATAGGAACTCTCCTCACCGCCTATGCATGCATGCGGAAAAACTCCATTCGCCTATAACAGCATCCACAACACAGAAGGCTTAACAAGGCGCTTAACGAATAAAATGAAATAATATTTAGCTAAGCGCTCACCGCACGCGGCGCTCTTAATTTAGACGCTAATTCAACTCCGCCTCCATTTTTACTCCGCAAGCCAGAAAATAAGATAGCGGGCGACACATTTAGCATTAGGTGCCCGGGATAAAAGCTACCAACCGCTGATTGACATGGATTTTGATCTTGGCATCAGCTTGGAAGCGACGCGCTGAGGATGCTCTAGCCAAATTGCAGCTCACAAAGAGAATGTCCATCCGTCTGGCCATGCGCGGACCAAAGAACCATATATACCAAAGAACCACGTCGCGCCTGCAATCGCAATGCGACCAATCACTAATGGCCTTCACATCCACACCGAAGCATTACCAACGTATACGTAAGCACGAAGACGAACGAAGATACGATGACAAGAGAAAGACACTGCCAGACAAAAATATGCATGCTTACCGGCATGTCCCTATAGTTGGGGACGTTGTTTCTCGCCGTAGGCCTGGTAAGCACCGGATATGCCACCAATCGCCCACCTAATCGAAAGCACTCCTGTCAACCTTAAAATAACAATCGTTAGATGCCGGTGCCCTGGTAATAACAAACCGATGCCGCACCAAGAGGGGGAAAACACGAAAAATAATTTCTACGATGGTCGGGCTTCTCGGCCTTATCCCGGCCGCCCACCTTTGTGTCAAGATTGGTGCAACCCCTTCAGCACATTACAGAAACCACCTTGAGCTATATCAACCAGTTATAGAATATGCGAAGAATACATCCCATCTATTTCCTACACATTGCAAATAACACCTCTAATTTACGTACTGCTTATTCCTAGATCCTTCTCTCTAAAGTCCGATATCTAGGTTATCCTCGACATTTTTGTCTGTTCCGTTTTTTAATAGTTTACAATCCATGCACTTCACCATCCATGTACACAAGCGGAGCTAGATTTCTCCATGTAAAAAATTTATTTAGACGTTGCAAATCCCTAGACAAAAATATCCCTGTGGATGAATTACTCAGGTTCACAACCAGATGCACAAAACTTCACAATACATAAATTAGTGCAGAAAAAATGATCTGTTTGTAATGTAGAAGTGAAATGCACAGTTTACTAACACTTTCTTGAGGAACGGATCGGATCTGCAACCTCCCCGTTCCCAGCTCTTTTACAACTTCCGTTAAGAACAAATTCGAAAAGGACCAAGTAATTAACAAATGGGGGCTTGCAGGGAGACAAACCTGGATGAATTTGTGTACCGCGATCAGCAAGAAGCTCCATCGATCAGATTATGATGTTCAATGTTGTGTTACCGAGGAAATGCATACGTGCGGTTCTTCCCTAGGGATTCAGTGTGCAGGTAGCATCAACTTAGTTTAACAGCTAGCTAATACTTCTCCATTGTGAACACATAAATACAGATTCGGTTCTACCAGATCCACCACATTACAAAGCAACATATTGCATGGTAGGAGCTTTTATCCGAGCAGAATACATAGGCATAGTCCGTACGGGAAATGACATTGATGAGTAACACTGCTATCATTTTAACAAAATGCGAAAGGTGCCGCCCTTTTTTGTGCATGATAAAAAAAAAGATTAGACATGGACTAAAGCCATAGCACAACGATGTTTAGATACGATGGGAGGAAATATTTACATAAAGCATGTCCAAAGCATACTGATGAACATTTTAGAAAACATACTGATGATCAGTTACTAAGGTCAACAAAACGAATGGATGTTTGCAAAACCAAAGAGAACAAATAATGGCAGTTCACCAGCACTATTGGGTGATCACAGGGATCAAGCGTTCGGGCGCACATGAAAATAACAGAACTGTGTGCCTACTTAGGTACATCACCCAGTGAAGGGCATATAAGTAACCATATATTCTTTGTTTGTGAAAAGGTCAAAGTAACGATATAATCTAATGCAAATAAAACACATTAGATAGCGAAAAACACAGCCAAGTAAACAACTATAGGGATGCAGATTCAAATGCCAAAGTTCCCGAAAGCATGAAGCATGCCTCATAATAGAAGAAATCCTTAAGTCAAACATATAATGTAATATGTGTTAGGTGCTAGATTTGAACAACAATTTTTCCTATTCAGTTTATTTGCTGTAGTTGATATGTAAATTGTAATCAAATGGAAAAATCGGTGAGCTAGCTAATTCTGTGGGGATAAAACATCAACACTTATAGAATCAATAAAAGTTTGCATAATTAGTTCCATAACCGAGCTTTATAGAGAGCCCTATTGTGTTCAGATCAAAGTATCCAAATCAATTCAGTTGAACCATAACTTAAAACTACAATATGCATCAGATTTAGGTTAACTGAAACGTATTGCACAAACATAGCAAGAGATACTGAGATAGAGGGGAGATGTTACCTGAGAGATGGAGCTATGGCTGACATCAAGAAACTACATGGGGAGGCTTCAGATCAGCTCTCAACCAGTCAATCTCAAGCACCCTGACCACCGGTACCATCTTCATGGCGTATCCTCTCTACATAATGTGGAGAAGCCACTTGGATTTTAATGCCACCTGCAGCACCACCCGCCTGCAACACGCCGCAATTGCCACCACCGATCCGGCCGGCCGACCACGCCGCCGCTACCGTTGACGTGAGGCACGACCCAGAGCCAGAGTTTTTGAAGCAGGCTAGTTCATACCCAAAAATGCTTATAAGTACCAATGACTGACTAATGTGCATGATCTAATATGCCAACAATGACTGACTAATGTGCAGGATTTTAATCGAGAACAAAAAATACAATGATGCACAACAAGGAACCCTCATGATACAAGCATACGATGTGCACCTCAGCTCTATAAAATATCGCTAATGGCTTGATAAAAACAATGGATTATTACTACGGAGAGACTACACAATTCTAGCAAATAGCATTCATCGGGTGAAACAAAAGCTACTTGTCATATGAGCTAGATACCAGCACCAAAACAAAACAAGGACTAAATCATGGAAATTAACATCACCATCTGTGTTACCGAGAAATAACAATTAGTCATCGTCGTCGTTGCCGCTCTCGTACCAAGGCCAAGACAGGATCCAAGAAGAGCAATCGTTGGCCTCCTAGTGAAAGGTGTGGCGCCAACATTCAGTCCCAACTGGAAATAAGGAACAGGGAATGATGATTAACTCTCAACAGCAGATGTAATCTGGAGGACCGGTGAACATCAACAGCTAATACAAACTTGATTGAATAAGTTCAGATAGAACATATTTATATATTAGAAGTCGCTACACGCATCGACATGCAACCAGACGTTGCCATTCTGCTCTCTACGGAAAATACACATTAATGGATGTATTTTTATCCTAGATACCGATTTATAAATTCGCTCCCAGGAAAACAATCAAAGATCTGGGAGTGCTGCAAGTGCAGTTACATATCAAGATGAAATCTTTTCAGCAAAATAGATGCAGGCAATCATAGCAAACATTGCATTCGACAGGAGGAGGAATTGGTCTCACCTGCGGACCATCAACAGCAAGAAGATGAGGCCTCACAGGGACGGCGACGCATGCCATGGGGTAGCCGCACAGCAGTCCGGGTGGAGACGCAGGTCCGCGGACCGGGTAGCCGCGCCGGCGATGCCGACGGACAAGCCGTCGTCCCCTCCACGTAGGAGACGCATGGGCCTTGCAGCACGTGGATGTTGAGGACATGAGAAGCCCTCCATGGCTCGCGTCGCCGCCGCTGGGTCCTTGTAGCCAGCAGCCCCTCGCCGGAGTGCAGCACCGCACCCAACTCCCTCCGCCATGCTCGCGCGACGCGGTCCGGCGAGCTCGACGGACCCGCGCGCACCGTCCAATCGATGCACGCGCGTGCCGGCGAGCAAAGCCTGCCGCGCCGCCATGGCGCCGCCTCTCTTCGGGAGCGTACATAGCGAGGCGGAATGCGGTTAGGGTTTGGTTTGGGCACAATTTTGTTCGGTCCAGAACCAGCCGCAACCGCATCGCACGGTCCGAGCGCGGGGCGAGGTGGGGGACTGGGGGCCAACATTAGGCTCAGAGAGAGGGGTGGGAAGAAGGAGTAGGAGGCAAAACGCATCGGGGAACCTCGGCCGGTGGCGCCAGCCGCGAGGCGAGAGGTATGTCATTCCTCCGCCCTGCCTGTATGCTGCCCGTCCTGCCAGAGAACCTCCACATCCCGCTCGCTGCGCCTCCTTCTCGGCCACCGCAGCTCGAGCCTCGGCCTCCGGCGAGGTCGGCCTCACTGCTCCACAACCCGAGCAAGAAGCTGATCCGTGGAGAGACGTAGTACGAGGGGATTTTTTGATCACTATTGCCATCCTGTGTTCAGTTCCAATTTCGTAGTAGCGGCAGCACCGCCTGTTTTGGTGTCCGGTGATTAATGGGGCGGTGGGATCTGATTTAGGGCTCATTTGGTGCGCAGGGAAAACGGGGGGATCCCGGGCCTTTCCCTGGCTTCACATTCCACGCGCCAATCGAGCCCGGGGAAATCCATCTGCACGTTTGGAGGCCCGCGTGGGGAGAGGGATACCCGCGCTTCCTCGTCCTTTCCCTGGGAGTTCATTCCGCGAGTCGACAGGTCGGGGAGGAAACCCGCGCGCTCTCTCGCGACAAGGCGGCGGCGTTGGGTGCGAAACCGCCTCTCCCGTCTTTCCCTTCCGGCGACCGTCCCCTCTCCCACCACCACCACCACCTCCTCCTCCTCCTACAGCCGTACTTCTCGCACATATCCCCTCTCTCCCCTCTCCGGCGGCCGTTCTTCTCTTCCAAGATATTCTCCGCCTCGACCCTGTATTCTCCGGCGACGGCGACGGCCTAGCGGTCACGATCGTTCACCTCATCCTTGGACGAAGGTTAGCATCCTCCTTCTCCCCACTTTTTTCTTCTTCTCAGATCAGGGCTTATTCGACCTAGCAATCAGATCTGAAGGTTAGACGAGAGCATCCGCCTCCTCCCCCACCTCCATCTCTTTGTTCATGTTCTTTGCTGATTTCCACAGGGCACATCCGCAGATGTCTTCCCCACTGCCCGCACCAATTGACTTTATGGCCGTAGCCCGCAGATCCACAGGGAACATCACAACTAGCGAGATCTTACAAGAAACTAGCAAGATCTGTAGCGGCCAGGGGAAATAGCTTGTGGGCAGCATGCGTTACCTCTTGATGTCTCGATTTGGTACGCACCTATCTCTATTTGATTGGTTTGTTTGTTGATTATTTTTTCGTCTACTCCATACACATGTATGCAGACAATGTCTTGGTGCAGACCATTATCTTAACTGTCTTCTTGGTTTGATGAATTACAAGCACTACACTGGCATCCCATTTTCAGCTAAGATATTTGAATTGACTTGATAGTATACATGCAATAGACCGTATGAATTGTGAATCAAATATTGTGCTATGAAATTCAGATACACACCATGGATTAAGATACATGTACGTTTATTGTCTGTTCATGAACCTGCACATGTGGTGATATACCAGTGATGTATCAGATATCAATCGTGTGGTCTCTAATCTGAATTTGCATCATGGTGTTAGTTTTATATTGTTACAGATTTATATTTGAGTCGCCCGGTGCTTCCTGAATTTGTGGGTCGCGGAGTGAAAAGCGGAGGCGACAGACGCTAGTGATTCTCCTCCCTGTAATTGAATGATTCCATTTTGTTCAGTGTGATAAGCTGCTGCAACTGATTTCGTGATGAGCTCCAGCGCGCCGAGGAGCCCCACGCGCCGTCAGTAGAACATGTGTCCGTGCATGGCCTCCCGTACGTCGCCGGCGGCAAGCACGTCCTGATGGCCAGGTGATTATTGTTGTTGTTGCAATGTCTCTGGTCTTGGAGATGCATACTCTTTTTTGTGTATGCTCAAAAAATAGTTTCTGCTGTTAGAAGTTAGAACTGATGGAAAATGTTCTGTTTGGTTACATTTGGAGTCATAGTCAATCAGGTGTACCTAGTTTTAGAGGAAAATCTTTTATTTAGAACTTCTCCACAAATATCTGGGCAACTATGGCCATCATGTTTTTTTTTTAATAATAACATGGCTCTTAATACAAGCATATTCTAATTGACAGTTCAATATTTTAATTCAGCAAATGAATGGAACAAAGTGAAATGATTTCAGCCCAGTGATAATCTGATAATACTTCTTAACAATCCCATTAATTATGTTGGATGCCAATATTGTAATTCAGCCTCCACCTCAGTTCTATCCACAGTACATGCCTATTTAGTATGTACACAACATGCTTTGCACAGCCTGGACTCTAGCTTTGATACCTTTTTATCGAATTGAAGACCTTCTAGCTTTGATATCTAGATATGAGAAATGATAGGAGCAAGATAATGCTATTCTCTCCTGTGAAAATCTGATCTTTTATTAACTCTTTGGCATCTGAAAAATGGTACTGGAGATCTTTCATACTGTCCAAGTAGATGACATACTCTTTCATACGTGCTAAAACTCACTTCTCTTGGATGATATAAAGTAGGAAGAGAACTAATTATGTGTGTGCACCTTTTTTTCGACAGGACATCAGCATGAGCAATCAGCAGGCATTTTTCTTTCCAAATGACGCCTTCCATCTACTATGTTTGCTTCAGAAATTACAACCATAGTTCTAAGGAATTGCTTCAGGAATAACATTTTGCTTGATTTAGTTTTTGTAGGCTCAGGTGTAGGTCACATGCCTTGTAGCATGTGCGTTTCAATACTCGTGCACGTTTGAGCCTTTTAATACCATGTACATGTTTAGTTTTTGACAATCCGTTTAGTTTTTGACAGATCACCTTCTGAATTTTGGCCATAACTATACTATATGTAAAATCCTGATTATATTGGTAGCTTGATGATTCTTGTTTGAGAAGGCGCTGCGGCTCCATCTGGAGCGGACGGGACGATCGGCTATGGAGAGCTCCCTTGGATCTGTCAATGATCGCGGTTGTTGAATGGGATTTGGAGAAGGGATCATCGTGGCTTTTGTGTGCATTTTTCGTAGCATGTAAAATTGTTATTTGATTCGGACCAAGGCAGTGGAATAGCTTTTGATTTTCGGAGTTGTTTAAAAAAAATTATGTGCCTCTTTATAGTTTCAGGATTATTTTGATTTTATTGGTATTTCAAATACCTCTGAAATTTGAATACGGCTTGCACTAGCTAGCAAAAGCGTACAGGCAAGCCTTGCTGGGCAAAACGTACAGGCAAGCCGAGCTGGGCAAACGCTACCTGTGAATTATGTCGTTCACAAACATACCCTCCCGACCCACCCCCTGCTGGTTCCAAATGCTGCCCGGGGTAATTTCCCAGCAAGGGCGATCTCTCCCGGGGATACTCCATGACGATCAAAATTTCCCCTTGGGGTTTAGTTCCCTGGTTTTATTACCCCTTACAACCAAACAAGCCCTTAGAGAGGGAGAGAGGGGAGAACGGAGTTGGTCAACGAACTGGGGACGCGTGGGGGAAAGAGGTGGAGAGAGACACGAAGCCCCCGACGGATGACAGCTGCATGCAAGCACGATGAGAGGAACGAATCGAGGGCCCACAGAACAAAGACATACGAAACAGCAGATGGCCTGAGAAGGCTTGCTGCTAGCCGGGCTCAAGCTTTAGACTATGCAACTGCTTGTTTGGTCGAACACCTGCAACACATGACTGACATGAGTGTCTCAGTTATCCAAAGTACAATCAAGCTAGAGGAAGATGTGACAGTATGGAAGAATAGTTGACATAAGCAAGACCGTTTCTTCCTCTAATTCTCGGTGGACTCTACGTATAAAGGTTTATTCAGTAGATAATAATAAGAAAATATGGAAGACGAAGATTCCACTCAAAAACAATGTCTTTGCGTGGTATCTTCGTCGACCAGTAATTTTTACTAAAGATAACCCTGCAAAACGCAATTGGCATGGAAGTAAAAAGTGTGTCTTCTGTCATAAGGACGAGACTATCAAACACTTATTTTTCGAGTGTAAATTTGCTGGTTCTATATAGTCAATCATCCAGATAGGTTCTACACCACCAACAAACATTGCTAATATGTTTGGCAATTGGCTTAATGGTGTGGATTATAGGTTTAAACAACTTATTAGGGTGGCAGCGATTGCCGTTATATGGTCGCTTTGGCTGTGTAGAAATGACAAAGTTTTCAACGATAAAAATTGTTCTCTCATGCAGGCCATCTACAGGAGTACAAATACGCTTCGTTTGTGGTCTCAGTTGCAACGTGTGGAGCATCGAGACCGGTTTATGGAGGTGTGTACAAGACTGGAGGATACGGCGATGGACTTTTTATGCCAACATGGATGGCAGCATAATTTGTGTATCGGCACTCCAACACCATAGGCATCTTTACAATTTCTCATCATAATATGTAACTCGCATTTTTATTTCGTACTTCTGTCAGGTGTGTGCATCCTAATTATGCAGAGGCTGGGTGTAAGCTTAAAACTCTTTAAATACTAAAACTCTTTTTATCAAAAAGACAGTTTCCTCTACAAGAGCAGGCCGTTAGTAATTGTTACTCGAAAATGCATTTGTACACTCGAAAATGTACCCATGCTTTGTTACTTCTGTATCCCATTTTGTAGAAGTTACGCAGGTATACTTGAAACTGAAGAATTATTGTTAAAAAAAAGTTCATGGAGGTTCTCATGAAAAGAGAACCAATTATCGGTCGAAATTGTTACTTGCACTATTGATTTTCACGCAGAGCCGAGCGGCGATGCTAAAATAGCCTTGTTTAGGAGTGATCCTCACCATGCACTTGCAAGATGTGTCTCCTCGAAGCATCTTAGTCCTATATTTTCATGGACGAAATGATACATACAATGTGTGATTTGACATAGCTTCGTCCGGTGTGATCTTCAGGATTATGCCATGGCCAAGCCTCTTGTAACAATGGTACAAGTAAAAAGGCTTGCCCTGTCTGGTTGCATGGAATTGGGGCTCGGAATTGGAATTGGATGCCCAATTCCGAATTCCGTCGTTTGGACTGCGCTCAGAATTTGGGCCTGGAATTGGAGACCAATTCCGAGCCAATTCCGCAGCATAACATTTTGTGAGGGAGCATTCCGAGCCTCCCAGCTCGGAAACGCTCGGAATCGCTCGTGAGGGAGCCCGCCGCCGCCCCGCCGGCGCCCTGCTCCCCGCCGACCCCGCCGCCGCCCGCCGACCCCGCCGCCGCCCTGCTCCCTGCCGACCCCGCCGCCGCCCCTTTCGGCGCCCTGCTCCCCGCCGACCCCACCGCCGCCCTGCTCCCCGCCGCCGCCCCGTCGATGCCCTGCTCCCCGCCGACCCCGGCGCCGCCCTGCTCCCCGCCGACCCCGCCGCTGCTCGCTCCCCGCCGCCGCCCTGCTCCCCGCCGACCCCGCCGCCGCCCTGCTCCCCGCCGACCCCACCCTGCTCCCCGCCGACCCCGCCTTGCTCCCGGCCGGCCGATCGTCGTCCTCGCTCCAGGCCGGCGCCCTGCTACCCGCTGTCCTCAATCGATTTCACGGTGTTGTGCATCCAAACAAGAATTGGAATTGGGGGAATTGAGCCCAATTCATTTCCAACTCAGATTTGGAATTCAACCCCAATTCAATTCTGAGCCCCAATTCCATGCAACCAAACAGGACATAGGATGTGTTTGTTTGGGCTGGTTGTGGCTGGCTGCGGCTAGATGTCCTGCTGTGTAGAGAAAGCTGCTATGCAGGAAAAGGTACTGTTCTGAGTGACACTGTTTGGCAACCTAACTGGTTGTCTGGCTGTAAACTAAGAAATTCTCTAATATACTCTTAAAATTTAGAGAACCTGTATTTTTGTTGATTTAAGCTTAAATAAGACATTAAGCACACGTATTAGCAAGCATGCAACAAATACACCCGTTAAAATATCCAAAAACTTCTCACGCGACCCCGCATGGCATCACCGTCAAGTTACGTTCGCTAAATTACAGAATGAGCGTTTGTATTTATTATTCAACACATGTATTAGTATTTCATCTGAATCTTTCCATTCAAATCATATTATATTTTTACGTACATTTTTACTGATTTATGTGAAATAAATAAAAATATGGACCGCTAAAATTTTAAAATACTACAGTACTATATATGATCCAAACACATTATATTGCTCTCACAAAAGATGAAGCGATTGGCTAGCTAACTAATCATTGCTTGGACGGGGAGTTTTTTTTTATATTTTTTTAAAACAGTAATTCGAAATATAACACGCAGAGTGAAAATATTGCAAAAATAGCGCACCGTCGGCCTTCGGGCGGCCGAATCTTTCGTTTCTGCCAGCAGGGGGCCGAAACACTCGTGTCGGCGACGCGTGGGACGATCTACATGCGCCCTGACTCACCAGCAGCGCGGGCCCCACTGTTTCGGCTCTCAGCCGGCCGAAACGTTCCTTTCGGCCTACGGCGGGCCGAAACCCCTTTGGATAAGCACGCGCGGCGCCGACGCCTTCTGTTCTTCTCCTTCTCTTCGCGTTCGTTTCTGCTCGCGTTTTCTCTCTCCTGTTCTTCCAAAAAGCTCCGGCCATCCTTCAATTGATCTCTCAAATTAGCCAATAAAATAGACGTTTAGTTCCACAAATCAAAAGAGAAGGTGGAGGGCATCCCGGATCTGTTTATGGGATAGTTTTTGGAGAAATTTTTGGTTCGGTGTTGGAGCAACTGTGGGCAACAATGGTGGTGAGTGGTGGTGTATGGGCAGTACTAGGAGCGGTGCAGCGGTGGTGATGATGCTACCTTGAATTTTGACGTCAAGAACAACGGATTTTTCACGCATCAAGGGTAAACCCTAATCTTGTAGCTATATTGGGTGTTTAGATAGATTTTTTAATTTAGTTGTGATATTAGATGCATAGAAGGTGTTATTTTTATTAAGGCATTTTAGGTGGTTTAAAGTAGGTGGATGTAATTTTTTAGGTGGACGTCACGTTAAGATTTATTAGGTATATAGTATTTGATGATGCAATATATTTTTAGGTGAGGAGAAATGTCCGAAATGGTCAGTATTATCGTTTACTATGGTTATGGTACTGTCCGCACAAATGAGCATGGGGTTGATCTCAGTGAATTCGATAATATGGAGATTCCGTTGACAGATCCTGAAAAAGCGAGAATAAGCATAGTTCAGGAGTATTTCACGAAGAATTTTGGGTTTGATCCTGATTTGTGGATTGTTAGGATTCAGTCGTTATGGTCAAAATCTCGTACAAATATTTGCTATCAGTTGATACCGCTAGATCGGTCACATGCGTGGGTGAATTGGCTAGCATCATGCAAACGCCGAGGGACGAAACCTATCGCCCTCATATTGTTTGAGCCGAAGCAGAATAATTTGTTACAAGGTGGCGTTGGTTATGAACCTAGACAAAGTAGTCAGGCAACTGGGTCGCAACATGTTGATCCGACCGACTTTGTGTCACAGAGTGCAGTAAGTGGTCAGTCAGCAGGAGCTCCTGAAAGTGGTGAGACTCCTGAAAGTGGCGAGGCTGATGGGGATGAGCACTGGGAGGAGGATGAGGAGGCGGGTGTAGGAAGTATGCAGGAAGGGATGGAAACGAAGACGAGGATGGGTTGACGGCAGACCTTAATTCTGACGACGAAGATAATGGAGCACATAGTGAAGAAGATGATGAAGAGAATGATGGAGATGTGCCTATTCCTAATTCTTGGAATGAGGACATGTCGGCCGTGATGACCGTGAATGATGGGTATGAATCAGCATGGGAGTATCACATGAATAATATTGAAATAGGGGCGGAGTATACCTCGAAGCAGCAGCTAAGAGAAGCCGTGACGAGGTGGGCATTGTCCACGCAAAAGATTTTCCGAACAGATGTATCAAGTTAGAAATATTTGACTCTTAGTTGTATTGAAGTTGACTGTCCTGCAAGGGTGCACCGCTACGTTCCGAAGTATGACGTGAATTAGGTCGTCTCGGATGTAGTGACTCACACATGTACCCGAGACAATATGTTGGCGAAACATCCAAACCTAACTTCCACTCTCATTGCTCATCTCTTATTCAGTGAGATTGTGGAGAAGAAAGAATTTCCAGCCAAAAAAATCCAGAACACAGTACATGCTAGATGGAAGTATAATATTTCTTATGGAAAGGCATGGAGAGCTAAGCAGAGGGCTTTAGAGGAGAGGTTTGGGACCTTTTTTGGACTCGTATGACAATGTTGTCCGTCTTCTCCGCACATTGCAGGAGAGAAATCCTAGCACATATGTCGACGTCCAACACCGCTATATGGATACGGCTCCAGGTTATAAGGTTTTGCATCAGGTATTTTTTTCCCATTCTCTATATGCATCCAAGCTTTCAACCTGATGTGGGTACACCTTTCGGGTGTGTCACCATGGACTACCCTGGTGCGGAAGAGGATGAAGGCCCATCGGTCATAAGGCCCAGGAAGGAGGCCCCGAAGGAAAGACTCAGAAATATTAGGTCGGCAGGCCCAGATGTAAACCTAGTCGGCAAAGGACCCGAGACCCAGTCCCACTATTTAAGGACTGGGAGAGCCGCCGACCTAGGGTACGCTCGTACTCACCACCAAAAACCCTAGCGAGATCGCATCTCACGATCTCGCCATTGTAATCGATCTGTAAGCTCATCATCATCAATACCAGACAAGCAGGACGTAGGGCTTTTACCTTCGGGGGCCTGAACCTGGGTAAATCTCTCTTGTCAGCCGACAAATCCACCAGTACCACCATCTTCTTCTCCTATTCTCTCAACCCAAGGATGTCATCTGAGGGATTTGGCGTGGTAACCCCACATCAATTGGCGCCGTCTGTGGGTGGCCACGTACCTGCAAGCGACGCAACCACCGGAGAGCGACCCTCGAGCGGCCCTGCACCGCCAGCAAATCAAGTTCGTCAGCATGGCGGGTGCGGAGCTGATACTAGAGGAACCACCACAACCAGCCGCAGCCGCAGCGACTGCCAACAACGTGCCTCCACGGCGACAACGAAGCCCACGGCATGAACCGCGGACCCGCCACTTTGGCGACCGCGCTGCCCGCGATCAGGAGGATTGCATCGTGTGTGTAAACAACTAGCGTGCCGCTCATGACCGTGAAAACCGCGCCACTCGCGATCGGAGGCATCGCGCGACTCGCGGACGAGAAGATCGATATCACCTCACGGGAGGGCGAGGACGCACGCAACGTCATCACGCAGAACAAGGTCAACAGGAACCTCACGAGGCGGGCTGCACGCGACACGAGCATCGACGATCCAGACTCCGAAGAGGACTTCGAACCTTGCGGAGCACTCTGCTTCAGTCGCCGCATCCGAGAGGCAAGGATGCCGAAAGGTTTCAGATTAACATCTGAGACCCCAAAGTATGATGGCCTACAAGAACCCTCCGCCTGGCTGGAGGATTACCTCACGGCAGTAACTTGCCAGAGAGGTTCCACGTCTACGGCCATGCAATACATTCAGCTGATGCTCACAGGGTCTGCCCGAGCCTGGCTTAAAAGCCTGCCGCGGGGAGCATACACTTGCTGGGAAGATTTCGGCGAGGACTTCATCCGCAACTTTGCCGGCACGTGCAAGCAACCCGCCTTGTTCGAAGAGCTTCGAGCTTGCAAGTAGCGATCGAGTGAGACGCTGCGCGAGTATATTCAGCGGCGGACCCTCCTCCGTAATTCGGCGGAGAGGATCTCGGAAGACAACGCGATATATGCGTTCACCCGAGGTGTCTATCGACTCGAGCTGAAGGAGACACTCGGAAGAATAAAGCCGAAGACCATTGCTCACCTCATGCAAATCGCTAATGAGTGGGCAGACGGAGAAGACTCTATACGCAACGAGCGCAACGATACACCCGTGGAGAACGGCGACCAAGGCAATTGGAGCCATCGCAACAGCGATCGCCGTCGCAAGAGGAAGTCGCGTGCCTATGAGGACACGGAGGGCATGGAACTCGTGGCGGCAGGTTTTCCTGAAAGCCGCGAGCAAAGAAACCGTGACGACAGTCGCTATGAGCGTGACAGTCGAACAACCGGTTACAAAGGCAACAAAGAAATCAAGCAGGAGTGGCGACCACGCCAGCCGCGCAACGGGCGAGTGTCGCACCCTCCCCCTACCCTGCAAGGAGCTTGCAGGTTCCACATGTTCAGGGACGAGCATGGCAACCTCACGTCCCGCCACCTCTTGAAGGACTGTGAGGGTTTCCAAGAACTACATGCGGAATACACACGCCTCCTCCAGCAGCAGGCGCAAATCGTACCAGGTGCGCAGGCCATCGGAGCGCCACCTGCCCCGGCTCTCCCCCCACCTGGACATATGGCGGGAGCTATCCAGCTCCAACCACGCGTCGAAGAACCCCAAGCAGGCGAAGATGCTTACCCAAAGCCTGTGGGACGCATGTTCATGATCCAGAAAGGACGTCCCTCAAATCGGGACCAAAAGCTCATAACAAGGCAGGTCCACCTTGCCGTCAAATCACCACCCGTGATACCAGAGTACCTCAACTGGTCACATGCTAGCGTAACATTCACTAGGGACGATCATCCACCTCAAGTCCCGCGGCCGGGCTACTCAGACCTGGTTTTGGATGCGCAGATAGGAGGCTTCGCTATGAGCCGCGTGTTCATGAACGGTGGCAGCGGAATCAACATCATGTTCGCTGACACGCTGCGCGGAATGAACATACTGACGACAAACCTGGCGCCTTCCGTCAGCACCTTCCACGGCATAGTACCAGGGAGACCAGTCTATCCCTTGGGAACAATCTCACTCGACGTGATCTTTGGTGAGCCAGCCAACTTCCGGAAGGAGAAGATAGAGTTCGAGGTGGTTGACTGGAAGTCGCAGTACCATGTCATCCTGGGACGACCAGCGTTCGCACGGTTCATGGCGGTGCCGCATTATGCCTACCTGAAGCTGAAGATGCCGGGACCTTACGGGACAATCACCGTCAACGGAGACTTCGAACGATCCGACGAGTGCGATCGCAAGTTCAACAAGATTTTTGAGTCGTTCAGGGCGCAGGAGCAGCTCCAGGAGCTGGCACTCACCAACAACCGCACCCTCTTTCCCGAGGGCAAACAATCAGCGTCAGGCTCTTCCTTCAACGCGACAAACGACACAAGGGAGCATCAGGTGCACCCGACGGACCCCAAGAAGACGGTCCTCGTATCAACGAGCTTGCCTTCCGCATAGGAAGGCGCGCTCGTCGAGTTCCTACGTGAGAACTGGGAGATTTTCGCCTGGTGTCCAGCGGACATGCCAGGCATACCCAGGGAATTCTCCCGAGCACGCCCTCCAGATCCTGCCCAATGCGAGGCCCGTCAAGCAAACAATGCGCCGCTTTGCGGAGCCGAAGTGCCTCGCCATCGGGCAAGAAGTCGATAGACTCCTGGCAGCCAACTTCATCCGGGAGATCAAGAAGTCTGACTGGGTCGCCAACCCAGTCCTGGTGCCAAAGAAGAACACAGACATACTACGCATGTGTGTTGACTTCACTTCATTAAACAGGTGTTGTCCAAAAGATCATTTTCCACTGCCTCGAATCGACCAAATTGTCGCCCGGTGCTCTGTGTGGATGGAACGTTTCTCACAGGAAAGTACAAGGGGCAGATCCTTACCGCAATAGGTGTGGACGTTAACAATCAGATCATCCCAATTGCTATGGCATTTGTTGAGGGTGAAAACTATGATAGTTGGTTATGGTTCTTCAGGCAAATAAAAATAGCAATTGTGCAGAACTGTCCCAATGTCTGCATCCTTTATGACAGACATCCTGGAATGTTGAAGGCTATAAAGGCACTGCAGCACTCTTCCGTTGACAAACCAACGACATGGACTGATTTGCAGAGCCGCTGGTGTATGCGCCATCTTGGCGCTAATTTTTACTCATAGTTTAAGAGTAAGCGGCTGATGAATCTGTTTAAAAGACTTTGCAATCAGAACCAATGGAGGAAGTATAATTTCTTATGGGACAGGCTTAATGAATTCATGAGGAAGCAAATTAGGGAGATGAGAGCCGCGCAGGCACAAGCTGTAGCTACGTAGGTGGCTGCAATGATGACAGAAGATGAAGAGCCCATAGGTTTGTGCGACCTTCCTGGAATTTACCCACCCGGAACAAAGATAAAGAAGGGAACAAGAATAAAGAACTTTGTTGAGTGGATAGAGAAAGAGCCCCCCGTGAAGTGGTCTTTGTTGCACGACGAACATGGAGCTAGGTATGGCATCATGACAACCAACCTTGCTGAGATTTATAACTTTGTACTCAGAGGGAATAGAAGTTTGCCACTGACAGCGATTGTGGAGGGGGTGATGCATGGAACACTTACATATTTCAGAGAGAGACGGCTAGAAGCCGTCCAACATATTCAGAATTTTCCCAACACACCTTACTGTAGGGAGATAAAGAAGTACATGGAGAAGAAGATAGAAAAGGCACAACTCCACACAGTAGTGAGAATTGGTAATGAAGAAGCGAGGTTTGAAGTACGCTTACCGACTGGAAGATTTGGCGCTGGTAATGAGCTCAGAACCCACGAGGTGAGGATTGGTTATGAAGAAGAGCCAACATGCGAGAGTGTACTTGTAACAAACCGAGACTATATCATATGCCTTGCTCACATGTCCTGGCTGTATGTGGGCAGATGGGATTGAATGCGGTAGGTTTCGTGTCTCGCTATTACAGGAAGGAGGCAGTGCTTCATACTTGGATGGGGGAGATGACCGGTTTTAGAGTTGTTGGTAACTTCAACAAGGTTAACCCGGCGGATAGGCAGTACGTTCCAGACCCTTCTCTAATGAGGGTTAGCAGAGGAAGACCACCGTCGCGCCGCATCCGCAATAATATGGATGAGTCTGAAGCTGGTGGGTGTCTTCGACTATGTTTGCTCTACAATGAAAAGGGGCACAAAGAAAAATATTGTCCCAAATATGTTGACGGCCGAGGTGGTGGACAAGGCAGCCGAGGAGGTGGACAAGGCAGCCGTGGACGTAGAGGAAGGCGAGGCGGCTAGTTTTTATTTCTAATAAGTGTGGACTATGTTTTTATTTATCTGTATGATCAAACTATGTTTATATTTCTAATAAGTGTGGACTATGTTTTTATTTATCTGTATGATCAAACTATGTTTTTAATTGTAATAAGTGTGGACTATGTTTTTATTTATCTGTATGATCAAACAATGTTTTTAATTGTAATAAGCGTGGACTATGTTTTTAATTGTAATAAGTATGAACTATGTTCTTATTTGTCTGTATGATCAAACTATGTTTTTAATTGTAATTTTTTAAAATGTTGTACAGATGGCTGCATATCCTTTACTTAATCAGGCGATCGATGGAAAACACCGTGCTAGAATATGGGAGGGTGGTGGACAGCCATGTGTGTTGCGTACACGCACACCAGCGACTAACTGCATGATACACCCTGATTGGGTTGACAGGTATGTATCATCAATATATCTGTTATAATCAATATATCATTACTTCACAGAGACGAAAATATAATAAGTTTTATTGCTGTTTTTCAGGCTGTCTTGGTCCGGGCTCTTACCGATGGCACGGTTAGTTGAGTCCACAGACGCCGCGTGGGTACAGGTCCTACCAGAAGATGGTGGTGATGATCGTGATGTACTCCAGGCAAAATCTAAACGTTTATTACAGGACAAGTCACTGCTCAGCTGCTTAGTGGACAGATGGAGGCCTGAGACCCACACGTTTCACTTTCCCTGCGGAGAGATGGCGCCTACTCTACAGGATGTGTCATATTTGTTAGGTCTCCCTTTGGCAGGCGCGGCCATTAGACCTTTGGAGGCTTCTGAAGATTGGCATGACGAGATGCATGCACGGTTTGCTGCTATCTTACCAGCTGTTACTTGGTTACCGCACAGCGCACACGGACCTCGTGTTTCCTGGTTGACCCAGTTCGAGGTAAGATTGTGATAGCATTTTACTTTGGCGGTTATCATAAGGTTATACTAATTTATTTCTTCATGCAATGTAGATTCGTAATATGGGATATCCAGGTGCCGCTATGGAAGCGCCGCTCGTTACTAGATGTCTGGAGGCACATATACTTTGGCTGCTCGGTAAGTGGATGTTCACTGAGACTCACGTCGACACTATTAGTGACTCAGGCTCATATTATTTTTGATGTCATGGTCGAGGAGATGGCCCAGCAGAGGGTTATGAGACAGTTCGGACGCCGACAATTACCGGACCCTCCCATCAGACTACCACGCCTACGACAGGAGGTCCACCGGTTAGTTCTTGTTCACATAAATTGTTTACATCAATTTTCGTACTTTTTTTCATTATAAATCCGTTTCAGACTAGGCCGCCAAGGAGTAGAAAGATCTTTGACACTTTGGCTTCAGACCCTACAGCCGTTCATAGACGGATGGACGACTGCGACAACTACACTTTGGCAGGCTGCCGACCCCTTCCAGCAGGATGATTTTGACGCATATCTACGGAGGTACAGACAGTCCGCACAATTACGCTTGATACAGACGACTCATCCTGCTGACTTGGAGCCCCCTACTATTACGGACATGTACCCACTACAGACTATTGCGGGTTCGAGAAACTACGCGGTTAGTACATTATTTTATATACGTTAGGTATGTATGTTTGATTGATCATACGGAACATCTTGTTTACCGATTACAGGCTGAGATGGTGGCTGACATTCAGAGGGACGTAGCGGCTTTCAGACCACAGCCACAACAGACATCTTGGTCCATGCGTCTTGAGGACAGGCTCCGAGGTGTGTACAATGTTCTGACTTGTAACCGCTCTATAGACGTTGTGCCCCGTCGTGCAGTTCCGCGACCACGTCTCACACCACAGGAGACTCCCCGTCCTGCACCTACTAGGCAGCTTACACCACTACAGACTCCACGTCCACCACCCACTGGACAGCCTTCTAGTTCGTCACAGCAGCCGACTCCACATACCTATCAGCCGACGCCACCGTATCCTTCCCAGCCTGGTAGTTCGTCGTGGCAGGCACCCCAGTCGCAGTACACACCGCAGTTTCAGTATGGGATGCCACCACAGTACCAGATGGGTATGCCACCTCAGTACTAGTACGGGATGCCACCTCAGTATCAGATGGGGATGCTACCTCCAGGTCATCCAGCACATATCGGGTGGAACGCTTCTTCGGCACCGTTGACAAGTCTTATAGGACTAGGTATGTTGTTCTTACTATGCGCACATATTTTAATCCGATTTTTATGTTATGTACCCGTCGAGTACTAACATAGCATTTGTAGGTGGGTCTGCTGACTCACCACACACCGAGATGGAGGATGATCCGGTGTTCCATACGCCACCACCCGTCACTAAGGAGACACAGCCACAGGAGGAGGCTCTTCTGTTAGGCCGAGGTATGCGTGACCACCGCCCACGTAACCCGCCGTATTCACCTTCCGGGCCTCGGCCGTGGAGAGGGGGGGCTCGGTACCGTAAACATACTGATCAGTGACACTTCTATCTATGTATGAGACATATTTTTATCTACTTATGTATGAGACATATTTTTATCTATGTATGAGCCATATTTGTATCTATGTATGAGACATATTTCTATCTATCTTCTGCACCAAATATATGCTCGTGAGTAAAACCCGACATGTTCGAGTTAATACACTACAATGCTTACCCACCTGAGCGAGCAGCGACTTTTATAGGCCATTGTGCGGGAGAAAAGTACAAAGCATTGTGTGACGGCGGGCAAAATGCAAAATTCACAACGTTTCGGCCCGCTGCGGGCCGAAAAGTTACTAATCGGCCGCTGACCGACACAAAGACTCGACAGTCTGGCCACCTCTGGCCGTGGTCTGACACACGTACGGTGCCCTGTTTCGGCCGCCCGAAGGCCGAAAGGATTGTTTCGGCCGACCGTTGGCCAATTAGTATGTTTCGGCTGTCCGACGGCCGACGGTGTGCTATTTTTGGAATATTTTGAATCTGCCGTGTTATATTTCGAATTACTGTTTAAAAAATAATATTTAAAAAAAAACTCTGCACCACTAGCTAATTAGTTATTGCTTGGTGGCGGCGCCATTAGTATTGCTTGGACAGGTCAAAAAAAAGGTATTGCTTGGACGGGCGCCATTAGTATTCTGTAGATCTCAGATCAAGGTAATCAACTGCAACAATGCCAGATTTGAGGGGATGCACACACGGACGGGCTCCGGTGGAGCTCGGAGGACCGCAGACGGAGAAGCAGCTGGGGAGGAGCATAGATGGGTCGCTCTGCTCGACGGGGACGGGCGGAAACGAGGACGGCGACGCGAATCGGGTGGTCTGGTCGATCTTGACGGCGAGGTCGGTCGAGGACGGCAGGGGCAGTGGGGAACGAGGACGGCGGCACGAATCGTCCGGCAGGTCGGGGGCAAGCTCGTGCGGCAGGTGCAGAAGAAAGAAAGGGGAAAGAAAATATCCTCCCGCTGCGTACCGGTTGGAGCCCGGGGTGGCATTTGCTCAATAAATACGAGGAAGAAAGGGGGTAACTAGGCATACCTGTTCGGTCTGAAATAGCAAAAGCTCGGTGGTTTCTTGTGTGTGGGAAAGCAAGGTGCTTCGGTAAAAGCCTAACGCGTAGCTAACCCGTTTGTTTCGTTTGCCTGCTTATTTTCGTGGAAAGCAGCTAAAAGCCCAAACAAACACACCCAGTGGACTGTGTATTTGTTGTTGTATTTGTTGCTGCTGCTTCCTCTGTTATGCTCATTTATACTAGGTAAAAGTCTAAAACAAATCTTGTTCTCATAGTGGAAGTCTGAAATGAACTCTGATGTCTCAATCCCTTATTTTTGGACCCTGATCTCTCCAATCTCAGTGTTTCTGGACGTTTTATGGCCTAATATCGTTTGTTCACTCGGATTAGAGCAACTCCAGCCGTTGGCCCCCCCAGGCCGAATTGCCGGCGATTTTTTGGGCCTGCTGGGGGGGCGCCGGCGAAAAAAAACGGCGTGGGGCCAGCCCGATTCCCAGCCGTGTCGCAGCCCAACCCAGCGTTTTCCGGCGAAAATAATCATAGAACCCCATTTTACTAGTAAATCCATTATTTTTAAAGCAAATTTATCATTTGTATCAAATAATTCGATAAAAAAATTATTACAAATTGTTTAACAAATCATAAAATTTAAAACAAGTTTTTAAAATCAAATTACATAAAACCTATACCTCGCCTTTGCGCCTCCACAGGTGCTCCACCAGATCTTGCTGCAATTGCTCATGAACTGCTGGGTCTCGGATCTCCTGACGCGTTGCAAGGTAGGCAGTCCATGATTTCGGTACAGGCAGACGCTCGCTCTCCTCTGGATCCTCGCCCACGAGAGGACCCTGTTTGAAGTATGGCACCTTCTTCTCCTTCTCATCTACTGGATACTTCCGCTTGCTCTCAATGATCATGTTGTGCAAGATCACACAACAAGTCATCACCTCCCACATCTGATCTTTCGACCAGGACATAGCGGGATACCGGACAACAGCAAATCGAGCTTGGATCCCACCAAATGCCCGCTCGACATCCTTCCTGCAAGCCTCCTGACACTTGGCAAACCAAGCTTGAGCCGTCTTCGGCACAGGGTTTGAGATGGTTTTCACAAATGTTGACCATTTTGGATAGATACCATATGCAAGGTAGTATCCCTTGTTGTAATGGTGCCCGTTGATCTCGAAGTTCACCGGGGGAGCAATACCTTCAACAAGTTTGGAGAAGACAGGCGAGCACTGCAGGACGTTGATGTCGTTGTTTGATCCTGGCATTCCAAAGAAGGAATGCCAAATCCAGGTATCATACGAAGCCACTGCCTCAAGTACGACACTGCAACCGCCTTTGTGCCCTTTGTACATCCCCTGCCAAGCAAATGGACAGTTCTTCCATTTCCAGTGCATGCAGTCGATGCTTCCTAGCATCCCAGGAAATCCTCTTGCTTCAATCTCGGCTAGGATCCGAGCAGTGTCTTCAGCAGTGGGTGATCGCAAATATTCAGGTCCAAATGCACCAATTACGGCTCTGCAGAACCTGTAGAAGCACTCAAGGATGGTGGATTCGGCCATGCGCAGATAGTCATCCTGCGAATCAGCTGGATCTCCATATGCAAGCAATCTCAATGCGACCGTGCACTTCTGGAGCGAGGAAAAACCAACCGTACCGGTGCAATCCTTCTTGCAAACGAAGTAGTTGTCGAACTCTCGGGCGCCATGCACAATCTTAAGGAAAAGGTGCCGATTCATCCTGAAACGGCGCCGAAATGTCTTCTCGCCGTGTACTGGATCGTCGGCGAAGTAGTCGGCATATAGCATGCAATACCCCTCGGCACGCTGGCGTGCCTTGCTCTTGCGCCGACCTGGTGCCGAACCACCGCGCTTCGGCTGTGCATCGGCGTCGTACAGGCCAACCAGACAGGCGAGCATCAGCAAGTGCTCTTCGTCGTCGGCGGCGGCAGAGTCGGCTTCCTCGTCCAGCAGAGCGGCGAGCATCTCCTCATCGTCGGAGTCCATCGAGGCAAAGCGTCGAACACCTCGCGGGCAGGGTGGAGGCGGATGTGCGCGAAGCTTGACCGCGACGGCGATTCTCGGGTGGAGGCGGATAGGGCGGGGAGGGAGATACGGCAGAGGGTGTCGTCGCGGTGGTTGGCGGTGGTTTTGGTGGCGAGCTCGCGGCGGAAGGGAGGAGTCGGTGCCGGCGACGGGGAGAAGGAGAGGAGGAAAGGACGAATCTGTTGGTGGAAAGGTGCGTTCTCTCGTCGACAGGGGTGGCCCGCGCGGTTTTCCCCTTTCGCCGGCGCCCCCAGGCCGCTGGGTTCGGCCTGGGACGCCGGATAAAATTTGGCCCAAATCCGGCGAAAAACGAGACCTTGGGGGGGTCCTGGGGAGCGCGACTACGGGGATAATGGACCGCCGGCGTCGAAAAGTTGTCCTGTGGGGTTCATGGGGGGACGGCTGGAGTTGCTCTTAGGAGACGTGGCCGGGATTACAGGAATTGGATGCCATGGTGGGCTGGTTGTTTTGGCCCATGAACCAGGACGCAAAGCTCTCCATCTCCGACGCAATCTCTCTACAGGCGCGCGGAAATTCAGTACCAGTTTGTTCCCTTACTTTCAGTTTAGGCGCGGCTGCCATGGGAACTGGCGAGTGATCGCGGTCGCGGGAATACGATCAAGCCGGAGCCCGTCGTCACCGACAACATACCTTCGGCATCCCAGGAAGATTCGCAAGCAGTCATTGCCCTTGACTCGCAGCGGCGACAGCGATTCCCAGGAAGAAAGGACGTTGGTAACGACTCAACACCCCGTATTGGCATATGTTGTTTTCTTCCTCTCCCTCATTACTAGATTTCTAGGATTTGCATGGAGAAAAGCTTGGGAAGATTGATGATCAAACCCCCACGACTAGTACAACAACGCCCAAAAACCACACTGTCCCATGGACAACAAAACCTGCATATGGTTGGTTTGAACTTAACACTAACGCATCCTGGAATTGGCCACTAGGGGTGCCAACATCCGTGACTGCATATGGTTCGTGTATGAAGAAAATAGTCTGGATGCTACAGCCATTACCAAGTCATATGTTCGGAAAATTCAGAGATATGCTAACAGTCACACGCTTGTGGCGTTATGCAATTATCTGCCCCAGCCTGCGTACTGAAGCAATTTGTGCATGATGGTAACCAGTTGATGAGAAAATTGTTGTTAAAGGTGGTATTTTGGGGTTTTTTATGCGCTTACAAAACGAAAATATTAATTTTTTCTCTCTGGTAGTTAGATATCAATTTACAATTAAGATGACAAATTTATTTCGTTTCATAATGCAGGTAGATTTTGTGTGTGTGTGGGGGGGGGGGGGGGGGGGGGGGGGGATCATGGATCCCTATGCCACTCTGAATGTGCGTTTTTTTTTCGGTGGTGAGTTGAGTTCATTCGAGTTGGTCCTGAACTACAAAACTGCGCTCAGTTCTTCTCTCTTATGTTCTTTATATTGTGTACAGTAGCTAAAAATGCACCCAAGGTCTCCTATTTTTTGCCCAATTTATATTGTATACAGTAGCTAAGCACTCAAATGTGCTCTGTTCTTTATGTTATGTACAATAACTAAACTAATAATTGTACAGTAGCTAAACTGATAATTGTACAGTAGCTAAACTGATAATTTTCTGGTCTTTATATTGTATACATCAACTAACTGATAATTGTCATCATTTTGCACCAATTACCAGCAAGCACAAACAGATTCGCAGGTTAGGGCAAGCCAAGTGCTGGACAAAGGTAAGGAAGGAGCTCCATCTAGTTCAGCGAAAAAGACGGGAAGCAAGGCTTACACTACAGCAAGCAACATGCAAAAGAAGGCCAAGAATTGATTAGAGAGCAACCGGCAAAGTTGGTCCACTTTTTTTTCAAGTGTCTTTAGCTTATCTGTTGATAAACTAATGTCCTGAACATGCTAGTTGTCATTTTGGGTTATTTAAACTTATGTACTGAATATGTATGCGACATGCCTTTGTCTGCCGTTTATTTTGGTGCCATGGTATTGATACTACTTATTTGGCATGGCTTATATTAAATTTGCAGTTAACATTTACTATATTGCATTGTCAGTGCTCATGATGGCACTGCCGACCTTGCCGGCGGTCTGGCTCCGCCACCTGTGGACGCTTCAGCCGATAATAACAACATGGCCGCCATCGTATCTCTCAGTCCTCTTCTCTTTCTCAATCCCTAATTTTGATTTTGTTCCCACTCGCTTGTTTCAAGAGATCATAGGAGCTAATAAATGAATAGGCCCACGGCCCACAGCCCACCATCATCTCCTAATCCCTGCACGGCTGCACCCAAACGTGCTTTTACCAGAAAAGAACCAGAATAACTAGGATTAGAGAGATCAGGGTCCTAAAGTCAGGGATTGAGACGTGAGAGTTCGTTTCAGATTTCCACTACGAGAACAAGGTTCGTTTCAGACTTTTGCCTTTATACTAGCCACGAGCACAATACCAATAAATGACATGAAGAGAACCAACAACTGTCTATGTGTTTTCAGCCTATTTAGGTAGAGGAGTGGCGTGTTAGGTAGCAGTAACCAGGATGATCACCTCGTCAAGGTCACCCACCCTGCTCTAGTCATGTTCATTCCATGGTATCCCCTTAGTCTTCCTCGGATCTTATCTATTACCGTTCGAAAGTATATTTTGCTGAGCCACCAGCGGCACCCCCTTGAGGAAGGACCCAGCGTGAGCCGGTCATTACATGTGGTGTCGACGCCTTCTTGCACGACGTCCAAGGGCCCTCCGCCTCCATCTGCACCTTCATCATCAGCAACCACTCTAAGTAGTTGGTCCTGGTCAGCATTGACGGATGCATCGACCTGCCCCCTCTCTCGCGGATCACCCCCCCCGCGTCTCGCGGACATCTTTAGTTGATGGACGCGTTCATCAGGCTCAAGGGTCGAGGGTGACAACTTCTCCTTGCTCTTGTCCTTGTCACCATCTTATGATCCCAACATGTTTCTGCGGCTGATGCGGATCGAACACCGTGGCTATGATACCACTTGTCGTTGCAAGATGTGCGAACTACAGCAAGAACATGAGCTAGAGAGAGTGAGGGAGAAATTGAACACGAGAGATTTGATGTCGCGCAAACTTGTGACGTTTTCTGCTTTGCTCTTTATTAATACGGACGCTGACGATCCGTACAAGATGCTAACAGAAAGCAAAGGAGAAAAAAAAAACGGGCCACGCACAGCTGAGCTGGCTGGTCATGCCATCCCATGGTGCTCAACGTGCTCTGACCATCTACACCGCACGAGCTGATCCCGTCGTGTCATCCCACGATTACTGGTCGAGGCAGGAACTAGTCTACGTCTCAAACTAGGTCTACAAATTAAACAGTGACGTGGAAAACACACTGCACAGTTCTGAAGCTAAACTTAACTGAAAACTAACACTACGGTGTGCAGCAGAATTAATTTATCAACTTGCACTACTAAAGGTTTCACCGACCGGTGAAGCTAAAATAGCCTTGTTTAGGAATGATCTTCCCCAGGCACCTGCAAGATGTGTTTCCACGAAGCATCCTAGTCCTATACTTTCGATTTGATATAGCTGCCTCCGGTCGGGCATGGTCGAGCCTCTTGTAACGAGGGTACATGTACAAGGGCTTAACTGGACTGTATTTCTGTCGTTGCTACTCCTCTCTTGTATGTTCATCTATACTAGCCACGAGCACAATGCCAATAAAGAGAACCAACAACTGTCCATGTGTTTCCGGCCTACTATTTAGGAAGAGGGGTGGGGTGGTAGGTAGCAACAACCGGGATGACCACCACCTCGTCAATGTCGCCCGGCCTGCTCTAGTCATGTTCTTCCCATGCCATCTCTTTAGTCTTGCTCGGATCTTAATCTTATCTATTATAGCAGCTGAAAGTCGATCTTGCGGAGCCTCAAAATGTGAAGCGGGAGGACATGATATTCCTTAGGGAAAGAAGCCAGTTTCACCGAAAAAACAATAGTGGTTTAGGACATGTCAATTTCGTCGCATCTGACCGAAAAATCTGACTCTTTGTGTGCATGCCCGTGGCATCATCAAAAACATCGAGTATTTGGGCAGTGGAGGTGCTAGGAACGGAATGCTCCTCGACGTATTTGGGACACCGCCATGAGCTCCTCGACGTAGGGTTGTCCAAACTTCCCACATCATCAACATAAAGTTTGATTCTTAGCCTAGGCGCCCTACCAAGGATTGGAAAAGATGAAAAACATTGCCGAAAGAGGATCCCCTTGTCGCGAAGCCGGATACATACTCTTAGCCAATGACATGCTAGATTTCACGAGGTGCCATGTGACGAAATCATCATCATCTTTTAACTTTTTTCTTCATAATCTCCTCCACCTTAACTGACGGCGGCTATAGTTTTCAACCTACATCAGTATAAAAAAAATCCAAACTCTATTAAGGCGACATCACCTTCTATAGAAATCGCTAATGGAGTACAAACATTTTTCTGTAAACTCGATGGAAAATGGGCGCCATTTTATAATAATGTTGACCTTATGTCATACTAAGATTTATCAACCAATCAAACTATTCTTTTCACCATAAATATGTTCAAACGAGTTTTCTTAGAAGCTACTCCATATATTAGATTAGAATGAAGATTTTTGGCTCCCAAGCGTCGATCACATTTACAAATTTCAAAACAAAAATTGGAACAAAAATCACTATGTAGCTAATTGTAATTTGTGCTATATAAGTTTAACTTTATAATTTGTGCTATACAAAAATAACAAAAGTGTGAATATGAGTATGTATATTTTTAATTTTCTATTTTTCAAATTTTATCATTTTTGTGTACCCCATAATACAAATAATTTTGTATCGTGTTTTTTCATACTTGTATTTTACAACGTGTAAATATGATTTCTGAATATTTTAAAACAAAGGGATTAGTGGAGCTCGGGAGCTAAACACAGTTTTCGTATCACAGTCTTCTATAGAGTTAAATTGCTGGTCAAAATACATTTCCATACGTTTGTATATAAGTAACTTTCATTTCGATTTGCTTGTAGGATATATCATTGGCTTTTATTCAGTTTTTTTTAAATCTATAAATATGACTTTTAAATATTTTAAAATAAACGATCACTAGCTCGTGAGTCAAACACACTTTTCATATACCGATATTGCTTGTCGAAATATGTTTTTTTTTCTTCAAGCCCCGCTGGGCCCGCGTGCAAAAAAGGAAAATTCTTTTTTACTGCCGCAACACTGTTTTTTTTTTTTTTTTGGTGAGAAACTAGGGCAACACTGGTGGAAAGTCTTGAAGATGTGCAGCAAAACCATTTTCCTCCGCGGCCCATAACTAAACCCATAAACCCTCTCCCCCTTCCCCCCTAGGGTTTCTCTCCCACTTCGCCGCCGCCCGTCCACCTGCCCGCCCGCCATGGCCGCCGACACTTCGAAGCCCCTCTTCCCGGCCGCACCGCACACCTCCCTCCTCCCGTCCCACGGGAACCCCAACCGCCTCTCGCCGGAGGCCTCCTACTGGCGCAATTTCCGCTCCTCCGAGCTCGAAACCGGCTCCAACTACTCCGTCACCCACCTCACCTTCTCCCCCGCCCACGCCAAACCCACCCTCGCAGCAGTCTGGTTCTCCAACGTACAGCTCTTCACCGGCGACCCCCTCGCGCCGCGCCCAAAGATAAACGTCTCCAAGGATTTCGTGTATTCGCCCTCCTTCCGCTCCGACGGGGCCCTCCTCGCCGCCGGCGACATAAAGGGCGTTGTCCGCGTCTTCCGCGTCGACAAGCCGACGTCGGGGCCTCTCCGGACCCTGCGCGCCCACTCCGCGGAGACCCGCGTGGTCCGGTACCCGGTCGCCGGCGGCGACAAGATCCACCTCCTCACCGCGGGAGACGACGCGCTGTTGGCCTACTGGGACGTCCCCTCCGAGACGCCCGTCTTCACCGTCCCTGCCGCCCACCGCGACTACATCCGCGCCGGCGCCGCGTCCCCCGCGGACCACAACCTCTTCGCCACCGGCTCCTACGACCAGAGCGTTAAATTGTGGGATGCCCGTACCGGGAAGGCCCCGTCTCTGTCCTTCTCCCATGGCGCCCCGGTGGAGAGCGTGCTCTTCCTGCCGTCCGGCGGGTTGCTTGCCACGGCTGGAGGGAACATGGTGAAGATCTGGGACGTGATTGGTGGTGGTCGGCTTGTGCACTCGGTGGAGAGCCATGTCAAGACAGTGATGGCGCTCGCGCTTGGGAAGATGGGCACAACTGGGGAAACTCGGCTGCTTAGTGCAGGGAGTGATGGATATGTGAAGAGCTTTGATTATGGGGAGCTTAAGATCACACACTCTATGCGATACCCAAAGCAATTGCTGTCTGTGGCATGCTCGCCTTGTGGTACAGTGCTTGTTGCTGGGTCATCCAAGGGAGATATTTTCGTGCGCAGAAGGAAGAAGGCCGTAGAGGAGGAGGAAGAGGGGAAGGTTGTCAGTGGTGTGTTCGATTGGACATCGCCCAAGCCAGAGAAGCAGGCACTGAAGCCGAACAACTATAGGTACTTCCGCCGCGGTCAGAATGAAAAGGCAAAGCAGGGTGACTTTGTGATTGAGAGACCAAAGAAGGCAAAAATTGCAGAGCATGATAAGTTGCTGAGAAAGTTCAGGCACAAAGATGCTCTAGTTTCAGCATTAGCTAAGAACAATCCAAGGAGTGTTGTGGCAGTGATGGAGGAGCTAGTCGCAAGGAGAAAGCTGGTGATATGCATTGCGAATTTGGATGTTGTGGAACTAGGGTTTCTCCTGGAGTTCCTGCATCGGAATGCAACCTTGCCAAGGTACGCGAGATTGTTGCTTGGTGTGGCAAACAAGGTGTTGGAGATGCGCGCAGAGGATATCCGCTCAGATGGGAAGCTGAGAGGGTACATTAGGAATCTTAAGAGAATGGTTTCGGAGGAGATTCAGATACAGCACACGTTGCAGGGGATTCAAGGAATGATATCTCCCATGCTTGCACTTGCAAGTAAATGAAAAGGTGCTTTTCTTGAAGGGAATTATTGTTATCTGTTTTACTGCAAGGAGGGGGGCTGCCATACTTGCTGATGTATGTTAGTTCACACTTCATAGACCATGGTTGGTGGTGAAATTTGGCTTGTTACTGATTGACATAATCTATCCTAGAGCCTAAACTTTTGATGAGATTATTTTTCAGTTACTTTTATTTGATGTTATGCAGTACCGGTTTATGTGATGTGGTTGATTATTCCTTGTTATCTACTCAGTTTAAGCTTACTTTGGGTAATGGGTGTCTAGATATAATCAGTAGCTATGGTGCAGTTTCAAAGTTGGGACCCTGTGTTGATCATGCCAGAGGTAAAACCCGCATGTGTGCCTGTAAGAAGTGCTACCGGACTACCGGAGAGCTTAGCTACTCTCGCCAATTCGTGCATTTATAATTCCACTGCCGTTTATTAACATGCAATTGGTGGTTCATAGAGTGTGGGTTCATGTTTCGGCTACCTGGTACTGATGTCTTGTGAGCGCTGCCAGTTGAAGTCTAGTGATAATGCAGGTTGAAAACCATGTTTGGGGTCATTGTCTTGATTTATCTCCATGTGTTCAAGATGGGCCCTGTACACAAATTCATCTTCCACAAGCTACTCAAATGTGGTGGATGAAGAAGTATCTTGCAAGATGGAAACATTGTGAGCGTCAAATGCTCCAATTGCGCGCACCATCTCATGAACGTTTCATGGGCATCCAAACATCTTCACATCAAAATGCGGATGCTTGAAACGCGGGCACTCTGCGCAACATGGCATTTAGACTCATAAAACTCTAAACTGTAGCTTGTTTAGACTCTTTTGATCCGATGGATCCCTTGGAATGGACGATGAATTTGACAAAATAAAAACAGTTCAATTCGAATATAGTTTTCCAAATCTCTCCGTGTCCAAAGTCCAAACAACCATAAGATTGAAGTATAGATGATAAAAAAAAAATAGGATTAAAATTAGCATCACTGAGCACTGTGAGCACTGCCCTACTTGAGCCTCTGGGAGTGTCATCAGTAGTCCAAATCACCGTCTTTCACCTCGCGGTTGCGAAACTTACCATTGACCTCCCAGGACCCAGATTACAGCAGATCAGCAGCCATGTTACTCTGCGGCCGCCGCCACCTCACCTTCTCGCCGCCCATCACCTCCCCCGCTCCCAGTGGACTCCGCCTTCTCAAGCCAACAACCACGCCCAGAGCCTCACTCCAAGCATCCAACAAACCCCCACCGCGCCCATGGCCGGAGCCAAGGCGGCAATGGCGGTGGCGGCGCAGCAGCGGCGGCGCCCTCCAAGCACCACCCCTCATCGACTCCAGCGTATCCGGTGGCGGAGAGAAGAAGAGCTTCTGGGCGGCGGTAAGTCTCATCATCGGCACGGCGGTCGGGCCGGGCATGCTGGCGCTGCCGTCGGCCACCATCCGCTCCGGCCCGCTCCCCTCCACCGTCGCCATCCTGCTCTCCTGGGCCTACGTCGTCTCATCCATCGTCCTCGTCGCCGAGCTCAGTTTCGCCGCCATGGAGGACGGCCACGTCGACGAGGTCAGCTTCACGGGACTTGCGTCGAGCACCTTGGGGGCGACATTCGGCGGCGTCGTCGCCGTCGTCTACGCCGCGCTGAGCTTCTCCCTCATCGTCGCGTGCGTCGCCGGCATCGGCTCTCTGTTCTCCCAGCTCTTCCCGGCGGTGAATCCGGCCTTGGCGAATGCGCTCTTCCCGTGCTTCGCCGGCGTACTCATCGCGTTCTTCCCGTTTAAGGCTGTTGATGGCGTCAACCGTGTCCTCTGCGGCCTCATGCTCGTCTCCATCACGGCGCTTGTCGTGACAGGCATCTCTGTCGGCCGGAGCAGCATGCTCAGTTCTCTTGGCCACGCGTGCTGGAGCCCTAGTGCCATCTTGCCGGCCATCCCGGTCACTGTGCTCACACTCGGTTTCCACGTGATCACGCCGTTCATCTGCAAGATTGTAGGGGACTCGGTGTATGATGCACGCAGGGCAATACTCATCGGGGGTGCTGTACCATTGTTCATGGTCTTGTCATGGAATGCGGTCATTCTAGGATTGGCCGGTGCCGCTGGCAGTGCAAGGTTTGATGACCCTATTAAGCTTCTTCTCTCGGTGAATCCAGCGGCGTTGGCTGCTGTTAGAGGCTTCGCCTTTGCTGCATTGGCGACGAGCTTGATAGGATATGCAGTCAGCTTCCCAAAGCAGTTGGCAGACACTGTGGAGTTGATTGTTAAGAGATTTTCTCCCGAGCGAGGAAGTGTGGAGGTTGCTGATGCTGGTGGTGCCCGTGGCAGAAATGGGGTGATTCTGACATGGACGGTGCTAATCATTCCCATATGTATCGTATCATTCTTCTCAACGGCGTTTGCCAAGGCGCTAGATTTCGCTGGGGTTTATGCAAACTGCTTCCTCTTTGGTATCCTGCCTCCTGTGATGGCCTGGATTTATCGGTCACAGAAGAGAAAGAGGTAATCTCCATTAGGCCATGTCTCTTCTAAAGAATACTGTATATAGTTATCACCACAGGTAAAAATATGCAGTCCAAATCAACCACTAATGGTCATATGTACATGTACTTGCTGAAATAATGGAATACATAATCAGGATTCAGGAGTACTAACTTATGATCAGTGCCTTAGCTAATAAGCCTAATATCCATGGGCATTGGTAGATGATGACTAAATAACTATATTAACTGTTATCGTAAAAAAAAACTATATTAACTGTTGCTTGGCTGTATAAGTAACCCTAAATTCGCTCAACAATTGTCTGATATTCAACAGTTAGTGCTAACTGGCTAAAATGCTCCAGTGGCTTTTCAGTAAATATGAAATGTTAATTAGTACTAGTCTCCTCTGAAGCTCAAGTTTCAAGATTTTCTGCTTTGTTTCACCTTATTTCCACATAAATATCCTGATGACTGCTCTGTTCATTCTGCACTAGTTAGATTAATCCTGCAAGTATTCAAGTAAAATTTGTGTATAAAGTTGGAGAGTGTTTGCTTTCTATCTTGTGAAGAAAGCATGAATTCTCTGGTCTGTTGAGTTCCCACGGGGTACATTTACTTCTTGTAATGATCTAGCATTATATGTTCAACTTAACATAGAAGTAAATAGGTCAAGCCGACGACCATCAGTTTGGTGTAACCTAGAAACTTTCTGGCTATATTCTATGTGTTTGTATTCAGTGATTCACGAAGATAAATTACGATATAAAGGCTGTAACATAGGGAAACTTTATGTGCCCGCACTCTCCAGAATAACCAACGAAGTTATGCTCCTGCACTTTGTAACTAAAACCATGCTCTCCCTTTGTTTTAAAGTTTTCTTTGAAAAAAAAAACGACAACTCAAATTAGCACAATGCAATATTGCAATCACATGCTTCTCCAGCCCTATTTTCTACCTCTTTTCTAGATATGAACACTTCATTCTTCTAAACTGACACTACCTACAGGTGTAGTTTGTGTAGCCAATACCTAGCCTTATCAGTTTCAGTTACGCAATCATCTGTCTTCCCTTCTGTACTAAAACTGCAGAACTCTTGCGTCTTGCTTTCAGAGAACATGATAGCCTCTTCTGTCATCACGTGTGTTACCAGAATCATGTAATATGTTAATTTATGTGATACATGACTTTTATTTTCAAGAAATATTTTACTTTGACAAGTATAATAGAAGTTATCATATAAATAGAGTAGGTTAGCATCAATACTTTGATTTTCTAAACTGTAGATGTACCATTATGTTCAACATATCATCATCATTTCACTATATTATTCCTAATTTTGGTTATGCTGCTTCATCCCCCAGGTCCCCTGATTCATGTGAAGGTATTTTGCCTGGTGGAAATGCTGCTCTTTTGATACTTTTCAGTGTAGCGATGATCCTAGCTTTCTGGCACTAGAAGGTAAGCATATTATATACACATTTGATCATACCGACTAGTTAGTAACCCTTGTGTCTGGTGTTATTTTGACAACTTCGGTTCATTTAGGACTTAATTAAAGGTCACCAGCTGTTTATTTGGACTAGTGATTTCTATGTTAGCATGTCCTAAAGATTAGACTTTACAGTTTAAGAATTGTGTCTCTATATATGACTGTTACATACGTTCAGAATCAGCCTAGACTACTATGTATGGTTGAAGCTTTAGATGAATTGTATCCCTCATGGTTTTATTTCTTGTACTATCGCTGCAGCTTCTGTGGGTCCTATCTCTGTAATGTCGATTCAAGCTTGAACTTCATTCCGTTTATGCGTGTAAGAAGTCAGTTGTTGTAGGGAAACTATCTTGAAGTTGATTGGTGCTAGAAATCTTGATTTGATCGTGCTCACTATTCTTATTATTTAAATATTATTTTAATAAGATGTTGGACCACCAAACTTTGATCGACAAACCGTTTTGGCCATGTCGTTGGGCGTGGCGTGGCAAACGAGACTGACTAGAAAGCTTGATATCTAATTTTTAGCACAGGTCTAAACCCCTGATGTGGTAGTGTTTCTCTTGCAACGTGGTATCATTGTGGGTGGCTATCGGCTAAAAAGGCCAGGTCTGCAAATATGCATGCTAAGGGGATGGATGATTTATAAAAGATTAAATAGTTCCAAAAGGTACAAATAAGTCATCTGCAGCTCTGCATTTTGCTTCCTGGATAAGTAGAACAATCTTGAAACCAGAATATAATTAGTTAGTTTGCTTTGCTACTCCAAGTGTGTTGTACCAATAAGCATTAATTAGATGTGCTGGTACTTTGATATGATTGTTGCCTAACATAAAATCGCATGCCTTCTTATCTTCGTATCTTGTCCTAGGTGGCTATCCTGAATATCTCTGTTTCCAACCCTACTGGAAGACAAGATACCCTGTCTGTAGAAGTAAGATAATGTGCCAGATTTCAGTTGCGGCGGCGGTGCTCGATATACATCACTTTGATATAGATTTGACAGTACTACCTTTGTGATCTTAGGATTCAGATATTCGGAGAGCCTAAAAATCTAATGAGTCTATCTGAAGGTTCGGCATTATTTTCATGTAGAAAGACCACACCACACTGGGCACAAGTGAAGAAACTGTAGCTAGTAAAAATCATAGGTGCTGATTTTTAAGGTGAAATGAATCTGAGCAGTGGAGCTGTGTAGTCATTCTGTAAGCTGCAGTTTTCATTTATACTCAAACCATATCACAGTACTGGACGAGTTTAACATCGGATATTCCTCCTTATTTCCTTATGCACTCGTCCCTAAGTGCATGTCAGTAATCCACTGCAGTTGATCTCTCATTTTGGTTAAGCCCTCCTTTTCTTCTTCTTTTTTTGCGTACAACAGGAGATTTTGTTAAGTGAGGTCTGTTCTACAATCCAGGCTAAACCGAACCTCTCTTAGCTGCTGCGTGGGGTCAACACTTGAGAGTTGAGAGCTCTCGGGTATCTTCAGCGAGTCCACTGGTCAATGCCGCACGACGCAACCCTGATTTCCTGAATGCATAACGCAGCCAGCTGTGGGCTGTGGCCCTTCTTGTTCTGTCGTCAAAGCTTGCATCCATATCCAGCTTAGCCCAGCCGTCCGCCCGTCCCTCTATATTCACCATGTATACAGCCTTCCCTTTCATTACTGTCGGGATTTTTTGAGACGGTGAACATTGTTCCCAGATACAGTAGTACGGAGTAGTTCTTCAGAAATTTAGCTGACTGTTGCACCGAGACCTCTACTTTCGCATGAACAATGTCGTTGCAAATAAGAGCATCTCCAGCGGGACTTCAATGGGCCGCCAATACCCTATTGAACGTGCCGGATGAAATTTGGCGCCCACTCGCAGCGTCAATAACCCGTTTTTGTCCGGCACGTTCAACCCACGTCCTCCGCTTCGGAAGCCGCTTGTGCGCGCTGGACATATCTTCGAGCGACGCTCCGACGGGTAGGCCAGCCGTGTCATCGACCCAAGACCTGAACCGCCCCGGTCAAAGACATTCATGACGTCGGCAGCGCTGCAGTGAGGCGTCATTCCACCTTTGCTGCACGGCGGCGTCAATGCGGGCACGCCTTTTCAAGGCGCCGCTCACCACTCTCCGACGGCGATAAAAACCGTGTCGTGCCCACCCCCAATCTGACAATCATCGCCCACGCACTCCTCTCTTCCGCTGCGCAAAACCCTAGCTAGACACCTATGACGACGATGACAAGCGCAACAACGGAGATGCCGCCAATGGCTTCTGCCCCCATACGCTGCTCAAGGAAGAGGCGGCGGTGCTCCGCGACAACCACTACCTCGCGCCGCCGGACATGCGAGCCCCTCGAGGGTCGACGCTCAACATAAATGGCATTCTGGTGCCCAACCCGCCCACGCCGACGAGTCGTGACTGGCGGGGGCGTGGTGATGCGCCACTACTGGAGCGCGCTCACCCCCGAGCACCGTGACTAGCCCCAATGGCATCCGACCCCGGCCAACTACGAGCGCTACGAGGCCGAGTTGCGGCGGCTCTACCATGAGGAGATGACCACCTGGACCGGCGAAGGGCCGCCGCCGCAAGACAAGAACTCTGCCGGTTGGTACTTGTTCTGAGGCGCATGCTCGAGTGGGTCATGGAGCACATCGCCGCCCGCGGCCGTCCCCTCCCCCCTCGTTCACGACGCCCCCTCCGAACCGCTGGACGTCGAGGAGAACGGGGTCATCGTCGTCCGGCTTGGGCTCCTCCTCCTCCAGCGGCACGTCGGTGCCGCTCACGCCTAAGCCAGAGGTGAAGGAGTAGGTGTGCACTCCGGCGAGGCACAGTGGGCGCAGCGGTGGCCGCATCGTCATCCGCGACGCCTTGACCCAGCAGCAGCGCGGCAGCAGCAGTCGGGCTCCTCCTCCTCGTACGCCGAAGAAGGTGAAGACGGAGTACGAGGCCCTGATCAAGGCGCAAGAGATGCTCTTCGACCCCGCCGCTGATCCCAACGGCTGCCCCGGGCTGGCCGTCGTGTTGCAGGAGTCGATGAACGACATCCTGCCGCTGGACGAGGCGAAGGGCTGTGCGTGGTCCCTACAGATCACCGGGACGCCGTTCCTCGACCTCACCGCCGACGACCGCAAGGCTGGGCCTAGCGGCGTCGTCAAGAACGAGCCGACGACGCCGGCGCGACGGTCAAGGCCGAGCCGTTGGACTACATCGTCTCCGTCCGCTATCGATGTTGCCGTTAGATTAGATTTAGGATTAGTTTTTCAAATTTCGTTCAAATCTGCAAAGTTTTCTAAAGTTTGAACGGAATATATCAAATTTATGAATTTTTTATTTATAAATTTCTTTCAAAGTTTTTCAAAATTCATTTAAACTGGCTCTTTCCAGTCGTGGCCCGATACGCGCCAGTTCGTCCGGACGGCGTCAATACAGCCCGTTCAGACGCGTATCCAGATGTTGTATTTTTTTTTTGAACAGAATGCATATATTACTATAAAAGTTCCCAGTACATCATTACATGGCTCTTAAGAGAGCAAGATACAGATGTGCCTAGCTGCACATAAGAGTAAGATGGTGTACACTCATAAAGATCATGAAGAAACCGAAGATTACCGATGGAGCCAAACAGCGATCGATCATCCGTCGACAAATCGGATTCGAAAATGCCGCATCCGCAATCTCCAAGGGCCTCTGTGCTCCATACCAGTTGATGCCCCGCGGGAGGCGTATGCACTTGAGGTAAGTGAGACTTGAGCTGTAGATATCTATGAACCAACACCGAGCTCAATGTCAATATGTCCCCACTGTTAAATCTGGGGATCAGCAACAGAGATGTTGTCGTCCACCTCCGGTGAAAGAACCCGAACAGCAAGAGGACGGCTTCTTCAGCAAGATCACCATCACGCAAAGATAACATTTTGCAGCAAAAGCTCTGCAAATCCAGCTCCCTAGATACTATTGCACTGCCATTTGCATACTCAAAGACCTTCATTACAACCACACCTCCTAAGTTCGCTTCATACAGCCGCCGAACAATCAGCGACATGGAAATCGACAAGCAACAAAACATACAGTAATTCATACAAACCGCTGCCGATGATAAGCACTGGACCAATGGTGAAAATTGTTGACTTCCTTCTCCTCCACCTCTCCCATCACCATGATGGCAGCTAAAAAGGAAAAGAAAGTGAAGCCGAACCTTTGAATCTTCAGGACCAGTGTATCTGATGATACCTGCACCGGATTTACCTCGAGCAGGAGGCAAATCAAGCCTCCACCGCACAACACAGGCATCAATCCGAAGTAGTCCGACTTCCTGAAGCTTACCCTCGGCCATCACCAGGGCGGCATGAAGACGAGGATAACGGAAGGGGAAAAAACACCAGATCGGCTGTGGCAAGCACAAGGGAGACGACAACAACAGGGAGAGTTGAAGCTCAGCAGACCACACCTCAGATCCAGTGAACATAACTGCTCCAGACTCCTCTACGCTGGCCACCATGGCCAAGATAAGAAGAGAAAGAAGAACACTCTGTACGACCAGATCTGGCTTATTCAGAAATACTAGAAACCTAGCTACAGACCTATCTACAAGAACCCGGACCTCCCTCCCCCACTCCACCGGCAGCCGTGGCCACCGGCTTTGGTGAGGAGGGAGGCCGGAGCTAGCTGGAGCGGGGGTGGGCAAGGAGGAGGTCCGACCACAGGGGTCAAGTCGCCACAGGGGCAAAGCTCATGCGTTGCACAATTCAGAATAGATGTTGTATTGACTTTGTGATTGGAGATGCTCTAAGCCATGCTCTCTGACTCAAGTCTCCAGAACAACTTTTGCTTGTGGTCGTTTCCTCGTTCACCCCACTGGGCAAAAAAGCTGAATCGATTTTATGCCGGTAAGTATGAGGTCCGATTCAGGAATCAGGAGGTAGCATCCAGAAGTGACGAACAACACGTGGCAGTGGCCTCGACTTGGTGCACCCCACAACGACGTGTATCGAGCACATTGAGTTCAGGCATGCATGTGGCTTGTCAAGCAACGATGAAATTACTTGTAGTAGCTTTTGGTATTAGAAAAACATTGGCTTGGCGAGCAAGGAGCCACATATGGGCACGGCCAACGGCAGCACGTGGAAAGAACATGACAAAATCATGAAAATATAGATATTTGTAGTTGAATCATGGACTCTTTAAAGCAATATAAGTATCCCTGCTAGAGATAGAGACGGACTAGAAGATACATATCGCTACTAGACGTGTCATGTGTCAATTGGCTGGCTGGGAGGGCCACGGTGGACCGGTGTCCAACTGTTGGTCCAACCTGCGGCTGGGGGCACGTGCCTCGTGGCTGCTGCTCCTTCGTCCATGGCTTTTCGTCACGCATGCGCTGTACTACATCCAGGATGCAGAGCCGCCGCCCTGTCCTTTTGAGGCGAGCCAGACAACGGCCAGGCAGCGGCAGCAACCGCAAAGGTAAAGATAAAGGACGATGCTACACCGTGGTCGACCACGATCTAGTTTAGAGCGTGCTCAGTCCGACAACCCATATATGAAAATTTTAAACTTTCCTAAAACGGAAATACATCTTTTCACGCGCGGGTGTGAAACTCCTTGGGCATAAAGGCATGTACAATGGGGTGATGTCAAGCTTCTCTTAGAGACGTCACGTTGGATTTTTGCTTAGTTGGAGGAGAGAGAATGAGGAAAGTGAGGGTTGTCTTCTCTTAGTTAAGGGATAATCTTTTAAATATTAAGAGAAGCCTATTTAGTCCATTGTACCATATGCCTTCTCTTATTAAGTCAATTTCATACTAAATTTACTTAATTCTCATTAATTGCTAGAGATGATAATAAGAGATAACGCATTGTATGACCGATATTTATTGCTGTTTCCAAATGACGTGGAGGTATAAGAGAAGACCCGTCCTCCCTACCATTGTACATGCCCTAAAAAAGAAAAGGGAATCTCATCCACACAGTCCAGACTATGAAAGGGTAACCCAGCTGCATGCACTCCATCCACGCATTTAATTAGGAAAACCGAAAATTCAAAATGTTTTGTAGTTTAATCTTTTTATCCGATTCAAGATCCGTTTTCCCTGTTAGACTAGTCGCGACGAGATCTTTAAAATTAGATCCCATATCGATATGTTTTAACGACTTTTTTTAGGACGTAACTTTCAAACTTACATCCAATCAAAGTTACATCTAGTTTATAGAAAAAGTTACGTCCCAGCTCACAAATAAAGTTACATATAGCAAAAAAAAGTTACATCCTAGTAAGCGGAGAAAGTTACATCCAGCAAAAAGTTACATCCCAGCTAGTAGAGAATAGTTACATCCAGCAAAGTTACATTCTCCAAAGTTACATCCTAAAAAAAAGTCGTCAAAACATATTGACATGGGATCTAGTTTCGAAGATCTTGTCGGGATTAGTCCAACGGTGAAAACGGAATCTAATTTGGATAAACAATTTGAGCTAGAAAACATTTCAAAGTTTCAAAAACCGTAAATAAATGCGCAGGTGGAGGCTCTACAGTGGCACGCCATGTGAACTCGTGTTTGACCAGAACCACGTGACCTCGTGTTCCGTGCGCGGGATGTCAGATCCTGATCACGCGGAGGCGAGGAGTGAGCTCGCGATTGTCCCACAACGTGGTCAGCCACAAAGTAGAATCTGCGAAAGATAAAAGTATTGTCCTAGGGTCTTTTGTTTCCTCTCAGCGCTGAGAGTATATCTGGCCATTTCTCGGGCCGGGCAGAAAAACCAGATCCGAGCCCAGCCCGACTGTCCGGCCGTAGAAATTGGGTCCGAGCCTAGTCCGAGCCCGAAAAAGCCCGACCAGGTCGGCCTGGCCCGACTACAGCTGAAATTGTGTTTTGCCTAAGCCCGAGCCTGGCCCGACCCGACCGTCGGGCTCAAAATTCAGACACAAGCCCGGCCCGATGGCACAGTCAGGCCGGGCCTAGTCGGGCTTTTTCCCGTCGGGCCGACCGGGCCGGGCTGGCCATGGCCAAGCCTAGCAGGGAGGTTGCTTGCCTGCAAGTGTACCAATGACAAAATGTGTGAAGAACAAATTGACTATGAAAAGTGACGCAAGATTCGACATGAAATTGAGCAAATAAACCTGAAAACATATTATGTTCTTTCAATGTCCTTTTGGTACTACCTGCTGGACAAAGTTACACATATTCTGGGGAAATCAACTTAATAGACTGGACTTGGTGGCTGATGCAAGGAGGTACATGAAGCCCAAGTTTATGGAAACTTTTATGATTGTGGCCTGGAGTATTTGGAAGGAAAGAAATGATCTGGTTTTCAATGCTATACTTCCAGCTCTAGATTCTTGGAAGAATAGGTTCACTACTGATTTTAGCCTTTTGGTTCATAGGACCAAGGAAGAACTTCACAGCCACATCTCTATTCTTGTTGATCAGCTTTGAGCTCAGCTCTAACAGGATGACTTCTTAGCATCCAGTCTTGTAACTTTGTAAATATGTAAAACTTATGTTAATTTATAAAAAGAGACAGTAGGGAGTTTTGCCCTAGTGTCATAAGGTTTAAAAAAATCAAAAACATATAGGATTAGAAAGCATGACAAATCATAAAATACGAATGGGGCTGTCATCCCCCTCCTTGTTTCTCTCTCCTCCCCCGTCTCCCCTTGAGATTCTCCTTTGTCGTCTCGGCTCCTCCCTCCTGTCTTGTCGGCGGCTTTGTCGTCGGGCGACGATGGATGGGGGGAGGCCGGTCCCTTGTACAGTATAGTAGTAGTAGTTAGGGATAGCGTTTGATTCCTTGTGGCGAATAGCGTGATGTCGTCTGCTCCCGAATGGCGGCTCCGGTGTGGAGGCGCTTGTTCTTGTCGCGCAACCATGGTGGTTCGTGGGATGGGCGAGCGAATCTGCAGAAGCGTGCTCAAATAAGCTCGAAGGGGTTCGCAACGTGGTTGATCTGGTGAGTTTCCTATGCCTCCTGTGATGGCTTGGTGCTGGAGAGGGAGCGGTGGAACTACTGGACTCGGCGGTGGCTGCAACCCTGCGGGAACAGGGACGTGCGTGCCATCTGGATGCTGTAACGTCCTTTGACGGAGCTCCCAAATGGCGGCACAAGCTGGCCGTCGGCCTAGGGTGGCCCTCCGTGCTTGTCATTAGGAGCCCGAGTTTCTTATTCCTCCTTCACTAGAGGATCTACTATCTCGGTTCTGGGAACCTCTCTGGTGTCACCAAGTGGCGTAGTCCCCGGCGAAGGCGCTGGTACCAGGACCTCGAGGTCAACCGATGATGGTGGTGCAGACCAGGGACCTTATCGCTTTTTTGCTATCTTTTTAGGGTCATGTTTGTAAAAGCAAAGGGTTGTGTTGTAATTTTATTATCTGTTGGGGTCCTTCTTGTAATCAAGTACGCACCGCGTGACTAATGCAGTTCCAGGTCTTCAACCCTGTTTTCGTTCAAAAAAATCATAATAGACAACGAACCATACATATACTCTTAAGATATTCGACACGACCAACACGAAGTAGTATAAAAGACCAACGTTAGAGCATCATTGATTTGTGTGTCGAACACACACACAAAAAAAAAACCTGTCCCAATGCGGTCTCCAAAAGACCCCACACGAAAAAATTCCATTCCCATATAGACCCACTAGTCAGCCAAACATGTCATTCTCACTGTGTTTCTCTCTCCATGGACATGCAATCTACCTAAAAAGAAAAAAACAGGATAGAAGATTGGGAGAGTTTTTCTTTAGATCATCTGGGGACAATTCCCTCGGCTCCATTTCATAGAAAATGAAACAATCAGTCTCATTCAAACAGAAATGAAACACCTAGATCTACCAGAGTAGTTCTTGAATCCAGGCTAGCCCAAAGTTAGAGTTTTCTGGCTTACAAAAGTGCACGAGGCTAGCCACCGCTAGGCCTCAGCAAGGCTACACTACCACACACTCACATCTAGAGCACCACATGAATCGACTTGCTCTCCTCTAGGTGGGCTCGAAGGTACGCCAGTGAAGCTCGTCCCCCATGAGTAGCAGTCGAGACACCTTCCTTCCACGAAGATCCCCAAGCAAAATCCGTGCACTTCACCTTTCTAGCAAAGCCAAAGGCGCCTTCAAGCTGGCGATTAGCTTTTCCACGAACTGCACAAGTTTTCCCTGCTCCAGATCCTTGAAAGGTTTTTGACAGTTTTCCAGGTATGTCAACACTAGACGCCACACCTATTTCATGGAAATCCAAGAGGCTCTATTAAAATCTAAGGAGTTTTTGTTATTCTAGATACCCCAGAGTACAGCATAAGAAACTACATTGAAATGCAGAAACCTCTTATTACAAAGCCATTGATATGTCTCAAACGTATCTATAATTTTTGAGTGATCCATGCTACTTTTGTGATATTGTCACATGTTTTTACTGTTATTTATATTATTTTTATGCTTTTTGTCGGACTAACCTATTGACAAGATGCCCAGTGCCAGTTCCCTGTTTATGCTGTCTTTTTGTTTCAGAAATTTACTTCTGGAAATATTCTCGAAATTGGACGAAAATTTACGGGGATTATTTTTACGCCAAGACGAAGACGGAGTCTGAAGGGCAGCCTCGGAGGCAACCCACAGGGCACACGCGGGTAGCTGCCGCGGCCCAGGGGGACCCGCGGGTGGGGCCCGCCCCTGCCCTGTGGGCACCTCCTCGGGCCCCTCCGACTCCTATAAAATCACAATTAACCTAAAAACGTCGAGGCGGTGATTATTTTCCAGAAACTCGACCCCGACGCGCCGTCACCGAAAACCCTAGTTCGGGGTCCAATCTGAAGCTGATCCCAGCACTCTGCCAGAGGGGAGATCGATCCCGGAGGGCTCTTCATCGACATTCCTTCCTCCGGTATGATTTGTGAGTAGTCTCACCTTGGACCACGGGTCCATGGCAGTAGCTAGATGGTAGTCTCTCTCTCTTGTGCTTCATGTCTTATGATCTTGTGAGCTGCCTAACATGATCAAGATCGATTATTGTAATGCTATGTGATGTGTTTGCTGGGATCCGATGGATTATGAAGTTATGTTCAGATTGTGCATGATTCTTATATGAGTAATTTATGTTCTTGCATGCTCTCCGATGTGCGTAGTTACTTTGGCCAAGTGATTGTGTGTATCTCCAAGAGAGGGTATTTATGTTAGATAGTGGGTTCATGCCCCCTTTTGTTCCTGGGCACGAGTGACAGAAACGTCTAAGGGTGAGGGTGTGCTGTTGCTACTAAGGGTAAAACAGCGATGTTAATGTCTATTTTGATATTAGTATTGCTTACTTCATGCACTTTACTTAATGCAATTGTCTGTTGCTTGCAACTTAATACCGTTGGGTGACAGGCTGGATAGCGATCCCACGGTGGACTATTTAGACAAAGACGCAGTTGGACTCAACGGTCTTTGTTCCTTGTCGTGATGCCTCCATAAATATTATCATGTCCTTTTTGTCATAGCTAAATTGGGTTTGTGTCATGATCTTGTCAATTGCCTAGCTGTAATTCGTTCACCCATCACATGCATATTTTATTTACTTGAGAGACTCCACTAGTGAACCCTACCCCCGGTCCATCTTTTTACATTGTTTTCAACCTCATTTACTTGCTTTTAATCATCATTACTCCTCTGGTCACTTTTCATATTTTATCTATTTCATCATACAATTAACCGCTTTGTGTTCTACGAGACCGGAGAGATTGACAACCTCTCCGCCGTTGGGGGCAAAGTATTTTGGTTGAGTGTGTGCAGGTCCACGTCTGTTGAAGGTTAAGCGCCAGAGATCTTCAACATTCACCTCGTTGTTGATTTCAAAGTCCTACTGGTTCGATAAACCTCAGTTTTTTAATTGAGGGAAAACTGCTACTAGCTACAATTCCGCCTTCGCTTGGGGCACCACCCAACTTATCAATATCCACCATTATCCATCTAGTTGCAATAGATTCAAAGTTATTGACATGGATACCAAATACTTCGAACACCATGCCCCATAAATGTCTAGAGACTAAGCATTCAAAGAAGAGATGTTTAACAGTCTCCACTTCTTTACAAAGATTACACTCTAAAGGTTTTACTATGCCCCTTATTCTCATATTATCTCTAGTCATGATTTTGTTTTGTGAAAGAGCCACAAGAAAACCTGGACCCTAGGAGGGATTTTCAACTGCCAGACAACTGGGAGATAAATATGTTGGATCCCTCTAAAATTAACTATTGAATACATTGACTTCGAGGAGTACACCCCATTCGACTCATATTGCCAAACTAGCTGATCATCCTCCCAGAGAAGTTTACACTTCTAATGATAGACAACAGCTCCTGCCATTGAACCATCATTGCATCAGTAAACGTCCTCCTAAAAGTGCATCTCAAGTGAGTCTCATCCCAGAGCCCGTGAATTGTTTTTGTCTGTTGGTTACAAACAAAATAAATATCCCAGAATTAGGTAGCTAAGCGGGAGTTCCCGAACCAGACATCCTTCCAAAATTTGAATGAAAAGCCATTACCTACATGCCACCTATAGGCCATTTTAACTGCATTTGCCGCCCACATCACACCCTTCCAGAAAACTGAAGGATTGACTTCATGGCAGCAGAGAATGTTGGGGGTTCCTAGTATTATACTTAGAATCTATGACTTTCTTCAACAGTGAACCCTCTCCTTGGATATACCTTTTAATCCATGAGCCTAACAAGCTAAGGTTTAGGTCTTGCAGGTTTGGAATGCCTAAACCTCCAAACTGTTTTTTCATACAAATGGACGTCCAATTAGCTAGATGAATTTCATGGTTACCCTCTTCATCATTCCACATAAAATTTGCCATCAGCGTGTTAATCATCTGCAGGGCCCATTTTGGGAATTTGAAGAAGGGTAACAAATAAATGGGGATGCTGGCTAGGCAAGCTTGAATCAACACTATTTTAGCTGTAGAGGACAAGAGTTTTCCCCTCCAACTAGCAATTCTATTAATAATACTTTCTATCAGAGGTGCTAGGTCCTCCTTTCTAAGTCTATCAAAGTGAAGGGGAATCCCTAAGTATTTAACTGGAAAGTCCCCTACTACACACTGAAATATGTCAACAAAAGGTTGGGTTTCCTCCCTATTCATATTGATCGGAATAAGTTCACTTTTATGATAGTTGATCCTCATTCCAGAGATTTGTTCAAACTAGGTGAGGATCAATTTCATGTTAATAGCAGATTTAGAGTTTTTCTCCATAAAAAGCAAAGTATCTTCTGCAGACACACTACTCCCCTAGGGTTAAAAGAAGGACAAAGACCCTTTTATCAAACCCTGTTTACTACACCTAATAAGCATTTTAGAGAAAACATCTACCACTATATTAGACATGATAGGGGCAACTGGATCACCTTGTCTCAACCTTTTTCCTGTCAGAAAAAATCACTGTCAGTGTCATTAATTTTGACTCCTACTAATCCTCTGGACAACCTGTCTAATTAATCTAACAAACAAAGGACTAAAGCCTCTGAGTTTTAGTACTTCAAACATGTCTTTTCATAATCTATCTTCAGGGCTAAACCCTGTTCACCAGATCTATGAACTTCATGAATAACTTCATGAGCTGTAACCACACTCTCTAAAATAAATCTTTCCTACTTGATCAGATATTCATCCGGTCACCCCGCAAAGCTGTCGTGTTAGACGACGGATAAAAATTGGGGTGCGCAGGTGGAGATGGTCTTAAACAACCACAACCGCACAGGAGATACCACATATTCGAGTGGCCGCAGAAGAACCACCTCTGCCTTGCCTAGGCGCCACCTACAGGCAATATCTCTGCGGGGGGGGGGAAAGATGAAGTCGGCACTGACGTCAAGGAGTACCATCTCCATCCGTTCACAGAACATTTTGCAGGGGAGACAGCAGAGGTTCATTGAACCACGCGACCACTCCGCGGTCACAATCTTGCCCATTACGCTTTCCACGTAGCAGTACCTACCTACAGGCTACAGCCGCTTCGTCCTCATCACACAAATCGCACGTGCTCTCTCGGATCCAATCGGACGTCACCTGTCGACGCAGAAAAAACCCATCGACGGCTGCAAGGGTCGGTAGCCGCGCGACCACCCATCGCGACGCCTTCTCATCATCATAGCCGCCGCCGACCCCAAATCCCCATCCAGCTACCACCTTTTGACTCTTTTCCCGATCAACACCTTCGCCGGAAGCTTCTCCTCCTCCGGTCGGTGTCCGGACCTCCCTATTTATCCCCCTTGGCACCCCCGTGCACACACCATTGCCCAACACCCACTTCCACACTCCTCACCACTTACAGGTACAGGCGTACAGCAGCAACAGCAACCCACCAAACCGGAAAGAATCTCAATGTCGATGGCGGCGGAGCGGCGCCGGGACGCGGAGGCGGAGCTGAACCTACCTCCGGGGTTCCGGTTCCACCCGACGGACGAGGAGCTGGTGGCGCACTACCTCTGCGCGCGCGCCGCCGGCCGGGCCGCGCCGGTGCCCATCATCGCCGAGGTCGACCTCTACCGGTTCGACCCGTGGGAGCTCCCCTCCAGGGCGCTCTTCGGCGCCCGGGAGTGGTACTTCTTCACGCCGCGGGACCGCAAGTACCCCAACGGCTCCAGGCCCAACAGGGCCGCCGGGGCGGGGTACTGGAAGGCCACGGGCGCCGACAAGCCCGTCGTGCACGCGGGGAGGACGGCCGGGATCAAGAAGGCGCTGGTGTTCTACAGCGGGAAGCCGCCAAGAGGGGTCAAGACGGACTGGATCATGCACGAGTACCGCCTCACTGACACATCCGGAAGCGCCGCCAACGCCAAGAAGAAGAAGGACGGATCGCTCAGGCTCGACGACTGGGTGCTCTGCCGACTCTACAACAAGAGGAACGAATGGGAGAAGATGCAGCAGGACAAGGCGGCGGCTAAGGCTGCGGCTAAGGCGTCGGAGTCGGTCTCGTGGGGGGAGACGAGGACGCCGGAGTCGGAGATCGACAACGACCCGTTCCCGGAGCTGCTGCAGGACTCGCTGCCGACAGACGCGATACTGCCCAAGGAGGAGGTGCAGGAGGAGCTGGATAACGACTGGCTCATGGGGATCAACCTCGACGACCTGCAGCTGCCCCTGCCCTGGGACGACTCCTACGCCGCCTCCTTCCCGTCCCCGGTCGCCGCGATGAAGATGGAGCAGGACCTCAGCCCATTCTTCTGAGCTCTGACTCTCGTGTGCCGCGTAACTGTAGATAGTTCAGACTTGTTCAGGATTCAGACAAGACATTCTTTCGTTTCTGTTTAATTTTCTTTTTTTCTTCCTATTCTTAGTTTTGTGTTTGTTAGAGATGGTTTGATTGATGACAATACACCCCCGTGTTAATTTAACTCTTGAAATGAGACGAATATTAATCGAGCCTTAGATAATATACTACTAGTACTCATTGCATTTCTGAAAAAGAGAAGTTAAGAGGATTTTTTTTTTTTGACAGAGAAATGTTAAGAGGTTGTAAACGCTGTCCAGAGAACATTGAGACTAGCAGGTGCTCCGTCAATGACTTGGAATTGGGATTTGAATTTCGTGCACCTTGCGCACCCCCCATCAGATACTCCTAGGTGGGAAAGAACAAAAATAATTTCGGGATTCTTTTATGTTGGTTTGAGAATAATCTTAGGTTCTTCTCGGCCGAACTGAGCTGAAGCTCGGGCGAGGTTTCTCCGAGCCTCCAAGGTACAACACCTTTGATGTGTTAAAAAACAGGTTTGACATTTTGTTAAGGAAAACAACATTTTGAGATGGTTTGACATACCTAATTTGTGTGTGGTGCTTGCATCTGCATGGGTCCCTCTCAGGTGAAAGTTACCAAGCTCCCATGAGCCCCCCTTTAGACTTGCTCGGCTGGGTGCTATTATCTGAAGCTGGCCTTAATTTTGGGAAATTCATATTGGTCCCGAGCTCACGAGTTCTTATATTTTTCATTTTTTTTAGAGACAAACATAACATTCGTACGAAGTTCCGGAATGAAATGACACTTTCTGAAAAACTTATATATGTTCATCTCTAAAAATTTCAGATTTTTTAATAATGTTTTACTTCTTTTTCTGAAAATATCAGGAGAATGTGAGATCTAGAGTCAAAAAGCCTCTCCCAAATTTTGGTAGTACTTCCAAATGGTACTTCGTATGTGGGCTTCAAATCATGGTTGTGATAAATTATGTGAGCCTGAAAATAAATCTGTGGGCTTGAATTCACGTGGGCTTTGATCTGTTTGACCATTTCTATGTCAAATATGATCCAATAATCACACCCGTTAGGTGGGCTCTTCTTGAGGTCTCGGCTAGATTAGATGGATAGTGTGCTGCCATGTTGCTTATCTTAGTTGGAAAGTCATTGTTGGCTTCGGTTGGCTCTGAAATGGATCATCTATTGTTGCCTTCTTGCGTGATGATTATGATCCAAATGACCTATTTGACCCAATATGACCCAATTGATCCAATCATCCTTAAAGTTGCCTTAGATGAGGATTATCTCTCTAATCACCTTTGGAGATCAAGACTAGTTCTTGATTTTCATAGGCTAGAGCCAAAACCAGACATTCCTGACAAGAAAGGTGAATAAAAACATTCTAACCCTATCCAACATTTTTATTTATCTTTGTGTTTATTTTGCAGGTGTAAAGAAATGGAGATGAAGATCAAGATCTAGTTTAGGTTATTCTTTTAGTTTTTCTTCATGTAGCCTTCTTTATAATTCTTGTGGGTATTTGTCAATTACAATAATTATTGCTCATATATTCTTAAAGTTAATAAATAATGCTTGCAGTTAATTCTTATTTTAATAATTTATTTCTCAATGATATAAGTTATTGAACATTATTTGTTTTGATATTCATATTTCAATTCCAACTCTATTCTTGTATTGTAGTGTGATGATTGTAATCTTTGTGATGTTCATATTCATATTGTTCCAACAATCCAAATTTTTAAAAGTTCATGTAGAAATCCATCGCACACATCTCAATGATCTAACACTAGTTCATCGATTAGAGTGAAACTTCGATCACTTTTTAAACTTTTGTTTTTTAGATGCATGATTACAAGATGCACAATTCTAAATTCTACCCTCGCTAGACCTAAAACTATGAGACCTGAAAATACTTTCAAGTTAACATTGCGAAACTGTTGATTTATTCGTTACTTTGCAATTGATACTATTATCCAAACTTCAACCACTCATCAAACTCTTAAGTTATTCCAAGCGTGTGTGTGGTTGAGAGTGAAGCCTTGACTGCTACAGTCTTATTAGTATTCATTGGCTACCATCACGTGAAAGTGCATGGTCGCCCCCGTGCATGGTTTTGGTAATTAATGACAATCTCTATGGACTAATATTTGCATTGAGCTATATTTGTAGGTTGTCCATTTGTTTGCTTGTTCTCCATTTGTTGGAGTCAAGGTTAAGGGAAGAAGAAAAGTTTGTGTTGATCAAGGCTTTGTGCGGGTTGATCATCACTCAAGGCCAAGTGAAGATATGCCGAAGAGAGCGTCTCCCATCTTGGTGTATGGGGGAGCATCAAGTGAATCTTCACCGAAGCGCAATCGAGGAAGGTGGTGCGTCTTGAGGAGATGAAGATCGTCTTCATCGACCTCAAGTGGTTTAAGCGCAAGGCAAAGGTATGATCTTGATAGGGTTTCTATTTTACCGGTCTCATGGTGTTTAGTGAGAGACCGGGTTATAGGATAGATAGCCGTACTATCAAGAGGGGCTCTCGACCGGATATCGTGATCGTATCGTCGTGGAGAGCACAAGCCTTTGCATCCATGCAATCATCTTTATTGGTTCTTATTTGTCTCTAATCGTGGTGTGGTTTTGGTGCTTGTCATTCTCGTCATGACAAAGCTAAGTTCAAAGGTAGCTTTTGTCGTCCTCTTTCCAACAAAATTGGTTTTATTTCATTCGGACTTCATTTGCAAAAGTTTCGGCATTTCCGGTTTCCAAAATAGAGGTTTAACCTTTCCCCATTTGGTTTTATAATATTTTCTTGGACTATGATGTTTCTCTGCATAATCTTGTTGTGCTCGTTGTGACGATTCCAACGAGTCCAAGATTACCGAAAACGGAGTTCGTGGGTGAAAGTTATTGCATTTCCGATTTGCAAATGGGAGTTTTTACCTTTCCCCATTTATCTTTATATTATATTCTTGGACTATGATGTTTCCCTGCATACTCTTGTAGTGCTCGTTGTGACGATTCCAACGAGTCCAAGAATACCGAAAACGGAGTTCGTATGTGAAAGTTATTGCGTTTTTGGTTCGGTCGATTTTTCAAAACAGAAAAATCAAAAGAGAAAAAGGGGGGGGGGGGGCGAAGCAGCCAGGCCAGCCATTTGGCCAGCCATGATGGCCGGGCACAAACAGAGGATGGCCAGCCATTTGGCCAGCATGGCCGGCCTCCCCTGTCCAGCCTCGCGAAAATGCCCCAACGGCTAGTTTTGGCCTCCCTTTTAAGTGGTCTTCTTCCCCATTTGGTCTCCAACTTTTGGCCATCATTTGAGCTCTTCTTTCCTCCATTGTTTCCATCTCTCTTGAGCTTTAGATCTCTCAATCCCTCAAATATTTCTTGCTACTTTTTGAGGGAAAAAGAGAGAGGAGGTTTAGATCCACGTTTCCACCGATCAATTTCTTCTCTAAGTGAGGGGAACTCTTTGGATCTAAATCTTGGGGTTGCTTTGTGTTCATCCCCTTTGTTCTTCCTCTTTTATTCCCCCCAAAGCATTTGTTGCTTGGTTGGAATTTGGGAGTGAAGGACTTGACCACATTGTGTGTTCTTGCCTCTTGCATTTGTTGCATCAGGTTGCTGTCCCTACGGTGATACGTGAAGATCAACGTTGAGAAGCTTGTTACTCTTGGGTGCATTGTGTTCCCAAGAGCTTGTGCCTCTTGGGTACATCGTGTACCCTAGACGGTTGGAGGTGCCGCGAAGACTTCGAGTTGTGAAGCTTCGGCACGATTTGGGAGCCCCCAATTGAGTTGTGGGTGTGTGCCCCAAAAGTTGTAAGGGCTCCGGAATCCGCCCCGAAGGATTCCGATAGTGGAAGGTGAACCAAACCTTTGGATGCGGTTCATCGGAGAATAGGGTGAGGCCTTTGTGGCATCTTGAGTAGGCCTTTTGTGGCGAGCTCACACCCCTCCAACGAGATGTACTCCCTTAATAAGGAGGAACTCGGGAATAAATCCTCGTCTCCGCGTGCCTCGGTTATTTCTATACCCGAGCTTTTACTTATGCACTTTACATTGTGATAGCCTTCGTGCTTGAAGTTTATTTCTAGCTATCACCTTGTTGCTTGCCTTGTTTAGCATAAGTTGTTGGTTCACTTTAGGTAAACCTAGAATTTTAGGTTGTTGGCTTGTTAATTTAAACACCTAGTTTTATTCCGCAATTATCAAGCCCCTAAATAGAAAAAGTTTTAATCGCCTATTCACCCCCCCTCTAGGCGACATCCGGGCATAGCTTGTTCTTTCATCACGTCAGATGCAAATTAGGGTAAAAATACTTCTCGATGAAGACTGTCTCGATCCGCTACACTTGCAGGTATCAATTGGTGAGGCGCCCTCGTGTACTCTACCTGCTGCCACACCACACCAGTCCAAGGAGGCTCCTCACTCATTTCTTTTTGCCAACATCTTCTCCGACAACTAGGTAAAATACCTAGAGTCCAAGTTTCATACTATAAGCATCCTATAGCTACATCAAGCTCATACTACAATGTGTGCAACTATCCCAAGTGCACACTGACTCGACGGTCTCTTGATACAACAGGCTCCACATTCACCATGTCAAGCTCTACACAAAGTTCTCCACTTCCACAAAGGCACGAGAAACTCCATATCCCATGACAAGGGCTCCAGCTAGGGCACAACAACTACATGTGAATCTTTTCCTTGAGACTTGTCCACTTGACACTACTAAGAATGGAATGCTACCTACCTTGTGCATGGATTCCTTATGTGCTCAGGTGTGAAGGATCAACGAAGAGAAGCAAGATTGTCTAAGCTCCAAGCCCACCCGGAGGTACCGAACATCTTATCTAGAACCATCGGACCCGAGAAAGAGAAGTTTAAAATCCAACACCCCTCTAGAGCCTCTCGACATCCGAAAGCACCAGTACACCCTCTCGACACCAATCTTCCTCCTTAACTATCAACTTATACCTTGAAACCACCAGGCTAGCTGTGACTGATCTCCACTTCGTAGCTACCGTGTCTTACCGTTCGGAACCTCCAGACACGTTTCGTGAGAGCAAATTAAGTCGCCCCCATAGGCTTGTAAGTGGCTTTGGCCCACCAAAATCTAGGGTTAAGGGGTAGTCCCCAATTAATTCTACAAATGAGTGCGCGTGACAGATGACCTATGCATCACACTAGATGGATTATGATGGTGTCAAGGTATGATGATAGCATTAAAAAAATTATGCTTAAACTGTCTTAGCTTTACATTATGTTTTTTCTTATACTACGAGGGTTGTATGGGCTGTTTCTTAAAAATGGTAGGGTTTTAATATCTGCCAGCTTTGAGCTGTTTTTCTTTTTTGGCAAAGACTTTAAGCTGGTTGAGGAAGTATATTCTCAGGGGACATGAGAAAGGGCAGTAGCTCCTGGGCCTTTTGCCGGTGACTTGAGCAGACTCTCTTTAAGCGGCAGCTCTTGCAGGCTGTGCACCCCCAAAGCAGCATTTCTACCACCTCACATCCACACCCTCCTCTTTCAGTTTCCTCTTCTGGGCCCCCCTCTCTCTATCATCAAACCCTCCTCCCACTGGAAGCATAAAACCTCTCTCTAGCAAAGCTCTCTCTCCCTCTTGGTCCGGCCGCCACCATGTCAGGGCTCTACAGCCAGGGTTTCTCCCCTGCAAGAACCGCCTCGCCCCAGATTAGGGGCAACCCTGACCATGATAGGTACAGCGCCGCCAGGGATTTGTTCTCCTGGTGCTTGTTGATGATTCTTGATCCAGAGGTTGCTCTCTGTTCCCCTTGGTTTCCCTTTTCGATTGATGCAATTCTAGGCTTCTTTGCAGTCAGTACCTGGCTGAGCTTCTCGCCGAGCATCAAAAGCTTGGGCCCTTCATGCAGGTGCTGCCCGTGTGCAGCCGGCTGTTGAATCAAGGTGAGATCTTTTCTTACCTCATGAATTAATCGTTTTTTATTTTTTTGCTTGTGAGAAAGTGGGGGCTCTGTTTTTAATGGAGAAACCGCATGACCCCCAATGCTTGGATGGCTGCCGATTTCTCTTTAGCTCGTGTGATTGAGCGGTGGTCTATCTGATGTTTGGGTAGACTGGACTAGTTGCCCTCTTGATTTGTCTTGCCATGTTCTGTTCACAAGAGAGATGAGATAATTTGTGAATTTGTACTAGTATATAGAAAGGTGGTCAAGCTTTACTTCCTTTTTTGGGTTATACCATTTGATTTGCCATTAAAATATATAGATGTTTTGTTTTTTTGGGTCTTGTGCTGAGTGAGATGCTCACTTGAGAAGTTATCTTGACATCAGTAACCAGAAGAAGCGAGAGACAGTGGAAGTGGTGCTTGTATTTTTTCACCGCATCATCATCAGACAGCAGTGTGCCTGTTCCGGATACGTGCGACTATATCAGAAGTTTTGCGCTGTACCATGTATTCTTGATTATTGGCATGCTGGATACTGGAAGTGTGTTGAACTTTGATTCACTAGGAAACTGGATACACGCTTTTAAGATTCTCTATTGTTTATCACATGAGAGCTTTAACTAGGAAACTATTCTCTTTACAACAGAATTTTTTTCGATTCAAGACTAAAATAAGTTGCCTTGACCTGTATCATGTTTGTTGGATAACCATATACTAATTAGTTAGAATTAAAAAAAAGTACTACACTTACAGGGATCCACATTTGATAGGCCGATGTGGAAAGTCCATCAGACCAGTTTACTGTCTTGATCTTGTTGTTTGGTTACAAATATTGCAGTTTAGCTTATTTATTAGTTTGATAATACGGTTCTTGCAAATGTTAATTGGCACCCAATTGGTCACCTCACCTTTTATGGTTTATGTGGTAAGCAGCTTTACGTGTGGCTGTTCACAATACTTACACCTATTTTGCGGCAAAGCAATGTAGCAATTTTATCTTTCTTCCATGTATATGGCATGGAACATTAAGCAAGTGTGTACAAACATCAATGCTTCTTTTATCATGTATGGGGTTTGGAAGGTCTGCCCCTTTATTTATTATAAAGCCTAGCGTATGGTTTAAACAACAGTCTATAGCCATTTATAGCCTGCCTAATCATGTGTTCAGTTCTAACCTTTCAATGTGACAATTTTTTGACTATCAAAACTGCAAAGGTACTCTTCCTTCCATACTACATTTTTACATGGCTTGGGTGGCCGTTTTCTTAATCTTGATGTAAAACCATGCAGAAGGAACTGCACGTACTGTGATATAGCAGGATTTGAAAATAGGGACAAGGCATCCTTATAGAAACTTTGACCATCAGATATCCTCAGCTGTGTCGTTCTTACATTGTACCACATATCACGCTAAACTCGTGCAGTGCTACTTGTGGGAAAGGCTCCCTTTCGTTTCAAGTCTTAGAAATGAATTATGTTGGCTTCTTTTAAATTTCAAAGTGATGGACTCAACTGTCACAATATATTTGTCACTACATGATCAAGATGATCTTAATTTACCACTGATTCTAAAAGGCGTATATTTCATCATGTAAATGTTTCTCATAAAGCACTTACAACTTGATTACGGCTAATTTTTAATGCTGACATTTCATAGCAAAATACAAATTCCCATTCTGAGCAATAATGCTGATTGTTACTCCTCTTCTTACCTTTGTCTTATTTAGAAATCATGCGTGTATCAAGCATGGCCCACGACCATGGGTTCAGCGATTTCGACAGGCGTCGATATAGAAGTCCTAGTCCTATGTCTTCACCAATCATGCGACCTAATCTACATGGCAATGGATTTGGTCCCTGGAATGGGCTACACCAAGAGGTTGGCATAATAAATTAATTTCTAAAAAAACTACCTTCTGTACATATTATAATCACTCAAGAACCTTCTTTTGCTGCTAAATATATTTAGTAATCAACATTTTCTTTTAAGGTTGGTAATCAACATGAATAGATGTATTCTATTGTGTCTTATCAAAAATAGTAATTTGCTTTTGATATATAACAGAGGGTAGGCTTTCCTCCTCCTGGAACAAGTATGGATTGGCAAGGAGCACCTCCAAGTCCTGGCTCATATATCGTCAAGAAGATTGTGCGCATGGAGGTTCCAGTTGATGCTTACCCTAATGTATGCCTTCTGCAACTTGTTCAATCCTTCAGCACAGTAGACGTTTCTAATCTGTTGTGTTTTCACTGTCCTCCAGTTCAATTTTGTTGGGCGCATTCTAGGACCAAGGGGCAATTCTCTTAAGCGGGTTGAAGCATCAAGTGGCTGCCGTGTTTTCATTAGAGGGAAAGGTTCCATTAAAGATACAGAAAAGGTGACAAATAATTGTACCACTCAATTACTTCGCACTATACTTGTGTAACTTATGTTATATTTATTTACTTAACTTTTGTATCTTGTTAGGCCAAGAAGCTTCTTTGTTATGTTTACTTAACTTCCTTTATGGAACTATTGGACCCTCCTCTATAGCTTTATTACTCCACCATAAATCCTAATTATCCACTGTTGAAACTTATATTCCCATTTTATCTAGTTTATAATATTTCTTAAGTTTGGATCAGAAATTTTAACATATAAAATGAAAAGCTGAAAGTACCTAGTTCTGAACTATTTTTCTTCACTTGCATGGACGATTGTAGGTGCTTTTCAAGGCAGATGTTATAGTGCATTCTTAGTAGTATGCTTTAGTATTTTACCAAATATTGTTGTTTGCTTGGTACGATTACAAACGCTTGTAGGTGATCGTACATAGTGCACTAAGCTGACATTGCCAGTCCCTCCAACCCTACCCACACACAGACCCACATGCTCACCCTCTTGGGTTTTTTCATAAAGAAGGGGAGTTTGAAATCTTAATACCATAGTGTTTACTCTGCAAGTTTTGGGTGGTCATTCCTAGATTCATGGTAGATGTTCATGCATAGCGATTTGTGAATATTAATTATTATCTAAATCTACTAGAGTCCTCATAAAAAATTGCATCTGTTTTCTGTGGTTTAACATTAGTAAAATTGAGTAGTGTATTTACTACAGTATGTTCAGTTGTGCACAAATCCACATCTTGTTCTAAACATCAATTTATTTTGTTTTAGGAGATTATGATATGCGAGAATGAATTTCTCACATCCACATGTCAGATGTCACATATATCCCTATAACATTTGTTCGGCATGGTGCTGTATCTTTTCTTTTGGAAACCAGTCTTCCCTCGTTAATGGTGTTACAACAATATTCTGATATCAAAAGAAGCTTTCCCCCATCTTTTATTTTATCTTGATTAATCATAGACACACAACATCCCTCGTTCCATTTACATGTTTTTTCTGATTTTCCCTCCTATAATACTAAATTGCACAATCTGGGTTTTGGTTTCTTTAGGAGGAGAAGCTAAAAGGCAAACCTGGCTATGAGCATCTGAATGATCCACTGCATGTGTTAATTGAGGCTGAATTACCAGCCAATATCATTGATGCAAGATTGAGACAAGCACAAGAAATCATGGAAGAACTGCTAAGGCCAGTGGTAAGTGTACCTTAAATTCTGCAGCAATATTACGTGGCTTCATTTATTATTTTATTCTCATATTTGGATAGTGCCACTTCAGTATTTATAATTTAAATGTAACCATGGGGTTCACATTATGAAAAGTATCATTTTAAAAAGTATTAGGTGGTAAATTTAGAGGCAATGTTATCAGTTTCCCATTAGTTAGCTTTCTATCAGTTTGCCCATGACTTTTGGTGAAGGCAATAGCATTTTACGTCTACCATGTTTGTTGGTGTATGCTACTGTTTACACCTCTAGGACATGTAGTAGAATATAGGGCCACTTCCACCACAAGTATGAGCGACGGTTCAGGGTGCATCTGGGAAAGTTGTGACATCCCACACTTGCCCACATCTGCCCGCGCTGCACTACATGGGAGTATGTTGCACCCGCCAACTAATGAAGTGGTTGTGCGGTGCTGCGGCAGGCCACATGACAGACATAACTGGGCAGTGGATATGACAAAGCGAAGACTAGATAGCAATTACACGTATCATTTGTGCACTGCAAAATGTTGCATCAATTCAGTTTTTCCTTTTGGCGGCTACAAAGAGATCGAGGTTTGCACATGCACAAACCACTGGATATGTATACATGCACGAGTTCTCCTTTCAGTACATGCCTCGAACTGACGGAGATTAAGAAAAATCTTACCTGGTAAAATGATATATAAATAAATCGAATCCCAGTGTTCACATTACATACAAGGGGGCTTGTTCGGTAGTAAAATTCGTGGATTTATCTCTGGCCTCCATTAACTCTAACATGTGGTTCGGGAACGCACGCGTATAAGGGTGTCCCTGTGTGGTAGTGACATAGTGTTTGTCGAAAAACCAAATACATTATGATTTAAGGAATCCCCAAAATCATTTAAGTACTTAAAGTGCTTTGTTGCAGCAAAATATATCAGGTGAATACTTGGGTGTATTCAAGAGTAAGTTTGATTTGTCAATTTGTGGCACTACATAAGTCAGATAAGTGGGCTAGATGGGGGCTGAGCAGATGATCCGCTAGTCCCATGTAAATTCTGTTTTCGCTTGCCGGCGTCTACTTATTATGTTTTGCGGGATGGATTCCACGGCTTCATGGACGTCCAGCACCGTGGTCGTGATATTATGTGTAGAGAACTTTAAAGAAACACCTCCTACTCCTGGTGCAACATAAATTGCCTACTTGCAGCTAACACGAACCTTAAAATTGTTGTTTACGGTTTAACTTTGTAATCGTTTGTCTAGATCCTATGCAAAAAATAATAATAACTAAAACCTATTGTTGTAGTAAACAATTTAGTAGAATATGCAACTTGTTTTTAAAATGCAAAGTGTATACACAAAGAGGAAGTAAGGTGTGATGTTATGCATGATGAAGCACAAGAGAAACTGGTAGCTGGTGTGGAGGAACAGTGAGATGGCATGGATTGAACAAGTCGGGTTTCTAGATTCGCAGAACATGGTACACCATCAGTTTAATTTGGAAGGAGAATTGGTGTTTCACAAAGTGAAATTTTCACAGAAAGCATGGAACTGAGGAAAAGCATAAAATTGAAATACATTTGCAAGCATATTCTAGTAATAAACAGACCAGATACATCATTGAATGCTTCAGTTTATTGTCAGAAATGATTTCTTTGATCGCTGCTAGGGAAAAAAACGTAGTCATGTAGAATATGGTACATCTAGGTCATGGTGAGCGGTACTCTACAATCTACCTTTTCCTCCCTCTGTATAGTTTGTGCAACATGCTTGGAATTACACCCAGGTCGATGAGTAAGGTATGCAAGGGTTATGGTGAATATAATATATGTTGGTAAATGTGGAGACGATGTCGGTGGCCAAAGGATGAGAGGGCCATCGTAACTGATGCTAGATCTTTCCTACTGGCCACTATACCTTCAGGCATCTAGTCAGGAAAAAGTAGGCTTATTTGGTGCCATAGAATTATTTTGTTTTTATCTCATATGCTAGCTTTGTTCATTTTCTTAGATTATCTTCTGCTGGCGCTGTGTTTGTGCAAAGTAATTTGTACCTTCCTATCTTATTAAAGGATCTGCTTACAGTGAATAACGTGGATATATGCCTTGCATCCGTAAACTGATTCTTGATTATTGGTTTCCATGTAGGACGAATCACAAGATTTCTATAAAAGGCAACAATTGAGGGAACTGGCGGTGCTGAATTCTACCCTGAGAGAGGATAGCCCTCACCCCGGAAGCATCTCTCCATTCAGCAACGGTGGCATGAAACGTGCTAAACCGAGCCAGTAGAGAAGCTATTGCTTCACCTTACATGATGCCGGGCCAAGGGGCCTTATGCCCCTCTCTAGGGCATGCATTGCCGTCAGGCTCGCATCGTTGTTCGCTGGGCAGTTGTGTAACAAAGAGTGAGCTTATGCTGGAAATCCAGAATTGAGTTGGGGGCTCTCCTTCAGGTAAGGAGAAACCGGTGCCTGTTAAAATGTCCCAGTCTTCTGGTGGAAAGCCAGCTCTGTTGTTGTAAGGTCAGGAGTCATTGACTGTTAACCCTAGTAGCTTGCTATGCTAAGGATAGGAGAGATTTGAGAAGTTTGGGGACTTGAATTTTTAATTTAGACGTTTAATTAATTATTTAGTTTGTATTATATCTCTTTTAACATCATGGAGTTGCAGACCTTAATTCTGATATGTGGATTCAGAGTGTTCTGCATTCATGCTAAGTGATGTGTGCTTCCCTTTCCAGTATGGTGGAAAGTAGAATGCTTAGGTTCGCAAAAGATTCCTTTTTTTGTGTGTTGCTGATAGCAGTAGTACTGTCATCAATCGGAAACAAGGAAGTTGTGTCTCCAAGTTGGCCTCTATTTTTTTTGAAATAAATGATATGACTTTACTGATAAGCAAAATACAGAACAATGGGAAACTTTGATAATAGTGAAAGTTACATCGAAGACTTTCAAAGTTGCCATCTCTTAACTCCAACTTGTAGCATGCACATATAACGCAAAGGGCCCTATTCCCATTGAGATGGTTCAAGGTTTGGGTGAATGCTTGGACACTTTGCAACAATGTTTCACAGGTAGCACGAGACTCTTTTACTTTTCATTTGATTGACATGGTCTCCAATGCATTTCTTGACCATCACTTTATATGATTATTGTAGCTTTAAAAGATGACTGCACGATTCGCTTCTAAAACGACACCAAAACATAATGAAGGAGGTAGATAATAAACAAGAAAAATGTTTGAATCAAAGAGGGAAAGAACCTTATATGTAGACACTTTATCCGCTGATGCCAATATCACATGATATTGATATTGAGATTGAATGACAATATTCTTATTTGGATGGTTTCATGTATTTGGATCCCAAACTTGACATTGTGGTAGAGTTCTAACTCTTGTTTGGATGACCAGATTATTGAATTGCACTTATATGAAGAGTACGATCACTATACTGTTCCTACATGCTAAAAAATGTCCTTTGTACGACATGTGAATATATTTGAGTAATTATATATTCATAACAATACAAAGACAAGCAAATATTGTGTAAGACGGTCACATGAGCATTGAACTTCCAATGGCCACATCACAACTCTTATTTGCCCCATATATATTGTGGTTGATATAATCCCATTGCAATCTTAGTATCTCTGATCCTTTCATGGACCTCTGGTTGATATTCGTGTTCAATTTAATCATGCCTTTTGAATGTACGTAAACCATGAACTCCTGTTTTTCCCAACTTATTCTTGAATAGCAAGTACAAATTAGTTCCATGTGGAAGCACAAAAGCAAGCACATTGAATTCCTGGAATGCCCAGAATACCTCATATGGCTGAAACAACAAGCAGCGTGGTTAGGGAAATTATAGTAGTAGAATCAGATACACTTCCTCCAAAGGACTAATAGTTCCTTTTCCAATCCGGTTTCCAAATTGAATGGATTCGTTCTTATACATACGTGAGCAAGGAACATAATAAGACATGATATCTTATAATATGACATATAAGATTCAATTGATTACTAGATGTGGTGTTAAACAAGAACCTAGTGGTGAGCTCAGCCAGCAACCTCGGAATCAATGATGTTGAACAAGACCTATGACCACTATGGACTCCGAAGCAGGGAATATAGTTTTGGTTCTCCTCTTTACGGATATCATATGTGGCTGGCTCTTTTTCTTGCCCTAATCCACAAAATAGGCGTGTATTTGCTAACAAGAGGATCCATGTACCTAACAAGCAAATATTTACCAACACTGACAAAAACAACACAAAGTCATCATCGAAAGCGAGGAGTGCAATTTTATCCGATGACAATGCAAACAACCGGGTTTGTATTTTGACTCGAGTAGTGTACCACCAATGAGGTTTATGAAGACTGGTGCATGGGCAAGGATAGGTCCACTCATATCGTAAAGACGATGCCAAGAGAGGGAGAACTCGCATTGATTTTTTTTGGATCAAACATAATGATACCACAATAACGATTAGTGTTATTTTGCATAATCAATGCAGTGACATTTGGATGGACACACTAGAGTAATAAAAATCTAAGAGAAGGTATATTACCATATCCCAAAGATCTCATATTTCAGTTGCCACTGGCAGACCACTTCAACTAAGAAGGGCTTCCTTATCCTTTGATACCACATATAAATCGAGTTTGAGTTCTTTAGTCGACTACCATCGATGACATTAGTTGTGGTGGGTGGTACATGGTGAAAACGAAGATCACTATTGTAAAAGAAAATAACCCCGTCCAGGATGAAGGAGAACTTGCATTGAATTTCTTGATAAGGTATAATGATACATATAGTTATTTCATAATGCGGCTAAAACAATGACACGCGTGGTCATGCATGATTAGGCTAGTAATATTTATGTGCACAATGTTAAAATGAAAATCAAAGATAAACTCTATTTTTTGTGAGGAAAGATAACATATGTTAACATAGCACAACTTCAAATAGATATACCACGAATATCTCATGCACATTGTTTCAGTATCTCCGCGACCATTATGAATAGTATATGTGATTGGATTGTTTCTTCGACCAAGTAAGGAAAAGGTGGTAACAAGACATTACATGTAACTTATCAAACTGAATAGAAAAAACATTGGGTTAATTACATTGCAACCAGTGGCAGAGCTACACACTAAACATGATATCAAGCGACATCACAAGAAAATAGTGAGCAAGGAAACAATGGCTATGAGTACATAATAATTGACCCGAAATGCTTGCTCATGGCCTCATTACCACCCAATTTGAGATTTGAAGCTTGTTCTAGCTCCACCACTGCTTGCAACCAAGGAGGGTGACAATACAAACAAGTCAAGCTCGAGTTTTCATCAGTGTGTCATGGATGGTGGTGGGAGGGTAAGGGGCTAGTCTGAGAGGTAAGGATTCTGCCAATGGAGCTGGAGTGGACGATTTTATGATAAAGAGTGGTTAACTAATTCATAGCATCGCATCAAGGTGATACAACCAGAAATAATTATTCATTACCTATACATAACAAAGATGCTCACAACCGAAAAGTAAGAGGGGGTATACATTGTACTTATAGTTGTAGATAAAGCGTAACGACACGATTTGGAAAAAATCAAGCCGGTAATATCTAGATGCACAACATTAGGATGGAAACCAAGTACGACCCACGGGCTATGTGACAAGTGTTGGAGAGTCAGGATGGAGCATGGCTTTGAATCATCCAGCAGGTGGCTGGTCTTTCATATCTCCTCGGGCGAGCTGTGAAACAGATGAGACATTTCAGTAGTCATGTAGTCCGGTAACATTTCAGTATTTTGCAGAACTTGTACACTAGATATGTTCCGTCAGCAGTGCAAGCAGAAAATAGGGGACTTGCTGCACCACATGTGCGCACATTTGAAGGATCGTATCTGCATCTGCATCTGCAGAACAGATCTCCTCGCCCACACGCACCAAATCCAAGAACAGGAGTCGGGTCTTAAAATACTGTATATTACTACCAAGAATATTTTGGACCGAAATTTTCTCGGAAGGAGCAACCGTATCAGAAGAAGCACAACAATTGTGGCTACGGACAAGCAGAAATATACTGAATCTTTTTTGCCATATATTTCCCCGATATTTTATATTGATATACGAAGAATGTCAACGGGGAGTATTACAAATAAGGATCCATATATATCAGGTATCACAACCAGTTTCTCCACTGCGATTCAAGCTCTGAATCACTTTACGGCCGGAGACGAAATCTAGAAGTCGGTCTCAACATTGATCACACTGCTGGTTTCCGTTTCAAGCGACCAGGTTGGTGCATGCTCGGGAATGGCGGGTTCCGCCTCCTGGACGTCGCTGGTTTGGAGGGCGGCGACGCGGTCGCCACAGCCCGACTGCTCCTTGCGCTTCCTGGGTATCAGCTTCAACACCGGCCGCGGCACCGGAGCAGGGACAACCGCGCCCTCCTCCTCCTCTTTCGTTATCACTGGCGGTGGTGGTGTTGGTGGCCGAGCTCCAGGACGACGACGAGGCAGAAGCTTGGCGGCGCGGGGCGCAGACGGAGGCGGTGGCGGTGGCGGAGAGTAGCTGCGGGAGGGGAAGTTGGTGGCCGCTCTGGGGCCGTGGAGGCGGACGCGAGCGCGGTCGTAGGCGGCGGCGGCCTCCTCCGCGGTGTTGAAGGTTCCGAGCCACACGCGGGCCCCGTTGTGCGGGTCGCGGATCTCCGCCGCCCACCGGCCCCATGGACGCAGCCGAACGCCCGTATACTTCTTCGTATCCCCTTCCTGACCGCCGCCACGAACGGACCGCTGTCGCTTCACGTCGCTCAACTTCCACACCCTGTACGGCCGCCGGGGCTTCTCCACGCCCTCCTCGTCGGAGGACGAGTCGGTAGCGTCGTCGTCATGCACGAAGATGCGCAACACGCGGGGCAAACGCAAAGGCGCCACCTTCCTCATTTCCTCCATCTCGACCTCACCACCGCCGCCTCTCCCTCTCTTGGCTATCTACCCGCCTCAGCCCATAGACCCCCGGCTCAGCACTCGAGCTCAGCCATGGAGGCTAGGGTTAGGGTTTCCTCGGCGGCGGCTCCTATCGGCCGGTGGTGGAGGAGCGTGGCGAAATTTGGAAAGAAAAGCAAGCGGGAAGGGGGAGAAGAAGGAAATGGGAGAGAGCTGATGAGACTGGGGGTGGGTGGAAGGGGGGTTATAAAGCGGCCTGCGGACACTCGCAGGGTAGTTTCGTAATTAGTCCTTCGAAGGCCTGGTAAGGAAACGGGGCTGGACATCCACGTGGCACGCTAGGCGACAGGTGCCAGGTGGGGCTAGCTGGGCAGTGGCGTAATGACAAAACTATCCTTTAGCTGGCACCTGACAATATCCCTGCGGTTCAAATTTCAAGCGGGTTAAACTGGAAACTGTCTGGTCAGCCGTTTCTGGAGGAGGCTGGCCGGGTCGGACGATCGACCTATGGAGTGTGATGGTAGCCGGGCAAGTTTTCTTTCTTCGAGGGTGTATAGATTTTATCATCTCCGACTCTCTGTTATCGTTTAAAAAATAAATAAATTACTCACTCTCCCTCATGTTGTACTAAATTAGGGAGTATCATATTGCCACAAAAACAACAGAAAAATCGTGCAAGTAAATATTGATACATTTTCTTTCTAGACGCTGTAAAGATGTTCCTTTTTATTTGTTTCTACTCTCCCATTGATAAATAACTTGTTTAAAACTCGAAATAAATAGTCCATTAGTAGAATTTTGTCGAATATATTTGTTTCATTTTCTTTTTATACCTCCACCACCCCTTCCCGCGTGTAGGTATGATCGTTCTTTTATCTTATAGTTGATGGCATGCCTTATGCCACCGCAAAAAAAATGACAAACAAATATGCCTTTATATGTTGAGATTCGAAACATTAGTGAGAAAATTAGAGACAAAGTTGGAATAACAAGACACTGGTTGATATTGTACACTTCTCGATAATATTAAAGAACACCTTTAAGGTTTGAAGAACATACTTTGAGATCAACACCTTTGATCCGTTCAAGCATAATCGAATTCAATGTTCATAGCCAGCCAAATGAGAAGTGAGGAGTAGAATTTTGGCTCCGTTAACTTGGCGAGGCATGAAGGAGGAGGAAAGGAGGACCAAGAAAAAAACCTAGTTAAATGTGTCAATCGTGAAAACAATGGTTGGTGGTGTATGTGAAACTGCCAAAGATGGAAGAGAGAGGCGATGAATAGTGTCGCTGCTCTGTGGATCTGTCGGGGTAAAGAAACATACATTTACCCTCCAATGCACCATGTTTAACGGTATCTTAGTAAGATCAGAGTTAACTCAGCTTTTCGTACCCTTGTGATAATGATACTTTTGCATCCTTGTGTTCTTTAGGTCCCCCTTCCCTCTATTCATCCAAAGTCTCATGGCTTTTTCAAGATGGAGGACCAGTGCTACTTTATGATGAAACTATAGTCATAGTTGAGCTAACCTTGGCGGTTAAACATAATTTGTATTTTCATTCTTGATAAATCGTGGAACTTTTTTTTAGACAAAAGGCATATAGGTGATGGAAGCTTCTTTTGTAAGCCAGGTAAGTAAGATATTTTTGGAAAACATAAACTTTAAATTTTTTTTGTGCCCGCGCCGACTATGAATACACACGGTGAAATCGTCACTAATGGAAGAAAAAAATCAGGCCAAAATAACGGTAAAGGCCGAGCAGTAGTAATAGTATGTATAGATTCTGTTATTTTTATTTCTTTCTACTCGTGCATTGATAATAACCTAGTTCCAGTAACTCAATTAAAGTATTCCAATAATAGGGACAATATACTTTTGTTGTTAGCTGTTTGAAGTACAAAAATAAATAGATTTATTTTATTTATCTTAGATCCTCCGCCCAACCACGGTCACTCTTTATCATCACCATTGACGAAAACGCCGTGTGCCAATGCATTTAACAAAAACAATAATAAACAAATTATACTCCTTTAATATATTGAGATTCAAAAAGCTAACGAGAAAATGAAATATTAACTTGGAATCCCTAAACTTTGGTTAAGCTCCTGGACTTAAAATGTCTAAAGTACTCTCAAAATTTTAAAGTTTTAATGGACAAGGTTTTGGACCGATAGGAAGAAACCGATTATAAACTCAAGTGCGACCCATATTGAAAGTGTATATAGTGCCCTTCTATGGGTTTTGGATGGTTAATGACAAATGATTAAGCGACTAATGATTATACTGACTGTAGCAGGTTTTTGAAGTTAGTTTAAACGAAGGTATGTTGACCCCTCAAATTGAAGTGAAGAAGTTTGACACTAAAATGAAGGCGCGGGGAGTCGGTGAAAAATCTGGAGCTCGAATTGAAGATTTAGAGTATTTCTTCGGTACCTTTATTTCTGCAATGTCATAGGAAAATCCATACTATATATAGGGGTACGATCTCTTGAGGAAGAAGTTGAAACTTAAATTTATGCTCAATTAGATTCAGTTTGTTTAATGAAATCCATTGGCAATCTCTGAGTAAACGGTGTGCACAAAGACATGAAAAACTAGTTGAATACATGATATAAACTTCTTGCGGCTTTAGTAGAACCAGTGTTAATTAAGCCTAGCGATCCAACGTGTGAACACTACCAATCGGAAGAGTAGAGCTTCGTGACCTTGAGTGGCTTCCGTACCCAACACTTTGGTGAAGAACTAGAGTAGTGACTATTTTAATGCTTCAAATGAAAAAGCATATTCGACCAGTGAACAATTTATGGGTGCGCATATAAATAACACCTTACCCCCCCCCCCCCCTATCGGTTGGGTTGGTGAATTGATATGAATTCTAGATTTGAAATCTACCTTTTTATCTCGCAAAGTTTCTCTCTCTTGTGTTTGTAACAGCCCCACTTTTGGACCCAGAAAATATGAGTAAAATTTTCACTTTTGCATCTCATTTGCATCATAGCATCCCTCATCCACTTTGCTTCACATGAAATCATAAGGGGGCAATAATTGATAAACCAAATGGATGAAGTGAGTGGTGAACAAAATTGTAGAGCAACTAATCATATTTGTCCAGGAAGTTCTAACTAATAACAAATATGATTGTGGTAAATATTGATGCAATTGCAAATTCAGTTATTTAAATAAACCCTAAAATGCAAGAGGGCAATTATTGAAATGTTACCACATGGAATATTTTCCAAATGGGCTGAAACTTTTACCACAGGTTCTAAATGATATATGTGGGCTCTGTAAATTTTTGCAGAATTTTTAAAATTATTTAAGAGCCTCAATTAAATAGAAAAGGCTGCTGTTCATTTAAAGAAATAAAAACAGAAAAGAGAAAAGGAAAGAAACCTGACAGAGGGGACCCACCTGTCATCCCTTTCCCTGTGGCGACAGTGCGCCATGGCCGCGCCCCCACCACGGCCTCCACCGTCGCTCCCTCGCTCCCCTGGCCCCCCTTGGAGGTTAAAGAGGCCTCCCTCGACGAGCTGCTTTTCCTCCCCCTCCTTTTTCTCCTCCTGCAGAAACCCTAAACCTAAGGCGCCATGGCAGTGCGCTGACAGAGACGCCGCCGCTCGCCGCCGACGACACAGGCCTCCCGGAGCAGATCGAGCTGGGGCAAAGGCTCGGCCTCCTTCTCCTCTTCCTCCTCCTCCGGGCAATCGGGCCGGGACGCCCTAGATCGACGCATTCTTCCTCGACTTCCCCGTCTCCGACCACCGACCGCCGCCGGGATTGCCGCCGTTGCAGCCCTCCTCTACCACCGCCGACCATACCTACGCGTCGAGGGTGAGATCACGGTCCTCCTGGACATCTTCCCTTAGCTCCTTCCCCTCTGGTTCGCCAGATCCGTTTAGGCCGAGATAGAGCCGCCGCCGTAGCTCGCCACCGGCGCTCCTCCGGTGACCAATAGGTCACGCGCCGCCGCCACTAGGCTCCCCTCGCTCTCCTGAGCGTAATGCGCCTCCCCCCTGGACCCCTCGTGCACTCTAGCGACGAATCGATCCACGGCCGCGCCGCCGATCGCCGTGCCCGCGCGCGCCGGTCCTGGCCGCCCCGCCGGTCAAACCTGCGGGTGGGCCGCTGGCCGACGTGGCAGGCCAGCGTGGTCGCATGCCCCACCCGACTGTCTCTGCGGCTAGCTCCAGCCAGGGTGTAAAACGTTTCCCTGCAAATTTCTGGAATTAAATTCAAAAACAGAAAATGATGTTGAACTTCAAAATGGCATATCTTTTGAACCACTTGTCCAAAAATTGCAAATAATATGTCAAAATGCTCAGCAACAAAATGTCTACCTGTTAGTACCATTGGTTAATTTAATTGGTCAAAATAAATTGCCTTTAATTGCTGAATACTAAAATGGCAGAAATAATGTTGAATTTGTAAATTCCATAACTTTATGGATAATTGTCCAAAATTATGGTTAAGCTCTCACAATGTTCAGGAAAACAACATCTACATGCTAGTTCCATTTTCCATGCAATAATGAACATTTAAATTGCTGTTTCATTAAATGTACTAAAATGGCAGATTAAATTCCATTTTTAGAAAATGCATAACTTGAGTTGTATTTGCTCAAAAATTATGAACAATAGCTCAAAATGTTCAGCAAGCCTTAAGCTACCAGAATATGACATTTGAGAGACTTGTAGATTTAATTTTGGTGCTGCCCCTTAAAAATAAATAAATGGCAGAATTAAATCGAATATTAGAAATGTCATAACTTGTTCAATATTAATTCAAAAATTGCAAACGATATACCAAAACGATCAGTGGGTTAATACCTATCTAATAATGTCATTTTTCATGCATTTAGAACCCATATTTCAGTACTGGACGTTTTGATAAATAACACAAATCACTAAGTTAAAGATGGAGATTTAACCCGTCAATTGTGATATTTAATTCAGGGGTTCCATTTAACTTGTGGGACATGCCCAATATGTTTTCAATGCATAATTTGACCATCTCATCATGATTGTGCATTGCACCTTGTATTCGTGTTGTTTATTTCCTTTCTTGTGTTGTTTGTGTTCGGTAGATTCTGGAGTCGAGGTTCCACCACAATACCTTGACAACCAGCGCGACCAGTGCTACCAGCAAGGCAAGAGCTAACCTAACCTTCTTGGCATATCTCATATTACCCAAGTATTTTTACCCACCATACTATTATTGCATTCGATTCTGGTGACAAGTTTTGGTCAGTGTGTATAGGATCCTATAAATTGCATGTTCCCTGAACCATTATCTGTTTCCCCACCTATGAACCATAGATTGAAGTGTTGGCCTGAGATAAATCATATCTGATGTATGCCATGCTTAGATATGCTTAGCCATGCTTAGTCGAATGCTTAAGTTGTCCGCTGAATATTTCCATGCTTGTGAAGTTGAATGGAATGTCGGACAGTGGTGGAGACTTGTGTTGATAATTAATTGCTAAGAAGGCTGGGATGAGTTGCCATCGGGGATGGTGTTTTGTCTCGTTCTGGCCCCTAGGTGCGAGTTCTTTACCTCTTGAACCAAGACTAGCGTGCTTCCAACGGTGGGGACATATGGAATCCCCTTTAACTGAATAACTAGTGCGGGCGTATCCAAGGGTCCTCTAGTTTGCGCTTTCCATTTGCGTGTGAGTTGCAGGTGAAGATGATGATGATGATGTGATGATGGTGGTGTTGATAGGAGTGGCGATGGGGCAGGGTGTTGAAATAGGCGCTGAACTTGTCCTGTCGTCACGATGACCCTTGGATAGTCTCATGCTTTGTAAAGGTTTAACCGCGCCCGCCCTGCCGGCTTTCCCGGAAGAGAGCTAATTGTACAGGCAAGGGGTCGGACGGTACCGGTGGGTAAATTAGTACACCCCTGCAGGGTTTAATCTTTTCGAAAAGCCGTGTCCGCGGTTATGGACAACTTGGGAATAGACGATAAGATCATAGATAACCTGAACCTTTAATCAAATGGCAGCTAGAGGTTGCATAATCAACGTGTGATAAAAGGTTCATTTCCTCGAGGGAGATTCGAGGGAGTGCCTTGGTGGAGATAAGTGGAGTTGCTGGATACAGTAGGTTCCCCGTGAACCGAAGAGAAAAGTGTTACCCTCTTATCCCCTTATGAAAACCTTCTGATTAGACGGTGCCATGAGTCCTAGTCTTCGGAAGGAAACAAAACTAGCTTTATGCAAAACAACCACTTATATAGCTTTGAAGCCTCCGTCAGCATCGGGCCTATATCGCCCTACTAATTCTTGCGAGTACGTCGTACTCAGCCTTGCTTTGTTGATTATTATTTGTTTCAGAGGAGGACGCCACCGAACTGGAAGGTGGGTTCTACGTTGACTTCGACGAGTAGTCTGGGGTTCCCAGGTGGCAGCTTGGGACGTCATGGAACAGTCTGGCACGGGATGTTTATCTGTAGGCCTCTTAGGCCATAATTTGGATCTTGTTGTTTAGACAACTTTAATTTGCTTCCGCTTGTTGTAATGATGGGTCAGTGACCTCTGATGTGTCATTTGCTATCTTTCTCAATTATATGAGTTGAACTATGATATCTTTGTGTCGTAGAGTCTGTGATGTGCCAGTTCGTTCCACAAGTCTCGGTCTCTTTACTATACATGGAAGCGATGTCTGAGCTTATGGCATGATTGAGGTGTTGTGTGCCGATGATCCATTCCGAGCACACCTGCCAATGAGTTTTGGCCTGGGATTGGTAAACCCAGTAACCCTCAATTGTGTAGCATGACCGGTTACACAACGTTCCACTGTATAGTTCTGGGGTCGGGGCGCTACAGTGTTCTTAGGCAATTCTTTGATAGAAAAAGAGTGAACATAGTTGAGCATCAACCAACAAACATTCCTGTGGAGATCTTCTTGTTACTCGTGGAAATTTGGCATCTCCCAGATGGCCATGCATCCTTGTTGAGCATCCAATTTGTAGAAATCCCACAAAAAGTTCGTGAAGGTTTGGTGATCACCTCAAGATGAACCCAAGAGATCGAGCTGAGTTCTGAGGAACTTAAGCTAGCGCACAAAAAGACTAAGTCTGAGAACTTGTGTGCATGCGTGCATATCCTTTCCAAACGAATACGTAGCACCGGTGCCAACAATTTGGACTTCATGAATTACATCCGTATGTTTGTCCATATACTCACAATTCTTATTCGTTTTTTGTTGATCTTTTCTTAAGCAACAATATTCGTATATCTATGTCAGTTTTGATTTTTATCTAAAGTTTTTGTTACTCTAGATCTATTTCTGTTATAGTTTTTTAGTAGTTCTCTTGAAGCATCTGCCAATATGTTTTATTTAGAAGTATTTTTTTTTATAACTCCTACTTACCTCCTCTAGTCGGTTATATCTTGACCTTCATAGCTCCGCTCTCCACTGCCATCATCGTCGAAGCAAGCCACCAGCAAAACTACCATCGAACCTCTGGTCCATCTAGCCAAAGCCTACTCCAAGCCGATGTCCCCAAGGAGGGTAAGAACACAAGAAGCACCGTCATTCACTGATCCGGAGAGAACCCAAAGCTCAGATTAAATGATTCTTCACATGCCTCGGTCCTACGTGAAGATAGGAAAGAAAGAGGTGGGAGTGGGTTCACATTTCCTATATGCCTCTTTTCTCTGTTCCGAACGTTCCGACGCGACACGAAATGAGGAAACACACAAAGCTCCTAGTTTCTTGTTTTCTTACTCCATTTTTTACACTTTGATATTTTGAGATGGATAAATAATGAATTTTCCTAGATATCATGGATGGGACGAATATTCTGTGTTATATATTTGCTATTTTATAATAATTCGAATTGTTGGTGCACATTAAATAAAATTCACACCTAAGTACATGTTTCTCACTAAAGATTGTTTTAATGCTGGGACAATTTTTCATATATCAGAAAACAATTGTTCATCACTTTATAAAAGAAATACACAATTGTACTGGAAAATATCCATGTATTTATCGTGAATAAGGGAAACTAAAAATGAATAGATAAGGCGTCCGAACTGAATAGATATTTTGAGATGGTAAATAACTAAATCGCATATGATTTTTTTCATATATTTTAGAAAATGTACATGTAAAGTACAATAATTTTTCCAAAAATGTTCACGTATACTAAAATAAATGTTCCCATAGCTAAAAAAAAAAATTGTCATATAGTTTAGAAAATGTTCACGTATTGATAGATGTAAAAACATGTCCATGTTTTTGCGAAAAATGTTCGTATATATCAGGAAAGATGTTCATGGCATAAAAATTTAAATGTTTATATATTTCACAATAAATGTTTATGTATTGCAGGAAAAATGATTTCTGTATATACTAAGATGTCCATATATAACTAAAATATTTTTTCATGTCTCATAAAACATAATGTCCATGTACATAAAAATAATTTATGTTCGTGCAAATCTAATTAAAATGTTTGTGTATTTCACAATAAAAAAATATTTGTACTTGTGTGGAAAGGAAAATTATTATTTTAAATAGATAAAAGATAAAAACAAAAAAATAGGAACAGAACAAAAAGGAGAAAAATACAAAGAAGGAAGAATACAAGAAAAATATAAATAAATATTTTTGCAAGAAAAGGGAAAATACAACGAAAGAAAATAAAAAATGATAAAATAACTGAAAAAAGATACGGAGTAACAAAAAAAGCGAATCAGAAAGCCAGAGAAAAACCATACAACCGGAGAAAACATGGGCCAGGCCCAAATGCGCCAGGGGGTGCGCGTAGCTTCGTTAACGTACGCAAGGAGAGGCATATAGGATTTGCCCCACAGAAACCCTGGCGGGCTAGGGGAACACGAGGTCTCTCCCTCAGCGTCGCCGGCCTCCCTTCCTCTTCTTGTTCCTCTCCTCCCCGTGCTCGTCCTCCGGCACCCTAGAAGCTGGAGGCCCTTTCTCCGCGCCACCGACGGCCCTCCCATCTCCTCCTCTCGCTGGAGCCTTCTTCCCCCCTCAGATCCCGGGCCGTTCTGGTGCAGTGGTGCTGCTCCAGCGCATTGCTCCGGGCCTCCGCCAGTCCGGCGCCACCAGCAGAGGCAGAAACGTTGCGAGGTGAGCAGCTCCGGAACCCTCTTATTGTGATTTTGCTTAGTTGCTACAGCCCAGTCGTATTTCTCAAAAAAGAATCCACCATTGCAATTTGCAATCCTGAAAGTTTGTATACTGGAAGTAAAAGGCATAGATGGTGTTATCCAAAGTTTTCGGGAATCTCTTCATGCGACTAGGCCGTGTGTTACCAAGTAGATCATACGACACATCTTTGTCCTGGCACGGGTTTGAATTCCTAAAAAGAAAAATGGTGCCTCCAAATAGCCTCGTGAGTAGTCTTGATACATCCAAATTAACCAGTTTTTGTTTACCTAACTTGCTATTACAAAGAATTAAGAACCTCGCCAGTTAGGTTTTAGTTGGGAGTGTGCCTCAGCGCCTAGCTCTGTCACTTCCCAATCCCCAGTGCATAGCAGCTCCCCCTCTGTGTGCAGTTAAATATAACACATGGCTCTTTTAGTTTTAGTGTACGCTGCCCTCTTTGAATGGACCAGAGCTTCTCTTATTTGTCAATGATAAGTAATAGACCTGCCATTGTACTCTACTGTCTATTCATCTTTGTTTTCATGGCTTATTTGTGACGATTCCTATGGTTGCAGATGGCTAGGTGGGATGAAATTTTGACTCTTCCTGTTCAGAACCCAACCACATTAGAGTTTTCAGCAGCAGATATCACGTGGTCTGTGGTCGAGGGTTGGAAGGACTCGATGGACAGGCTTGCGCTCATTCCGTTTTCCAGGGTGAATGACTTTGTCAGAGGAGAGTCAAACAGCAAAGAATGCGCAACAAGATTTCACGTTGAAGCACGCAGAAGGCGTTCTCCAACCATGAACTGCAAGCCAAAAGTTGATGGGATACTCGAGTATATTCTGTAAGTAAATGAAGCATGAACAATTTTGTGCTAGGACATGAAGTTGTTCATTCATGTTTTGTCAACTTTTTTTTAGCATCTCCACACTAAGGATAATTAGGCTATCACTGTTTTATTATTTCTTGTTTGAGACGCTAAATTAAACAGAACATGTGAACATGATGACACCATTGCATGCAGGTATTGGTGTTCTTTTGGCCCAGATGATTATAGAAAGGGTGGTGCCGTCCGGCCTAGCAGGTCCTCTTGTGGGAAGAGGAAAACACCTGCTGGTCGTCCTAATACAAAGAGGGGATGTGTTTGCCATTTTATTGTGAAGCGTTTGATTGCTGAACCATCACTGGCTCTTGTGATTTATAACCACAATAAGCATGTTGATAAGAAAGGCTCACCCTGCCATGGTCCCATGGATAAGATGGCTGTAGGGACGAAAGCAATGTTTGCACCTTATATATCTGATGAATTACTTCTTGAAGTTATGTCTTTGCTCTATGTTGGTATTCCTGTTGAGACAATAATGCAGAGACATACTGAAATGGTCGAAAGACAAGGAGGACCATCAAACCGTGATGATCTTCTTACTCACAGATATGTTAGGAGGCTTGAAAGGAAAATACGGCGTTCTGTTTATGAACTTGATGATGATGACGCTGTTAGTATTAACATAATGGTTCAGAATCACAAGGACAACATATTTTTCTTTGAAGATTTTACAGATAAGGATACCTTTGTCTTGGGCATTCAGACGGATTGGCAGCTACAGCAGATGATTCAGTATGGCAACCACAGTTTACTGGCTTCCGATTCGAAGTTTGGAACAAACAAATTAAAGGTTTATCAATGTCATTTTTATTTCTTTTGTAGTAGTTTAAAGTTTGCTTTGATTTCATAATAGTATTGTTGTCCGCCTTTTTGCAGTATCCTGTGCATAGTATCCTTGTTTTCGACCAGAAGAAAAATGCGATTCCTGTTGCTTGGATCATAACTCCCAATTTTACACATCGTGAAATATATAGATGGATGGGTGCTCTTTATGATCGAGTTCGTACAAAAGATCCAACATGGCAGCTGGGTGGCTTCATTATTGATGATCCCTTGACTGACGTGCGCACTATAAGGTAATTGAAGCCTCTCCACTAGTGTACACTTTCCGGGGTTTGGGTGCCTGAGTATGTATTCTGCTGAACAGGGAGGTGTTCCATTGCCCGGTTTTGATTTCTGTTTGGCGTATCCGGCATGCTTGGCATAAAAATTTGATGAACAAGTGTTCAGATTTTGAGAAGCGTTCAGTGATGGCTAAACGACTTGGAAATGTGATTTCCAGTATCTGCGGAGGAAATGGTGGTATGGAGTTATTTGAAGCCTTCCTGGAAGATTTTGTCGACTGCTCTGGTTTTCTGGACTACTTCAAAGCTCTATGGTTTCCAAGACTTGGTTGGCCCATTTGCCCTTTGCTTTACCTTGTTTTACTTGCCATATCTTGATTTTACTTGTTAGATGTTGTTTGACGAGCTGTGTTATCAACTGTTTAATCTGTGTGGTACTGCTAAATTTCTTCCAGGGGCATGGACAACTGTCTTGAAGACGACCCCGTTGGCTTCTGCTGAGGTAGCTTCAGCAATCGAGAGTTACCATCACCTGCTAAAACTTCGACTGTTGAATGAGGCAGATGAGAGCATCTACCAGCGTTCAGATTGGTTGGTTCATAAGTTGGGTACAAAGGTTCATTCTTACTACTGGTTGGATGAATTTTCTGGGAAGGACAGTTTTTGTCGTTACTGGAGGAGTGAGTGGAAAAATGGCCCAAATCAATGGCAGCAGGGATTGCAGATTTCAGATTCTGATATTGTCATAGAAGATAATTGTGCTCGAGTGGTTTGCCAGGAAGATAAGGAGAGGTCCCATACCATAGTGAACCCAGGTTCTGAACTTGCATTGTGTGATTGTAGCTGGTCAACGAAGGGAAACCTTTGCAAACATGTAATGAAGTCGACGAAGGTTTGCCGCGACAGGGGATTGGCACCACCATCCTTGGGGCTACTTCACTATTACCAGGCACTGGCAAATGTTGTTCATTGCCCGCCCAGTGACTCTGTGGTTTGTGACCATGCAATTGCTGTTGCAGTTTCTGTTAGAACACAGTTAGAGATGCTGCTTCGCGCCACCAATGGTGGTTCTCCAAATACATCAGCTTTCAAGGATCCCCACTCAACCAGTGAGCCCGGAGAATCCAATGCTCAAGCAGCCCGCAATGAAAAGGGTACGTGTGCAAGGCAATATCCGGCTGCCTCGGATGGCGGTAATCAAGTTCCCACCGATGAGGGCAGTGATCAGGACAGTCCTGCTTGCAAGAAAAGAAGGTCTGAAGGACCATCCGATCAAGACGAAGCTGCTACAGCGGCGCAAGCTGACGATGGTCCTGCTCGTGATGAAAGAGAATGTGAAGAAGCTTCTGATGGTGAAGGAACTGCAGAGATGCAAGCTTCTGATGGTGCTGAAGAAACTGCAGCGACGCCAATCATGCAACCTTCCGAAACTGAAGGCAGCCAAGCAACTCCTGAACTGAATGATTCTTCAGATGAGGGTAGATCAGCTGATCGGACAGGTGGGACATGACGCCTTAGCATGCAAAAAAAGGGGGAGATCTGTGTATTTTAGTTACCGAAAACTAATCAGAACAGTATGTTCTGTTTTTGAGTGGGCTGATGCATATATTACTTGAAGCAAGGAAGGTTAAAAAAAAAACAATGCCATCCTTATAATAAATCAGGAAATCATGTAAATTCTGCATAAAGTGGAACACACACAAAAAATGTATATTTTCAAAGGCCAGATGTCGAACGAAAGTTAAAAAGAAGCTAAATGGCTAATAAGAAGCCAAAACCTACTAGCTCAGTTAAGAGTGGGATCTCTGAAGGAAGTTTTCAGATCTCTGGCATTATCACTGTCTTAGAGCATCTTTAGTCGGGGCACCAATAGGACTATTGGACGCGGCGGGTGAAAACTGGTGCTTAGTCGTGGTGCTAATAGCCTGTTTTTATTCGATGCGGCCCAATATCTCGTTTGGCATGCCCAGCCCGCGCCCTCTGCGGCGGGTGTGTCAGACAAAACTACGGGCGCGAACTTTGCTGTACCACCATGGCTGGCGCTGGAACATCCCTTTGCTAGACCTTCATGGTTGGGAGAGGAGCTTCGCTTTGTTGCACCGTCATGGTTAGGAGTTGTAGTATACCCTATTTCTGTTTCTCCTAGACTGCCAGCAGTCCTTGGCCCAATGGCCACGACGGCCAGAGTTGCGGCATGTATCATTGCGTGGTCCGTCCGTAGTGGTTGTACGATCGTTGCCACCTTCTCCACCTTACGTGCAACACGCAGGCCTAGAGGAGCTGCCTCCTTGGCGCTCCTTCATCTTTTCTAGCCACTGCTTCTCGATGAGTAGGAGCTTGCCATGCTCACGCATCGGCTCCGGCGACTTGAGATGGTCCTCCGCTGCCTTCAGCCCACCGGTGACGTCCTCCAGTGACATCTTAGAAGTGTCGAGGAGGGTCTCGATTGCCAGGGCAATCTGCGAGAGCCTAGGTGGCACAACTCGCAAGAATTTCTCGACGACTTAAGTTTCCTCGATAGGTGCTCTGAGCGTGGCGAGGTTGGTGAGGCGCAGCGCAAAATCATCAGCATACACCCTGTCGTGGAACGAGATCATCTCAAATTTATTTTTCAGCTACTGCACCTTGCCCCACCTTGCCCTTCCACTGCCCTTCCACACGCGTTCTGAACCAACACACATTGCTCGGATCGCCTCCCACGCCTCCTTTGCTTCCGCTTGACAGCTAGGCCGGCCATCATTTCTGGTGGCACTACTTGTAGGATGGACTCCAGCGCCATTCGATTTTCGTGGAAGTCGTCGGCGCCGAACTCGATCGCATCTCAAATGCCCTGAGCCTGCAGCTTCACCTTCATGAGGAGGCCGCATTCGGTGTAGTTCGTCCATGTTAGTGTCGGGTAATTGCCATGGCTGACTTCCCGACGCGTTCAACGACGACCTCCCGCTTTCCAGCCTCACGATGGCGTGGTCGTCTCTGTTGTGGTGAGGGGGGACGGTGCCGCGGCTTGTGAGGCGGACTGCGGTTATTGCTGTGGGATTGTCACAACAGATGTCGTGGTGTATGACTTAGGGTTGTGTGGGTTAGGCGACTCTAGGAATAGTACAACTGGGTCAATCCGGTTTACTCCCGTGGGGGCGGGCCTCCCCTGCTTCCTTGTTGCGATTGCAGTTATCTCACTTCACCGGCTCTGGAGAAGAATATTTTCTTCTTGGAGTCGCTTTTGCTCCTGAGTGAGCCGTAGTGGGTTGTGCTAGCAATGTAGCGAAGGATTCTCTTTACATCCATCATGTGCTCCTCCGTTGGTCGTTCCATGAATCGGTGACGAACCCAACAACAAAGGCTAGGTCTAGCCTGGTGTGGACAAGGTAGCGAATGTTGCCAACAATTCACCGGTACTCCGTAGCGTCCACCTCTTCTGCAATACTTCCACTGCTCAGCCTAAGCCGCTCCTCCATTGGAGTGTGAGCAGAATTGCAGCCTTCCATTCCTCCTAGCCGAAGGATGCGTGAGGCATAGTGTGGTCGACATAGTTTGATGCCATCGCGATGCTCATGGCTTCGATTCCGAGGTAGAATGACAACAGTCCAAGGTCGATCATTTGGAATTTTGTCTTCATCTCGTCCTTGAAGCTCTTTGCTGCTCCCTTGGATGAACCTATGATGATCAGATCATCCACATATACTCCAATTAGCAAGGTTGCATCGCCGTTGATGTGCCGGTATATTGCATGCTCGTACTCGTTGTGTTTAAAGCCCACTTCTTTGAGCGTGCAATCCAACTTCGCGTTCCATGCTCGTGGCGCCTGCCACAGGCCATAGAGGGCCTTTCGCAGCTGTAGAACCTTTCATTCTCCTTTGACAATGAAACCTGGTGGCTTCTTCACATAGACCTCCTCCTTCAGTTCCCTTTTGAGAAAAGGCTGATTTTACGTCCACATGCTGGACGGGCCACTCCTCCTAAGCAGTGAGAGCAAGCAGCAACCAAAATGATTACATGCGAGCAACGGGGGCAAAGACTTCATCAAAGTCTACATCGGCTTGTTGAACAAAACTGCCAGCCGCGCTTTGTGTTTGATTACTTTATTTGCTTAATTTTCCATCAACATATAGACCCCTTTGAGGCAGGTCATTGTTGCCAGCCAACGATTCGTTGTCTGACTGGACGATCGTGGCGGCTCCTGATGCTGAATCGCGGTCGACGTTGTCTGGAACCGGCGCATGATTGGTCCTTAAGACAAAGCCGACAAACATATTGATCTTACCGATTGGGATTTGGTAACCGTACTCCAGCCAGTCGGCATTGGGTCCCTGGCCGAAGTCGTCGATGAAGGTGACGCAGGCTTTCTCGGTGATTCGCCCAATGGTGAGCTTCTCGATTCCCGAAAGCGAACCCTCCAAGAACTCGACACCCTTCTTGGTCGCAGGCCTGTCATGGTAGATGTCATGGTGGATGACTTAGGTTTGTGTGGGTTAGGCGGCTCTTCGTTGTCATGGGAAGAGATCTAGGGAACTCGAGACATAGAGTTTATGCAAGTTCAGCCCCTCACGATGGTGGTAAAGACCTACTCCTGCTAGATTGATATTGATGATGACAATAGTCTCGATTACAATGTGGCAATTCCGCTACTTGGAGATCGATGACTAAGACCCTGATTCTCTATTGCTTATCTCCCTATGTCCCTAGGGTCGGCTTATATACTCATCTACCCTAGGGTTACAGATGACCTCCGAGTCGTGCCCGGAGGCTAGTGTCCTGGATACTACAAGCTTCTCCTTGGTGTCCAAGTCTTGGGACTCCGTCAGGTTCAGAGACAGCTTAGTTGTCCGATGTGAGTTTGCCCATTGAGTAGGCCCAAGTAGCCGGACTCCCGTCAGTCGGCCTGGTACATCCTTGGTCTTGAGAGCCGTACCGCTTCGGGGCCTACCTAGAAAGTATTCCCCCGACAGGTACCACCCTAAACTGGAGCTGACATCTCTTATAATTCTCTCCTAACTTGATTCTCTCCTAACTTGGCTCTGATACCAAATGTTAGACAACATTACACGCTCTTTTCCATCCCCTCTCAAAACCTCTCTTCTCCTTTTCGTTGAGAGTCGCCTTAGCATGGCCGGGCCTTCCCGATGCTCTCGCTGGCGGCGCTGCCGTCTGGAGGAGGCTAAGGAATGGCGTCAGATTTGTAGATAGTATTAGATCTAGTAGTTTTAGTAGTAGCTGTGTGTGTTGGCGTCATGCCAGTCGTCGGCGTCATGGCGGGAGGACAGTGCTGGATTTCTTCAGCCGGATCCAGTGCTGCCTGCTCATTTTCCCTCTCCGCGAGGTGCTCCAGTGGTTGGAGATGGAGGCGATGGGGTGGAAATCTGCAGGCTACTCCGAAAATGTGGATGTTCTTGGCAGATCAAGTTCGGCTGCGGGCGAAGCGTTGTGGTCTTCTTTAGAGTGCCATGGAGGCGAAACGGAGAAGATGCAGGCGGAGCTTCGTGGCCTCACCTCGGGCTGCCGTGGAGTTCATATGCCTCAAGGGATTGGTGACAAATCACGGTGGCCCAAGCCATGGCTGCCGACCCTCATGACCTGTGGATGGTCGATCTCGAAGCCGGCGATCGCTGATGCTTCCTCAACCTCCAGGCGGAGGCCCCTCCTCGAGCTAGCAGCGGCACTCCCCTTCCTCTCGGCTTTAAGTGGCGTAGTCCCTGAAGCCGGTGAGGATGGCCGCAACTTGACCTCGCGTTTCTCTGGCTAGTGCAGAGGGCCTGATTGCGTTTTTCAGAATCTATGTAAGGTCTTTGTTGTAAATGTTAGGGACTGCTCTGTAAATTTTCTTTTCTTTGATGTCTCTGATGTAAATGTACCTGCACTGCTGAATTAATGGCATCTAGGCGCTTCGGCGCCACTCCAGTTCAAAAAGATATCAAATGTTAGACACAACTATGTGGGAAGGTCCTTATTTGTATGCTGCAAAAGCTACTTGAGCTTGTATTACATAGTGGGATATATAGAAGTACAAGGTTGGTTTGGACCTGTTCTAGAGCTTTATACATATAGCTCACTACAACTAGCTTTCTCAAGCTTTCTACATATATCTCACTACAACTAGCTTTCTCAAGCTTTCTACATATAGCTCACTATAGCTAGCTTACTACTGGTATATTGTACCACATACTCTATTTTTTTTGCACAAGGAACGGGGCCGAAAGACCCCGAAGCTTCATTGAGAATAGAAGGAAATTCTTATAAAAAGGGCCTCAAAGAAAAAAGAAATTACAACCAAACCCTTCAATTAACACAGGGGAAGTAGAAAGCGATCCAGTCCCAAGTTGCCGCCATTGATGAAAAGCTTCGCTACCGCAACCATCAAGCCCTCCACCGGGGACAAACCACTTGATTGAGGGCCGCTGTAGTACGTCGCGCTGCAAAGCTAGGTGGTCCTTGCACCTGGAGGAAGGAGAAACCTCTGAGTTGAACTCGACGGGGAGCGGATTGACCCTTTTGGCCGTAGATAGTGGCGGCACAGCTCGCCGTCGCTGGGAAGCATCCACGCCTGAAGCTTCGAAAGGCGTCGGCCATCACCCGAACCATGACACCGCCCCCTCCTCCTTCGCACCACACGGTCGGCCAAGGGGAGAACAATAGCTTCACCACCAAAGGAAGACCGACAGAAGAACAAGCGCTTATTGAGGACGCTGGTGCCGTCGAGTGTAATGTCCCGGGGTTTTTCCCCAAATTAGATTTTATTTGTTTTTCTTTTTGCATCATCATGACATCAACATCATGTGCATCGAATATTTTGGCAACAAAAACTATTTTTATTAAACCCTATTTTTATTTTTCTAAAATTGTCGTAAAAGTTTTACCAAAACAGTCGTCTCTGTTTTCTAAAATTAATTACCAAATTAATTTGCAAAAAAGAAAAATAAAAGTTTGAGATGCGAGAGAGCAGCCCAAACCGGCCCAAGTCCACCTAACCTCCAAACCCTAGGGTTTCCCCCTGGAAATTTCTTTTCCCACCCCCTTCCTTTTTGCAGCCACCCTGCTCCGTTTTCGTCGTTTCGCGAAAATGGCCTTCCACCTCCTCCCCTTTTCCTTTTCCCCCCTCCTCTCTCTTTTTCTCTCTTCTTTTCTTTTCTTTCTTTTCCCCTTTCCCCCTTTTCTTTCTCTTCACTCCACCCACACCTCTCTCTCCCGTGGACGTCCTCTTCCTCCCGCACCTGCCCCGCACGCACCACCTTCCTCACCCGTCGCCGCCGTCCCTTGCTCCCCGCTCCCTCCTACCCCTTGTCGCCGCCTACTTCTCCCTCTCCGGCTCGACCCGGCCCTCTCCTCTCTCTCTCCCTTCTCTCCTCTCCCTCTCCCTCTTCTTCTTCTTGTTCGAGCTCCCCTCTCCCTTCCCTCCGGCCAGCCGCCGTCGGCTTCCCCCTCCTCCCGGCCGCCCTCTCCTCTCCCCCTTACCTGCACCTCCACCGCGGCATCCTCCTCCCGCACCAGCTCGCCTCCGGCCCGGCCGGCCGCTCCTCTCTGGCCCACTCCCGCACGAGCTCGAGCCCGATCTCGGCCACCTCGCGCGCCCCTGCTCCTCCCCACCAGGCCATGCCTCCTCGACCTTGCTCGAGCTCGGCCACCTCGCGCGCGCCTGCTCCGCCTGCCATGTGTTCGACATAATGCCGCAAGGACCCGGTGCCCTTTTTCCGTTGTCGTGTCGCCCGTGACGTGCCCGTTGCCGTCTCCGTTTTCATTCCCGTGCCGTGCTACTGCTGCTTCCAAGTGCCTCCTCGTTGATGGGAACTCACCAAGTTCTTCGTGCCGTGCACCGGAACCCGCCAAGATCTGCCGCGTTCGTGGACCGACAAGTTTTCAGTGCCCGACGACTACCGATGCCCGTCGACACGCGCCAAGTTCTCCGCTTCGTTGTTCGTGTTGTGTGTCGTCCACCTTCGTGCGTGTCTGAGAAGACCGGTGTTCATACCCCGACGCCACGGACGCCGTGAACCCCCGAAGACCTGAACGCCAAGGTCCGCCACGACGACGCCCCTTGTATGACTACTTCCACGATGTCGACTACGGAACGACTACTTCGACTACTTCGGCTACTTCGACGACATCGACTACTTCCGCTCCGAATCTGAAGATCCCTCGATCCGATGTGTGACCCCAACCCTAGCCCTATGCCATATATGCGTATCTTATCTAAAATCGTGCATAATTAATTAACATCGAACTTTATCCATTTAGTCGAATTAAATCAACTAAATTAATTATGGGATTTGTCCGGTGTATTTATATTGTGCACCGATCCCATTTAAAATATTTTGCCATGTGTTAGGAATAAAAATTGGATCACATTTAATTTGTCATGCATTCATGTCATCAACATGCCGCTTCTTTTGTCGTAGTAGTAAAATGCATTTTTGCGCCTTCCAGTGTTTGTTGCTTCTTCGGGAATAGGACGATGAGTTGATGTGAGCAACGACAGGTTCTGCTACCTCTACTGGATTGCAGGCAAGCAATAATCCCTCGCTATCTTTGCTTGCTTTTCCGTCCTCTATCTTTCGTTCCTTGCTAGCCCTATGTTACGATACTTGTGTCCCGATCCTATTTGCATGTTTACCTGTCAGCCATGATATAGCCACACCTCCACATCCTATTAACTTGTTGTTTGTTTACCTTTTTAGCCTTGCGAGTCCTAGTGCATGCTTAGGTGCTTTGCTCGAGTCTTGTTATCTCTTTATCTAGTATTTTTTTAATATGATAGCTAGGCTCAATTCACATGTTAATCTTTAATTTCTGTTGCTATGGGAATAATTAATAAAGATAAGGCACCGACAGAAGGCCAATCGTGGTGTTTTGTTCTGCTAGTGTCGCCTAGGACCCGAGTTCTTTTCCGCTGATCGAAGACTGAGCGCACTAACCACATGTGAGAGTTCTATGGGCCTCCCCGCAACCTATTACCGGATCCTCAAACTTGTCCAGGTGCCACAAGTAGTTCGGGTGTTTCGGTGGGTCTTGCTGCCTGGTCGTTTATCGAATGTGGACGGAGGGCAATCGTATGAGTGTCCCTCCCAAAGCCGCGCACGCAAAAGCTAGGTCCGCCTCGGAGCTTCGGCCGGACTTTCGATGCGGATCCAACCTAGCTAGGTGGCTCCCTGGACTTGTTTGTAGAGAAGGGAAGTGTTGTATCGAACGCTCCACCGGTACACCTCTAAGCGAGTGTTTCGATGCGTGTGGATTCATTGGTGCATCCCTGCAGGGTGAAATCTTTTCGAAAAGCCGTGTCCGCGGTTATGGATGACTTAGTGAAATGCGCTGGCTAAAAAGATCATAGACAACTTGCACCTTATGATGATTATAACTTGACTAGTAAGATAGCTTATATGAATAATAACTCATAAAATTGTCAACTGTGTGCGTGCCTTTGGGTTACTCCCCGTGGGTTGATCGTGGAGTAACAATTGGCTGGGTTATGTTTGGTATTAGTATATAGTTGGTTCCTATGCGCTCTCTTACCTTGTCTCTTTTAGACGAAAGTTGTAGCGTGTCTCTATAAGTTGTTAGTGCTGCTTGTCGCCGCTTCAATAGCTAACCCCTTCCCCCGGATTCAAGTTTTGATATCTTGTGAGTATTAATTGTCAGTAGTGTTTATAGTACTGACCCCTTTGGGGCTGCTATTCCAATGCAGCCGACAGGTTTGAAGTCTGGCGGCGTTAGCTTGGGAATCCCTCCGGCTTGGCCTGGGCAGGGATTTTTTTTTGAATCTAAGTACTGCAGGGGAAACCCCCACAGCTTATTTCATTAATATAAAAAAATATGTACAAGTATTTACAGAAAGGAAAACTATGTACAGAAAGAAATCAAAACAGATTGTCAAGCCATGATGATAAAGAAAGTACAACAACCTCCTTCACCCTGAACTTAAGCAAGGTGACCTCATAGCAGAAAACAGCCTTCCAGCCTCTAAAAGTAGGCTTAATGTTCTTGAAGATCCAATCATTCCTTTGTTTCCAAATCCCCCAACAAGCTAGGATCACAATCTCCATAAAGCAAGGCCCAGTAAAACTCCTTTTGGCAGTAACCAAAGCATCAGCAAAGGAGGCATACACCCATGTAATTTGTAAATAATTCCAGACCCTTGAACTGAATTGACAAGTAAAAAACAGATGCCTCCAATCTTCCAGAATGTGTGCAGGACATAAGACACAATCATAATTATCAGTGACCTGCCACCCTCTCCTGAATAGCATTTCTCTAGTATTAATTCTGTCATGAAGCAGTAACCAAGCAAAAAACTTATGCTTGGACTGACACTTACCTCTCCATATCCAACATGAAGGGGCATGATTATCAATATGGGCAAAATGTTGCTTATACACCAGACTTGGCTTAAAGATTCCTTTCCCCAGGATACAAGTCCATCTATTTGTTTCCTGCCCTGAAAGGTTGACCCCTTGTAAATCCAACTCAAGTAGCAATAGCTCATCATAAGCTTCTACAGACAGTGGCAAGTAGAAATTGTCAGTTCTATTTTCTCTAGCCAAGAATTGTGCCACTGATTGTTCCTTATCCATAACAAAGGAGAACAATCTTGGATATTTCTGCTCCAATTTATCATCTCCCCATAAATCAGACCAGAACATGATAGACGTGCCAGATCCAATCTCTGCCTTTGTGATTGCTCTATATGCATTGGCCAAAGAAAAAATTCCTTTCCACCAGAAAGACCCAGAGCTAACAACAGTATGTGGGACTAAATTATAATAATATGCATCCCTGATTAGATGAATCCAGGGGGTGTCCTCATTATTATAGAACTTGTGCAATTGTTTAAGCAGCAGAGCCCTATTTTGGGCCTTCAGATCAATTATACCCAAACCACCTTTTTTCTTGGGCTTACAAACCATCTTCCATGCTGGGCAGGGATATGGTGTCTTCGTTTATATTCAGGACTCTTAGTCCAATTTGTATCTTGTCTGTAGTCGTACACTATTCGCTTACGTTGTTATTTTGGATCTTTATATTGTATCTTTTGTATTCTTGACTCGGTGAGTCGTTGTTGTATATATGTTCTTTTGCGGGTTCCATTGTGAACTATTGTAATGATCATCACAATTCCACCCGCATAACGTGTGTGTTGCGACGTGCACGTTATGCTTGGTGGGCATCCTAGGATTGTTATTATGCGGATTTGGAGGGAACACTCAAATCTACATAGTATCGATCCGGGGGGCGTTACATCGAGCTCCTCTTCGTCCTCCCTCCTCGGGAGCACACCGAAGAAGAGCTGTCGCACCCATCTCGCACCACGCCCAAGCACGAGATAGAACCAGGACGAACACTCCCTTCGAAATCCAGCAGGATCCACATCAACCTCCTCCTTCCCCTCACCACCTCGGCCGTCCAGAAGGAGGAACAACACGGGAGCACCACATATCGAAAAGATGCAGCAAACGAGCTTATTGATGGGGAAAGCAGCCAATCCCTCCCCCCGCACCTTCGCCTCCGACCACCGGAGCACCGCGGAGAGGAGAACGGCATCCACTAGGAGCCCGATGCAGCTCGGGCGCATCAGACTCCACAAGCCCCTCGGCATAACGCCAAACTCCACACCGGAAAAAAACAACCTACTACTACAGCTATGAACAAGTAGGGGCCGGCCTCCCCTCCCCCACTCCCACCGGCCGGCGAAGCCGCAGAAGAGAGAAGAGATAGGAGTCGGGGCGGCACGAGAGACACTCAAGGGGAGAGGATAAGGAGTGTCGTGGATATGGGACACGGGTACCCGCAAGGAGGATTAGCGTGGCCCATCAGGGGTGGCCCAGCAGGCCGACTCCACAGTCAGATTAGGACAAGGACTCACCTTGACCACTTGTAATAGAAGAATAGTTTGTATCCAATTAGGACTCGACATGTAAGCTGGCCTCCTCCACCTTTATAAGGAGGGGCAAGGCGCCCCAAGAGGAGAGAACTTAGACGTCCAAGATAGAGGGAATAGAGGACTCAGAGCCTCAACTCCCAACCTATACAATAGAGGAGCCGCCTCATCGGCGACTTCCACCATGAGAGGAATAAGACATAGCCACAGACAACACGTAGGGATATTACCGGATGATGTTTCCCGGATACCGAAGCTGTATAAATCTTGTCTCCCGTGTCGTTCGTCTACTAACCCACATCAACGATGCCTGCGCGTACATAGTCCCGTATCTTCACCGTTGATCTAAACCATCGACATTGGCGCCCACCGTGGGGCTGACCGGGAAAGGGGGTGAATGATCTGCTTGTAGCACGTACTCCTAAGCAAGGATTACTCTCAAAGGAAGAACTAGGGAAGACTGGAGCTACGTTTCTTGCTTGCCGAAATATTACAAAGGACTAAATCTTACTTCTAATGTTGTCGTGATTTCGTGTGTTCAGACAACTAAAATGATGACGTGTACAACTTCATCTTGATCCAATGTAGGAGATCCCTTCCACATGCCTCTGGCCTGGGTACATTTCATAAGATTTCAAATGTGTATTGTCTGATGTTTACACATGATAAGCATAATTACTTTTTGTTTGTTGCACTACCATGGTATCTTTGTTGTGCTGAACTCAGCTTACAACAGAGCACTATAGACACACACACAAAACTCAAGGCTACCAAGGAGATTAAACGCGAACACCAAAGGAGAGAAACGTCGAAGAGGGAGACCACAAGCAGGAGGACAAAAAGCTAGGGAATGTATTCAAATGCTTTGTTTTTTAATTTGGCTATACAGGTCTTCAGTTTTGTCTATAGATGATTTTGTAACTGATTTGAGCAATTGTGTGTATTTTCAGTGTGAAATTCAAAGAAGTTCCAAGCATTTCATAGCATTTTTTTTGTTATGTTTGAGTGCACAGATATATATATATATATATGCTGCTTCAGTTTAACTAGGAAAACCCAAAAGGTATGTTGGTACAAGAAGACTATTTGCACAAGTACTCCCTTTGTATCATAATATAAGATGTTTCAATTATTTCCATACAGATTATATACGTAGCAAAATGAGTAAATGTACCCACTAAATACGTCTATATACATCCGTATGTAATCCATATAGGAGAAGCTAAAAAGCTAAAACACCATATATTATGATATAGAGGGACTAACTGCTTGAAAGTGCTATGGCAGGTCTGCACACTACCAAAGGAGCTGATGCATGTGAGCCTGGTGTTGGACTGTTGGGTTGAGGATTCTGATTCACAATGAAGCAAATGTAAACTTTCAGAGTTGTCCTGTAGAAAGAAATTTGGCCATTTTATTTAAGAGTGAGGATTATGTATAGTATTTTTTTAATATAATTTCAACATGTAATATAGGAATTTACAAGTCGATATGAGTTCTCTAGATCCGTGTATAATTGAAGAGAATGGGTAGGATAAAATGTGCGAGATGTGGAGGAGGGGAGGATAAAATGGTTGTCAATCGAGTTGATATCGGTGTAGTCTTATTTTGACCCCAAAGCCGTTCTAGGAGCTGAAAAGGACCGGCGGCATTATGAGCAATTTGCTGAAATAACAAATTTCAGCTGCATGTGGGTTTTACTAATGATTGTGTTGTTTTCTGCGCTCGGAATTCTAATTTAGTTGCACTAGCAATGTCTATGAATGTTATTACGGAGTACTTGAATTTGTCTTGAGTACGTGATTAAAGTGGAATATTAGTCAATAAAAGATAATTGTTGGTATATTACTATCTATGCATATGATGTCGAATTATAACATTAGAATATAAAATTTCTAAGCAAAGTTTATAATCTTATTATTTTGAAATACTGTGTGTTTATCTTCTTAGTGAATTTCATGTGCACATGTACAACTACAAAAAAATCTTAGAAAGCCGTGACAACACATGGGCATTCAACACTAGGTATCTTGCAATGCTGAAATTACTTGTTTCTCACAATAAAAGCGTTTAATATTTATGCTCCGTAGCGCATATGTCCTAGTACTAGTGTTTAGGTTTGTCGTGGTCATCATCTGTTTGTTGGAGATATTTTAAGCCGGGAAGAAAAGTGTGAGACTGATGGACTACGTTTGCGGCCCAGCCAAAGGTCCAAAGTTTTAACTCATCGGTAGCCAAAAGAGAGCAAGACGGCTAGACCTAGATCTCGCAACATCCGCCGCCTCTCTCCCATTCTTCTCCAACCAACTAGGCCGCGGCTTCAATCTGTCTCCCAGCCGCTATTGAGCTTGTTAGAGAGATCGAAGGGAATATATATCTTGTGGCGGCTCATCATCGATCAATGTTGAACGTCGGAATGAAGGGGCGGCAGTTCGTGAACGTGGTCACGGAGAATTGCAGGGCTGGTTTGTATTCGCTGCGCCGTATCAAGGCCGACGACCTCTTCTACGGATCGACCGAAGAAGCACTCGCAAAGGAAGCAGAGCAAGGCAAGAATCCTTGTATGGAGACGACCCAGTCTCGTTTGCCGGAGCCAGGAATCACCTTCAGCCAATCCCGTCGGGTCGACTTCTTCCCATTCTCCAACAGCAGCAGGATCCTGTGCGTCGATACCACCGGCCAGGCCGTCTTCTACGACGCCGACTCCGCCACCGTGGAGACATCGCCTTCCCTCCACGAACCCAAGGGAAGATACCCCATCCCCATGGCCGTGTCCGTCACGCGCCCCGACGCCCATGACCCGACGTGCCCCGACGCGCTCTACGTCATGGACGGTAGCAATGGCGGCAGCTTCGAGGCCCTCGTCTACGGCGACCCGGCGACCTATCTTGTACACCCAAGACCCAGCAAGTTCGTCTGGCGCTGGCGTCAGCTTCCTCCGCCGCCCTTCGCCCATGGCTCCATCCAGTGTTACGTTCTGCTCGGCGACAACAGGATCTGCGTCTCGTCGTGCTCGGACGAGGTCGGCACCTACTACTTCGACACGGTCAGAGAAGAATGGACCAAGGCTGCAGGCTGGTGGCTGATGCCCTTCTACGGCAGGGCTCAGCTCGTCCCCGAGCTCAACAACCTCTGCTTCGGCATCGCGAGCAGATGCCCCAACCACCTGTGCGCCATGGAAGTTTCTTCCAGTCGTAAGAGGCGGCGTTGGCATCACTGGCCAGACGTGGACACGCCTGAGAGCTGGTGTATGACGGATGCCAGCATTGCGTACATGGGGGCAGGCAAGTTTTGCATCGCGAAAACCTTTTACACCGACGGTAGTGACGATGCTACTCTGCTCTATGGTGTGGAGGTGGTTCACAAAAGTGGGGCAGCATACCAATACGAGGTAATCAGGCACAAGTGTAATCGTTACAGCTTAGCACAGCATGGCATTCGGTGTGTGCTCTAAATAATACTACTGCATACGCGATGGACTTATGCTCGATTCGATGTAACTTATGCTCAATTCCGATTTGCTGTTCCGATTGGAAGCTTCAACCTCATATATGCTACTGCCTCAGATCCAAAATAATTTTGAACTGGGGTTAGTTCAAAACTGCGACACTTATTATTATTATGGATTGGAGGTAATACTACTATTTGTCTTGGTACACATGGGTAATCACTTCATTTGTTCCTCATCCTAGCATATGAGTTCTTTTCAATCAAGACACGGACACCACTTCAGGGGTCAGGGGCTCAGGGCCTCGGGCTAAATGTTTCCGTTAAACAACCATATTAGACAATCCAGTGAATATATCAACATATATATTACCTCTCTGTTAACCGTGCCTAATTTTAGTTTCCTACTCTCATTCCATTCCACTCCACTGTAAGGAGAGGGAGAGATTTGCTGCCCCTGTTTTTGTTGTTTGCTTTAACCTAGTCCATGTTGGGTGGTATGTTGCCGTGTTGTGCAACTGGAGCGGTTTTTTTTTAGCCTATTGGAGCGGTTAATATAATTTATTTATTTTTATTTGGAGCCCATATGTTCCATTAAACTTGGACGGCAAATGGTCGTACAGATTCCTGCTTACGCCATCAGGAACGTGCTCGAACCACACCTGGTGGTTTTTTTGCACCCCAGCCAAACCCAAAGCAGCTAAGGTATGTGCTGATTTATTTTATTTATTTTTAAAACGGAGGTAAAAGTTTTGCCCCCAATCAATTAATTAAGAAGTTTGAACAAGAATTTAAAAACAGAGTACAACCGGACAACTGTCCCGACTCTTGGTATGATTTCATCCAAACATTTCGCACCCGCGATAACCAAGTCTTTGCCTCGTACTTGATTTTCAAAAGGATTGCCAGGGGCGAGACGTGTTTGTTGTGGGACACCCGGGCATTTTGCTGGTTCCAAATCTCCCGATGACATGAGGAGGGTGAGGGAAGCCATTGCCTTGAGGTTGGACATAGCAGCGTCAGACATGAGAGACTATCATTACTTGATTTATTGGGCCGTCCAAAGGTGGGGATTGAGCTCGGAGAGACCAAGCCAATCCTTCAAGAATCTCCAAATTTGCTTGGTGAAACAGCAATGGACAGGAAGATGCGCGGCCGACTAAGGGGCACTCTTGCGAAGCGGGTAAAGGACCACAATTTGGCCTACCTCTTTTCTCTAAGCGGTCCGCCGTCCAAAGCATATTTTTGATAGAAAGCTACGCGAAAAACTTCATTTTTGGAGGAGCCCAAACTTTTTAAACCGTCCTTTTCATTATTTCTTGGTTTATTACGTGCATGCTGCACATACAGAACTCTGAACTCAATAAAGACGTACTCAAGAGAAATATAGCTTCCGTAAACAATGCTTCGAGCCATGATTTTTTATTTCATGTCGTGTTGAAGAATCATGGCGTGATACGACAACTGTGATAGTGCTGAATAATGTGTGCGAACCAAACATAGTTGCGTAGTGATGTAGCCCCACACGTGGACAACACCATGGACACCATGCCAAATGGCCCAATGACAAGATCAAGAGTCAAGGCTCTTCATGAAAAGGTGACCTCGCTCCTATCGATGTGTGATCTTGACCTTCCTTTGAATGGGTTGCTACTTCATGCCGGTACCTTGTGCATACTCAGGATCCACCCGGTTGATGGCCCACAATGGAGTCAAGGAGATGACCAAGAGAAGGTCCAAGATGATGGAGAAGATGGACAAGAGGAGACCCAAGAAGATGGACAAGAAGAGGAGGGAAGGAGCGAAGACTGGGTGGCCGGCCTCCCAGCCGGCCTAGGCCGGCCTCCAGGCCGGGCACCAACCCGAAGCCGCCGGCCTCCCAGCCGGCCCAGGCCGGCCTCCAGGCCGGGCACCCACCCGAAGCCGCCGGCCTCCATACCGGCCCAGGCCGGCCCCCAGGCCGGGCCACATCCCGACGCCGCCGGCCCACGCGCCGGCCTCCCAGCCGGCCTCCAGGCCGGCCTAGGCCGGCCCCCAGGCCGGTCATCCACCTGAGCCGGCCGGCCTCCAGGCCGGCCTAGGCCGGCCCCCAGGCCGGTTCCCCGCCAGAGCCAGCCGGCCTCCAGGCCGGCCTAGGCCGGCCCCCAGGCCGGTTCCCCGCCTTTCCTGCCCGTTTTGTAATGGACTATAAATAGCTTTCCACTTTCCCCATTTCGAGGTCAGACTGAATCTGAGACTTGTGAGAGCTATGCTACTCCTCCCTCGTAGCTAGGGTGCCTCGTTGAGGTAGATCTTGTTGTTGCTACTCTTTCACTGCGGTGTCTCTAGTAGTGCAAACCAATCTTTCACTGCGGTGATTCTATTGGATCGGTGGACCGGCCGGTAAGAGCAATCGGTTTCAACAAGAGTAAGTTTGGCTTTGATTCTTCGATCCAAAGGCTACCTTTTTGAGGGTTTGTTGTTGGGTGGAGTTCTTAGCAGGATTTGCTAGTTATCCTTGTGTTTTGCCCACGAATCTCCCTCGTTTCCCCTCGTGTTCTTCGTGTTCATCCCCGTTTCCCCCTCAAATCCGTGAAGATCGGGCCTAGCCCTACATCATTTGGTATCAAGAGCAAGGGTTTCCACGGATTTGGTTCGTATTTCCACCTTTTATTAGCCATTTCTCCACCAAAATTTTTCTTTCCCATACCAATTTCGAAAATTAAAAAAAATATATATAGCCCATATGGATTTCGTTCGATCTTTCGATTTGGTGAGCGATTTGTGGTTTTGATCCACGGATCTCGTGCTTAAGACCTTTTCCCCACTTTCCGTTGGTGTTTTCCGGAGGCCTTTTCCGCTCCAAGCCCAAGCGTGCCGCGCAATTCGTCGCCGGCGGTACTACCGTCCGAACGGCCGTTACTACCGCCCGCAATCGGTCTTACCGCCCGTTCGGCCGGTGCTACCGCCGCACGACTATTCACCGATTTCATCTTCGTGTCGCTTCATCGCTACCTCGACAACATCAAAGGTATAGCTTCCGACACATCCCTTTCCATTTCGCGAAACTTTTTCCTAGGAGCTAGCTCTTCATAGTGTGAGCATTGCACTTGTGTGACACCAAGTAACCATATCATAATCTTGTGAGCATCTAGTTGTAGCGGACTCGGCTCGGGCAAAAGCATAAAAGCAAAAGAGAAATAGAAAAGATTCAAAAAAAAAAAAAGAGAAAAGCCGAGCCGTGATCCTAGTTATCCTCAAGCTCCAATTACCAATAGATAAATGGGTACACTTGTGCAAATCGGGTGCTCCTTCCCATACACTTGAGCTAGTTGTCCTCCGAGAGGTGGTGCGGCACGAGCATAGTCTTCGTTAGGTCCAAGTTTCTCCTCCCTATAGTCGCACCATCCACGTTTGTCTCCACGTGTGAGTCTCTTTTGTTTCTCGGATAGTGTGGTTAGTCTCTTTTGTTTCGTGGTCTTTGTGGTTATCCTCCACTTCTTGCAATAGCCTTTTCGTTGGTTTCGTTTCGATTTCTTGCCACTTTACCATACCCAAGCTCCTCATAAGTGTGTGTGTGGGTCGCTTTTGGATTGCTAATCAAACAATTTTACTCTTGTGACACCATTGTCTCGGACGGCAAGCCCACTTGTCCAATATTATCAACCAAAGGTAAGAGCGGTTTTTAGCCACCACATATTCCACATATCACTTGTGTTTGCTTCTCATGGCTAGGGAAGAACAAGACATCGACTTCGGCAAACAAGCGGAGGCCCTTAGGCGGTACATGGACGACAACTTCCGTCGGTATGAGGAGCGCCATCAAGCCGCTCAATGTGAGAACAATGAGCGCTTCGCTCAAATCCAAGAGCTCCTCGAACGAGATCGTCGTCACTCTTCAAGGTCAAGTTCGCGAAGCTCTCGCCACTCCACCGCAAGAAGCCACGCAAGGAGTGAGAATGATCAAGGGCATCAACATCGTCAAGAAGCGCCTCATCCACAAGTGAACTTGGACCATCACCAACACCAAGACCAACATCGTCAAGAAGAGCCGCACCCCCAAGCGATCGTACAACATCAACATCCTCAAGATCGTCATCGACAAGAGATACCCATTCCAAATGCTAACTTGGATCCCCAACACCGCTATGAAGATAATCGACATCATCGTCATGACCTACCTCCACATCGAGCCCGCCGAGTGCCATTGGCCGACAATCATATTGATCTTGAAGACAATGAGGATTATGTGCCGCGCCACCATCAAAGGCATCGTCACCGAGACCGCCATCGACACCATGATGATGATGATGAGGATGATCGCAAGAACCGTTTCAACCCTCCCAAGCTTGTCATTCCTAAGTTCTATGGCACCAACGACCCGGAAGACTATATTGCATGGGAATCCAAGGTCTCCAAGCTATTTCGAGTCTACAAGGTGCCGCAAGACAAACGAGTTGACCTCGCATCCCTCGAGTTTGAAGGCTATGCGCAACTATGGTGGGAACAACTCCAAGCATCCTTTGAAGACCCAATAGACACATGGAATGACATGAAGAAGGAAATGCACAAGCGCTTTGTGCCACATCATTATGCACGCGATTTGTTCAAGAAGCTACAAGAACTCAAGCAAGGTATCAAGACGGTCGACGAGTACTACAAGGAGATGGAGTCCACTCTCTCCCGTGCACACATTGTAGAGTCCGAGGAACAATCAATGGCACGTTTCTTGAACGGCCTCACGTACCCCATCAAGAAGATAGTGGAATTTCAACCTTATGAGAACCTTGTTGAGCTCGTTCATCAAGCCATGAAGGCCGAGCGCCAAGTCGCCGAAGAGCTCAAGTATGTCAAGGCCAAGTCCTTCTTCGCCACTAGAGCTTCATCATCAACACAACCCATGACTCAAGTCCAAGCCCAAGGCAATGCCAAAAGTTCTACACCGCAACCCACTACCACTTCCAAGAAGACGACGCCCTCACCACAAGCCGTCAAGTCATATATCACTTGCTACAAGTGTGGAGGTCAAGGGCACAAGTCATTTGAATGCACCAACAAGAAGGTGATGATAGTCAATGAAAATGGAGACTATGAGTCCATGAGTGAAGATGAGTACCACGCATTGAACAAGGTGGCCACGATGCAAAGCTTGGATGACGACGATGACTACATCTATTGTGATGGTGACCCCAACCCCACTCTAGTTGTCACTCGAGTCTTGACTACAATCAACCAAGGTGATGACGCTCAAAGATGCAACTTGTTCCAAACCAAGGCCGGCATCAACGGCAAATCAATCAAGGTAATCATTGATGGTGGGAGTTGTCACAACTTGGCAAGCAAGGAGCTATGTGAGAAACTCAACTTGACATACAAGAAGCACCCCAATCCTTACCATGTGCAATGGCTTAGTGACTCCGGCACCGTGAGGATCCAACACACGGTTCAAGTATCCTTCAAGATTGGCTCTTACGAGGACACGGTGGATTGTGATGTGGTACCAATGTCGGTTTGCCACTTACTTCTTGGCCGCCCTTGGCAATTTGACAAGGCCGCTACTCATGATGGGCGCACCAACTACTATAGCTTCAAATGGAACAATAAGATCCTAGTGCTCCGCCCAATGACTCCGAGCCAAATCATCGCCGACAATGCCAAGACAATTGTACGAGCGCAAGAAAAACAATCCCCTAGTGAGTTGAGTGGTGAGAGAGCGAACCACATTCACGTGAGTGAGAGCCACAAGCCAAATATGAGTGAGAAAGGGAAAAGAGTGAGTCCCGGCGTAGTCTTGTTAGCCACCAAAAGTGAGATGAGGGAAGTGAGAGCAAACCCATCCACTTTCCACTTCGTGCTCTTATGCAAAGGAGATGGCAAAGAAACTAACGACTTAACCCAAGTTCCTCCGTCTATGTTGTCTATTTTGCAGGAATTCAAGGATGTCTTTCCGGATGAGCTACCTCAAGGACTTCCTCCCCTACGTGGAATCGAGCATCGCATCGACCTCATTCCCGGCGCCCCTCTACCCAATAGAGCGCCATACCGCACCAACCCAGAGGAGACAAAAGAGATCGAGCGCCAAATTCAAGAACTCCTCGCCAAGGGACATGTTCGTGAAAGCTTGAGTCCGTGCGCCGTTCCGGTCATCCTCGTCCCCAAGCAAGACGACACACTCCGAATGTGCATGGATTGCCGTCCCATCAACAATATCACGGTGAGGTATCGACATCCTATCCCACGACTTGATGACATGCTAGATGAGCTTAGTGGTGCCACTATCTTCTCCAAAATTGATTTAAAAAGTGGCTATCACCAAATCCGTATGCATGAAGGAGATGAATGGAAAACCGCATTTAAAACAAAACTTGGTCTTTATGAGTGGCTTGTCATGCCCTTTGGTCTTTCAAATGCTCCTTCAACATTTATGCGTCTTATGAATCACGTCTTGCGCACTTTCATTGGCAAGTTTGTGGTGGTCTACTTTGATGATATCCTTGTGTATAGCAAATCCTTGCATGAACATGTCGACCATGTGAAGCAAGTTTTGTTGGCCCTTCGTAATGCTTCCCTCTTTGCCAACCTCAAGAAATGCACCTTCTGCACCGACAAGCTTGTGTTTTTGGGTTATGTGGTTTCTTCAAAAGGAATTGAAGTTGACACCTCTAAGGTTGAGGCAATCACAAATTGGCCACCGCCAACTAATCTTGCTCAACTTCGTAGCGCTCTTGGTTTGTTTGGGTTTTACCGTCGCTTTGTGAAAGATTTTAGCACAATTGCTTGCCCCTTGAATGAGCTTACCAAAAAGAATGTACCCTTCATTTGGGGCAATGCTCAAGAATCGGCTTTCAATGAACTCAAGAAGAGATTGACCGAAACTCCTTTACTTGCTTTACCGGATTTCTCCAAAACTTTCGAACTTGAGTGTGACGCTAGTGGCCTTGGCATCGGTGGCGTCCTCATGCAATGTGGCCGTCCCGTTGCTTATTATAGCGAAAAACTTGATGGTGCTCGCCTAAACTACCCAATCTACGACAAGGAACTCTATGCCTTAGTACGTGTTTTGGAAGTGTGGCAACACTACCTTTGGCCCAAAGAGTTTGTTATCCACTCCGATCATGAATCTTTGAAATATTTGAAAACCCAAGCCAATTTGAACAAAAGGCATGCCAAATGGGTTGAATTCATCGAGTCTTTTCCCTATGTGGTGAAGTACAAAAAAGGCAAGGACAATATCGTTGCGGATGCTCTTTCCCGCAAGATGATCTTACTCACCCAACTTGAAATCAATGTTTTGGGTCTTGATGACCTTAAAGAACTCTATGCTTCCGATTCTTTCTTTGGTCCTATCTTTACCAAGTGCACAATTGACAAAGGTTGCGATGATTTCTACTTACATAAGGGTTTCTTGTTTAAGGCTAACAAACTATGCATTCCCGAGTCCTCGCTCCGTTTGTTACTTCTACAGGAATCACATAGTGGAGGACTCATGGGACACTTTGGACGTGACAAGACACTCGCCATGCTATCTACACACTACTTTTGGCCACGGATGACGCGTGATGTTGAGCGCTTGGTGCGCCGTTGCCCAACTTGCCTCAAAGCTAAGTCCACGTTGAACTCTCATGGCCTTTATATGCCTTTACCAATACCACACACACCTTGGTCCGACATTAGCATGGATTTCGTCTTAGGATTACCTCGCACAAAGAATGGCAAAGATTCAATATTTGTTGTTGTCGATCGCTTCTCGAAAATGGCACACTTTATTCCTTGCAATAAGACCAACGATGCTTCACACATTGCAACTTTGTTCTTTAGGGAAATCGTTCGTCTACATGGAGTGCCGAAGACCATTGTTTCGGACCGCGATGTCAAGTTCACAAGCTACTTTTGGAAGGCATTGATGGCAAAGCTAGGAGTCAAGCTCCTCTTCTCCACCGCTTACCACCCACAAACCGACGGCCAAACCGAGGTGGTGAATCGAAGCTTATCAACTCTCCTTCGCGCATTAATCAAGCCAAACATCAAGGGTTGGGAGGAATGCATACCGCACGCCGAGTTCGCCTACAACCGTGCCTCCCACCGGGCGACCAAGCGAAGCCCGTTTGAGGTTGTCTATGGGTTCAACCCCAACACCGCCCTAGACATCCTACCACTTCCTCTACACGAGCGCACCGACATGGACGTCGACAAAAGAGCCGACTACATGAAGACATTACATGAGTCAACACGAGCAACTCTAGAGGAGCACACAAAGCGCCAAGCCACCAAGATCAACAAGTTGAAGAGGCCCATGGTATTCGAAGAAGGAGACCTTGTGTGGCTACACCTCCGCAAGGACCGTTTTCCGGATGAAAGGAAATCCAAGCTTGCTCCTCGCGGTGACGGACCTTTCAGAGTGCTCAAGCGCATCAACGACAACGCATACAAGATCGACATACCAAACTCAAAGTACTTGGTGCATGACACGTTCAACGTCGCCGACCTATCCCCTTTCCACGGAGATGCAAGCGTTCAAGAGGATGACGAGTCGAAGACGACTCTTTCCGAAGGGGGGGGGAGATGATGTAGCCCCACACGTGGACAACACCATGGACACCATGCCAAATGGCCCAATGACAAGATCAAGAGTCAAGGCTCTTCATGAAAAGGTGACCTCGCTCCTATCGATGTGTGATCTTGACCTTCCTTTGAATGGGTTGCTACTTCATGCCGGTACCTTGTGCATACTCAGGATCCACCCGGTTGATGGCCCACAATGGAGTCAAGGAGATGACCAAGAGAAGGTCCAAGATGATGGAGAAGATGGACAAGAGGAGACCCAAGAAGATGGACAAGAAGAGGAGGGAAGGAGCGAAGACTGGGTGGCCGGCCTCCCAGCCGGCCTAGGCCGGCCTCCAGGCCGGGCACCAACCCGAAGCCGCCGGCCTCCCAGCCGGCCCAGGCCGGCCTCCAGGCCGGGCACCCACCCGAAGCCGCCGGCCTCCATACCGGCCCAGGCCGGCCCCCAGGCCGGGCCACATCCCGACGCCGCCGGCCCACGCGCCGGCCTCCCAGCCGGCCTCCAGGCCGGCCTAGGCCGGCCCCCAGGCCGGTCATCCACCTGAGCCGGCCGGCCTCCAGGCCGGCCTAGGCCGGCCCCCAGGCCGGTTCCCCGCCAGAGCCAGCCGGCCTCCAGGCCGGCCTAGGCCGGCCCCCAGGCCGGTTCCCCGCCTTTCCTGCCCGTTTTGTAATGGACTATAAATAGCTTTCCACTTTCCCCATTTCGAGGTCAGACTGAATCTGAGACTTGTGAGAGCTATGCTCCTCCTCCCTCGTAGCTAGGGTGCCTCGTTGAGGTAGATCTTGTTGTTGCTACTCTTTCACTGCGGTGTCTCTAGTAGTGCAAACCAATCTTTCACTGCGGTGATTCTATTGGATCGGTGGACCGGCCGGTAAGAGCAATCGGTTTCAACAAGAGTAAGTTTGGCTTTGATTCTTCGATCCAAAGGCTACCTTTTTGAGGGTTTGTTGTTGGGTGGAGTTCTTAGCAGGATTTGCTAGTTATCCTTGTGTTTTGCCCACGAATCTCCCTCGTTTCCCCTCGTGTTCTTCGTGTTCATCCCCGTTTCCCCCTCAAATCCGTGAAGATCGGGCCTAGCCCTACATCACGTAGTGCTATAGGATCCGGAAGCACCCCCTAATGGAGATAAATCCTTATAAGACAAGCTCTCATAACATTTAGGACTCCTTTGATTTAAAGGATTTTGGTGTATAGATATTCTTAGAAATTTTTTCTATGTTAACCGTTTGATTTGTAGGATTGAATCCTGTATGAAATATTTACTAATAGTGTAAACTTCATTAAAAAAAATTACATGAGTTCTAACCTCATGAAATATTTGTTCACCATAATGGGAATTACTCTTCTCATAAAATTCAATTAGACATGTCATCTCAATCCTATGTATTTCATATTCCTACACTTTTCCTATGTTATAAATCAAAGGAGCCCGCAGGAAAGCATGTCTATGTCCTAAGGTGTCAAGTGGGATCCCATCTAAGTCCCACTTCTAGTTCATTTCAAAAAATTTAGTGCAATTTTTAGGAAAAATTTGCACTAAAAATTTCAAAATAAACTATAAGTGGATTGCACTAGAAATTTCGAAATGAACTAGAAGTGGAACATAGATGGGAGCCCACTTGACACCCTACCATGTCCTCACCTCCCCCTATCAGTAACGCAAGCGTGTAATCCGCCTGGCAAAACGGACAGCAGTATGCGTGTCGTGCTCCTGTCCTGTCCAAACGTGAGATCGTCATATTTCCGTAGCATTTCATAACGCTATAAGTTTAAGCTAAGGTCAGTCTCTTATACCTTTCCCAATGCTCCTAGGTTAACTGTCAATCTTTGTCAACGTGGTACAAAGTTTGAAGATGCCACCTAAGAGCATTGGGTTAGGTGTAAGAGCAACGAATCTGTTGATCCATTGCTCGACAACATTCAGTACAACATTGGTCTTCAGACCAAACAATCCACGAAAGAAAAAAAAAAACCTGCTGAAGTGCCAGAAATCAGGATGCATCGGCTGTAACTGTAGAAAGATTGGACAATGACAGATCTATTCAGTTCTACAGGTTTCTTAGTTTTTTTCTTTTTCTTTTTGAAAGCTTTACAAGTACCCTAGTTGGTAATCAAATCAAAGTTCCACAAAAGGAGCAAGTGTACAACCTTTCCACCGACGTGGATCACTTCTATGCTGGTCGTACGGAAGTATACACAGTTCTAGGATGGTTACATGAGCTTGTTACGTCTCCATATGTCGCAAACAATTCCTCAAATGATGGGATACGAATCAATCCATTCTTCTGGTCTGCTGGTTGGAGGTAATGTTGATCCTTTCATCTCGCAGCATGTTCATGCTGGGAGCCAGCAATCTCGTGTATCGATCGAAATAAAGAAGCTGCTTCATGAGTAGAGCGAATTCTCTAGGAAATTTCAGCCCATATGACTCGCTAACCCTCACCTGGCAGGTGTAGCAATAAAAATGTTAGCTTGTTTATTTCGTTCTCCAAGCAAAAAGGAGAGCCCATCCTTTTTCAGTTTGGACTGCAAAGTAGAGGGCCCCCATCCATTTTGAACTGTGGCCCAGAATACATCATCTGCATATCTGCCCAACTACTAGCTGGTGTCTCTCCAATAAGGAATACTAGCAGTGGGAAGAATGGCATTTCATAACATATTACCCCATGAATAATTGTCGTTTGTAGTTCTACCAATGGGTGCTCTAGACAGGATAAGAAAATCAAGATGCTCACCAGATCAAGAAACAGTGCATTCATCTGCCTCTCGTCTACAACAACATTAGCTGATACACCTGTAGCATCAGAACCTCTTGCTGTCGCGACTATGATTTCAGTATCCAACTCCTGCTTCACAAACAAGAATGCATTAGCATTGTTTACTATAAAATAAACTAGTACAGTGGGCTGTCAAGTACTCCAGAAATACAAAGGGTAGTCGCATTAGTTGCTCCACGTAATCTACCTAAATCAAACTTTAGCTGTCACAACTAACAACTATTCAGGCCAGGTCCACTCTGGAACCGAGTTTTATAGTTTTAGGACTCTGCCAGAACTTTTCTTCATAAAAGCACACCATCCACAATCAAAAGGCTCAACAAGATCTCCGAGTATCAAATCAAGAATCCATCTCTTTGGTGATAAAAGTAAGTACCATTGTGCTGTTGGTGGACATTACCTGTAGTGATGAGAATATCTTTTGCAAGTCCTTGGCAAAAGAGTCAACATCTATATCATTCCCTGTAGCACCCATTTCGGAAAGGGCAGATGCCATAGCATTGTAATCCTCAGTTGCGAAAGAAGCCAAAAAGATTTCCATAGCAGCCCAAGTTCTTGGGGATATTCGGCCAACAATCCCTGTTAAGTATAACTAGTATTACTATACTTCATGACAATATGTTATGGCTAATGAGTGCAGTAGTTATTAGAAGGCCAGTAAGACACGAAGTACTAACAAACAAAAAACCCTAGATTGTTGGGTAGTTAGTATATGTGGGAGGAACTTAAGGCTTGAAGCATACCAAAATCAATAAATCCAACACGCCCATCACGAAGCAACCACAGGTTTCCTGCATGCACATCTGCATGGAAGGATTCACATGAAATCAAACTTCCAAACCTGCACATTACGCGGATTCATCAATATGCTTGTAGACTTGACTAGTGCCACATAATTATCCAAATTGATTGTTATGTCAGAAGATAGGCAGCTGGTGAAACTGGAACATACCAGACATTGAGGGCAGTGACTAAAGTCAACTCAGGATCAGGAACAAGAGACCTTATAGAATCGAGATCAGTTAGCGGAACACCATACAACCTTTCCATTGTTAAGACACGCTTTGTGCTACAGTGCTGATACACAAATGGAGACTTGGCCTGCCTATCGAATCCCATTGCATCAATGTACCTCTGAAAAGCCTCCATATTTACAGCCTCTTTTCTAAAATCAACTTCTTCAAGCATTGATTCCTTTATATCCTTGATGATAGCAACCTAAAGAAAAGAGAATATACAGTGCTTCTAGTTTTGTTTTGTAATCCATAACAAAGTTGAGTTATATACATAAAATCTGCATTATCTAACTGACTCAACAGCATCACAGAATGTGGACTTCCAAAAATATAGAAACACCTGTAAGTTAATTTCATAAAGGTATATGCATTATGTTGACGTGCATGAGCCAGAAAATACTGATTTATATGAAATATAATTTCTCAATGATATATATGCTATGGTGTGTGACTTATTTGCAAAATCAAAATCCTTCTGGAAACAAACCTTATTGTAAGTTTCTCAAAAGAACAAATTATCATAGCGTTCTGATCAGTGGCAGTACTATGGATGTGTTGATGTAAAATGTATTCTTTAATATACCTGAATGCGATCGCACTAACACAGTGAACCGATTTCACTCTCATACTCAGCTACACGATTGTCGGAATATAAAAAACAAACAAACAATCTTATAAGCACAAGTATCTTGACTCAGCCTTAGAAAAACAAAACAAGCATATGCTCGTGGGAGCAACTTCGTTCATGGCATGATTTGCAAGCTGTGATAATCAAACAATTTTTTAAATACCACACACACAACCTTTAATGAGGACATAAAACTTCAGTTTTTGTGAAATTTGGTTTCTCATGCTCCAGGAGCGACTTGGTTTCTGTGCAGATAAGGTTTACACCAGGCTGCATGTTTGCTATTTTAGAACAGACAAAGAATCCATGTTTAATGACATTTTTATTCTATGGAAGTCAAGGATATCTCCGCATGTAGAACGGTCTCTTACCAGTGATGTCCTCTCTAATTCAGGGCTTAGAAACTCCAAAACACGTGCAACAGCATAGATAAAATTCAGATCGGCAACCAAAGTATCTTCAATACCAGGCTTTAGGACTTTAATTACCACATCTTTCTGAGAGCTCTTCAACCTAGCCCCATGAACCTGGATGATAATAAAGTTACCTCAACACTTTGATGCTAGACTGAAGAATATAATTCAGATGCTCGCAACAGAAACCTGTGCTATTGAAGCAGAGGCTATTGGCATGGGATCAATGTACTCATATACGCTATCCAATGGCCGCTGCAACTCCTCAAGCAATATTGACTCGATCTCATTATATGGAACAGGTGGTGCTCGGTCAAAGCAGTTCTGGAATTCTTCGACATATTCTGGAGGAAAAAAGGTCGGTGCAGATGCTATGAACTGCACAATCACGCAGTTAGTTGACTATGCAGGTAGTAAATAGACACATCATATGATTACGAAAGAAAAGGCTTAGTAAGACACCCTCTCCGCACCTGCCCAAAACGCCAGCCCCAAAAAGGTCAAATGGTCTCAAATTTGCCATATGCTACCCTTCAAATTCTAACTGTCACTAGAAATTTAGAAGGCTAGCGTGTAAACTCAAATTTTTAGTTGTGCACTCTAGGCCCAGTTTGGCTGGGCTTCCAGAGTGCTTCCCAAGAAAAAAGCTGAAACCCAAGCAAACACTCTTTTCTGTTCAGCCGAATTTCTTTCCAACCACATCGTTCACTAATAAATGTGAAGGCATGCCATTAATTTCTGTGTAAATCTTGCTTCTGATGATAGTATACAGTAATAACATGCCCTTACCTGACCTAGCTTGATATAAGTTGCACCCATTCGTTCAAAAAGCCTTCTGAGGTAAAGAGGAGAAAGCAAACCAAGACGCATCTGAGCTGGAATTCCAGCTGATGTGTTTGCTGTCTGCATTAGATTGAGAACAAAGTATTGTTAAAATATCTGCTGAAACTGAAACTATTAACAACTGTATCAGCTAGACCTTACAACTGTGCAAAACTAAACCAAAGGTAACACCACCATCTTCCACAAAGAGCAAGCATCATTCCAACCATGTTTACTAGTCCTCCTTACAGGTTGCAAACCTACCCAACTCAACCTACCAGCACTTCAGCAGTTTGATGCTAAACCTACCAATACCCTCTATGAGCCATTGGGGGTCCTCAATATGTGGGCACACATGTGGGGCATGCACACTTTCTGCAGATATATTTTGTTCACTAACTGGAATTGTCAACTTGAGACGACACAGTAGACTCACGTAAATTTAACAAATTCTAAACAATTCATTTCGAAAACCAGAACTGCCCCGCACTCAAACAACCTAATACTGACCACTGCCACTTGTTTTCAGTTCAATTTAATTCACACCTACATAGGGTCAACTCTACTTGTTGGTTATAGCAGAGCACAAAGGGTCCCCAGAAGCAGAGACAGACAAAGAATTATGCTCACTGATAAATAGATAACTCTTACCAGAAAAAGAGTTCCATAAATTTATGATTTATACTTTTTTCATATGAATTCTATGATTATTGTATGCAGCAAAAAAGGTTGTCCGTTAATTTGGATAACATCAGTGGTTAGTAACTTTTATCCATAACAAGCTATTTACATAAACGAAAGAAAATATTGGAGAAAACTAGATTGTACAGTGAGTAAATTATGTAACATGGTATGATTATTTCGCTGCTGATTTCAGCAACAAAAGGGATGCCATTGTGATGATTAGAATAAACTAAAAAGGACTGTATGAACCATCTGTGTACATATTTGTTAGTGATGTTACCGCTTATGCTTGTATTATCAACTATCTTGCACCAATGCATCATAAAACATGCTATGTTCGTCAGTCTAAAATTGTGCGGATTATCTGACTTTTTTTTATGCTGAAAGAACACTTGTATTTTCAATCACACCAAGATTTACAGAAACAACATAATAAGAAGGATAAAACGAGAAAGAACCTTTGAGAAGTCATTTAGCCACTCCCCACCAACCCCAAGGACGGCTTGGATTCCTTGCGCCAATCTAAAAGGACCCCGAGGCCCTGTGCTAATGGACGTCTGGAGAAGATCCTCAACTAATTTCGGCAATTCACCAGCTCTATCTGCACTTGGCCAAAAGAATTGGAAAGCCCCAAAGGTAAGTTTCCAACAATAGTGTAACTCCACACATTCAACCAAACTCCCCATTTTACCCCATCACCAAAATGCCTTCAGAATCACTCACCAACTTTAAACACACTCACTATTAACAGAAGAACAAAATCACAACCATCTCGAAATCCAAACAAGCTATTTTCGCTCACTCAGTCATATGGAGATCACCTAACCGTTTTGTGCAGGAAACGAAATAATTAGTCACAGACGCCGCGACCACTCACTGAATTACCTTGGAGGCGACTGGAGAAATCTTGTGCCTGAGAAGAGGAGTAGCGCGCGAAGACCCTAACCCCGCCCCTGACCCGTCGTCTCCTATCCCGTCCGGCCCCGAGCGAGCACACCCTCAGCGAGCCTCCCCCGCCGGCTGGCACCTGCAGGAAAGCCAACAAACCACCGAATTGATTTTACGGAATCCGTTACGCGATACAACCGAAAACGCGAGATTGCGCCGGAGCGAGTCCGGGGAACCGGAGACGGCGGCGAAATGCTCCTGCACTTGCGTAACCGGGGGAGGGGCGAGAGGTTGGGCGGCTGACCTGGGGAAGGTGGTGGTGGAGGAGGAGAGGGGAGCGGGACGCGGCACCCCTAGCGGCTGCCATCGGTGGGTGGGTGGCAGCCGGCGACGGGGACGAAGCGCGGTAGTAGTAGGCTTGGAGTAGCCTCTTCCCCTCGACTTGTGCGTGCGCGCGTGAGGCGTGAAGCGTGGAGCACACTGCTGCACGTACGGGGCAGGGTTTGTTGTGCAGCTCGGGATGTTGCGGATGGAGGGGGTGACACGTGTACTGAGACGTATAGCAAAACAAGGACGAACTTAAACAAGATTAACCCAACGGGACATGAGATTTTAACGTAGAAAACACTTTCAATAAGAAAGAAAAAGAACCACGGGCGCCAGCAATACTTCACTATTTCGGGGAGGTTACAAACCCGTCGGGATTTACAATATGTGCCTTATCCCGTGCGGCGGCTTATAAGAGGTACTTATAGGCGGTCTTGACATAACTAGGTCGGCAAGGATGAATCCAACTCCAACTCGACAACAACTTCGCGTTGGTCTAAGCCTACCGGCGACGGGCCTCGCTTCGTTCCGTCATTAGCCTTCTCACTTATAGAATTTGGGTTACCATAAAATAACACCCCACCTTGAGACAAATTCCATCTTGTAGCATAAAGCAATCCTTCACCCTGAAACACCAAAGAAAACACTTTCAGAGCCAACTAGCCTCTTGAGCTAAATAGTTATACCAACTAAGCTTGAGCAAAGCTCAAACTTAGCAACAGGAACTGCCTTTGTCATCATATCAGCAGGATTATCATGAGTACTTATCTTGCATACCTTCAGCTTAACTTGTGCAACAACATCACGCATATAATGATATTTAACATCAATGTGCTTTGTTCTCTCTTGAAACATCTGATCCTTAGTAAGTTAAATGGCACTTTGACTGTCACAAAACATGTTAATGCAAGAATCATCTTCACAAAGCTCAGCAAACAGACCTTCAACCAAACAAATTCTTTGCATGTTTCAGCAATAGCCATGTACTCAGCCTCAGTAGTAGATTGTGAAACAACACCCTGCAAGGTAGCCTTCCAGCTAACAGCACATCCACTAACAGTAAACACATAACCTGTGAGGGACCTCCTCTTATCCAAGTCGGCAGCAAAATCAGAATCCACATAGCCTGCGAGTCCCTCGCCAGTCTTGCCAAACTTCAAGCAAGCGTTGGATGTGTCGCGAAGGTACCTGAAAATTCAATGAACAGCTTTCCAATGTTCTTTACCAGGATTAGCCATGTATCGACTAACTAAGCTCATAACATAAGACAAATCAGGTCGAGAACACACCATGGCATACATTAAGGAACCAACATCACTAGAATATGGAACTCGTGACATGTACTCAATATCTTTGTCAGAACTAGGACATTACAACGCTGACAACTTAAAGTGAGGATCAATAAGTGTACTAACGGACTTTGCATCATGCATGTTAAAACGATGAAGAACTTTCTTAATGTAATTCTCCTGACTAAGAAATAGCAATCTAGATTTTCTGTCTCTTGAAATTTCCATACGTAGAATTTTCTTAGCAGGACCAAGATCCTTCATCTCAAATTCACTACTCAACTGTTTTTTCAATGTAGTGATTTCTTTCATGCTCTTGGCAGCAATCAACATATCATCAACATATAACAGCAAGTATATAGGCGATTCATCAACAAATTTAATGTATACACAACTATCATATTCAGACCTCTTAAAGCCATGCGACATCATAAAAGAATCAAACCTTTTATACCACTATCGAGGAGACTGTTTCAAACCGTAAAGGGACTTCTTTAGCTTGCACACGAAATCCTTCTTACCAGGCATTATGAACCCTTCAGGCTGGTCCATGTATATCTTCTCCTCAAGTTCTCCATGCAAAAACGCAGTCTTCACATCTAACTGCTCAAGCTCAAGATCATGCATAGCAAAAATACTGAAGAATGTACGAATAGAACTATGCTTGACAACTGGGGAGAGCACATCATTATAATCCACTCCGGGAATCTGGCTGAAACCTTTAGCTACTAACCTTGCCTTAAACCTTGGAGGCTCATTAGGTGCAAACCTTCCTTTCTCTTAAATATCCACTTGCAGCGGACGGCCTTCTTTTGTTTAGGAAAGCGCACAACATCGCATGTGCCATTCTTCTCAAGTGATTGCATCTCCTCGTGCATTGCACCAATCCACTTGTCACGATCAATCGAAGCAATAGCTTCAGTGTATGTAGCTGGTTCGGCATCATGCTCCACCTGTTCAGCACAACTCAGAGCAAAATAAACAACATCACATTCTTCAATTAATCGGTTAGGGGGAACAATGTTTCTCCTTGGCCGATCAGCAGGAATCGACGGTTACAGCAAAACAGGAGGTGAGGTTTGCACAATCTCCTCATCAACAGTTTCTATTACCTCCTCATCCAGGTGCTCCACCTGCAAACGAACCTGTCGTTCGTCCTCATCAGAAGAATCTGGCACAACATCAGTAGTCAAACTGTCCTGATACATAACAGATTCATTAAACACAACACTCCGGCTGAAGAAAGTCTTTTTGGTTTCCGGATTCCACAACTGATATCCTTTCACTCCGAAACCATAACCAAGAAATAAGCACTTAACAGCTCTAGGCTCTAACCTTCCATTATCAACATGAGCATATGACGAAGCCTACTGGCGACAGGCCTCGCTTCGCTCCGTCGTTAGCCTTCTCACTTATAGAATTTGGATCACCATAAAATAACACTTGTGCTCCTCCATTAGAGCAACTCCAACAGTTGCCTCCACGTGCCAATTCGTCGGCGTTTATTTTGAGCTGTTTGGGGGCCGCCGGCGCTATTTTTTGCTCGGGGGGGGGGGGGGGGGGGGGGGGACGATTCCCAGCCGAACCCAGCCCAACAAAACGACGAAATTTTTTCAAACATTTAAACTTACGGAAACTTGACCAAGTCCATTAATATTTAGGCGAATATTACAAAGTTCGGTGAAATACTTAAAAAAACTAGTTCGGCGGCGGTTGCAAACCGAGGCGGCGGTAGAACTCGGTGTAATCACCGCCGTCGTTGGCGCCCCCCCCCCCCGATGGTGCCGCTAGGGCCTGCTCCGTCACTGGGATGGTGGCTCGGCCCGGCGTCGTCGTCGTCGCTGTCGATGACGATGACGCCATAAGCACGGCGGCGCGGCTTCCGCCTCTAGGTGAAGGTGCTCGTCGGTGACACGGCGCCGACGCTCCTCCTCGCGCCTTTTGGTCGAGCTTGGACAACTCGAGAGTGAAACCGAGGTCTGTCGGGGGGACCTCGTTGTAGGAGGCCTCCTCCGCCTTCTTCAGGCCGGGGAAGTCCTCCGGGTCGCCGGCATCCTCCGCCTTCAACGCTGACTTCACGTACTCGCGCAGCGCCGACCAGTCCGGCGCGGTGTCGGGCTCGAGCTTGACGCGGCCGGCGCCGGGCTCGGTGTAGGCCTGCTCCATCTTCTGCTTGACAAAGTGGAGGGTGCCGCGGGGAGCCGACGTCGTTCGGCCACCCTCGTTGATGACGATGCCGCGCGAACGACCGCGTGGCGGAGGGGACGTCGGCTCGGCCTTGACGGCGAGCGGCGCGGAGCGGGAGCCGGCAAAGCGGGACTGGCCGAAGGAGGATGAGAGGACGCGGCCATCCTCCTCGGATCCCACGACGAGCCGCGGCGGTGGGAGAATGATGGCGGTGGCGCCTGCGGCGGCGGCTGGTTGCTGCCATCGATGTGGTCGAGGACGAAGGGGAGAGTGCGCCCCGGCACACTCCACCAGTTCCTCCGGCCGGTGGAGTTGTCGCGCGCTGGCGACGCCTCAGGCGGACCGTGGTAGTCGTGGATCTGTCATTCCCGCCGTTGGGCGAAGAACGTGTTCCACGCCATGTTGTTTTCGGGGTCCCAGATAGGGTTCTCCCGCTGCTCCAGCGTCATGGCATCGCGGAGGTTGTTGATCTCCGCCATCCTCTCCTCGCCGGTGGGGAGTGGAGGCACGGGGAGCCCCATCTGGCTCAGACGCCACGGTCCGGGGACGCGTACGTCCGGCGGCACGGGGTAGCCCGCCTCGAACAGGAGGAGAGCCTCCTCCTCGCGCAGCCACCGGCGGCTGAAGTCGTTGGCCGCCGCGCCATCGCTAGGGAACCGTTCGGCCATGGAAGCTTGAAGCTTTAGGGAGTGTCGAGGCGAGAGCGGTGAGGTTTTGAGGTGAGCTTGGTGAGGCGAGGCGAGTACGGTGGCGTCTGGGAGGTTAAATAGGTGTGGAAGCGGCGGGAAGCCGAGGTGGCACGCGGGGAAGAGGCGGGAAAGAGCGTGTGCCGCCGCATGGCCTCGCGATTCGATGCAGCGGCAAGCGGAGCTGCGGGCATTAAACGTACTCGAGGGACGAGGCGATGAGGATGACGAAATGTCGAGTCGCTTCCAGGGCAGGCCCACCGGAGCCTTCGCGCGGTTTCCCTTTTTTTCGCGTGCTTTTCTTTGAGCTGGCGCCCCTAGATGGAATCCAACGCCGTGGGTTCGGCCTGGGAATGCCGGATTACTTTTGGGCCAAAACCAGCGAAAAACGAGGGCTTGGGAGGCGACTGGGAGGAAATGGCCCGCCGGCGGAAAAAATGGGAAAAGGGTGGCCTGGGGGGCGGCTGGAGTTGCTCTTAGGAGAGTACGTTTTCACCGGCGGTTGGCGGTTGATACGTCTCCGACGTATCTATAATTTTTTATGTTCCATGCTTGATTATACATCAGTGCCACATGTTTTTATAATGTTTTTATATCATTTTGGCATGATTTATGGAACTAACCTATTAACAAGATGCCCAGTGCCAGTTCCTGTTTTTTGTTGTCTTTTTGTTTCAGAAAAGTTGTTCTGGGGAGTTTCTCGGAATGCGCTGAAACTTTACGGGAATTATTTCCAAGAAGAAACAAGTCCGGAGCCAGAAGGTCTCCTGTAGGGGGAACCACAGCCACCAGACGACCCCCAGGCCGCGGCTGGGTCCCACCTGGTCGCCTCCGGCATCGTCTTGTGTCGCCCCTTCGCCTATAAAATCATCTTCGACCCGAAAACCCTAAGTACCCGATCATATTTTTAGAAGACGTTCGAGGCCGCCACAATCGCCAACCCTAGTTCGGGAGGGTTCTGCAGCTCTTCCCGGCACCCTGCCAGAGAGGGGAATCGACACCGGAGGCATCTATATCACCATACCTGCCTCCGGAGTGATGTGTGAGTAGTCCACCACGGGACTACGGGTCCATAGCAACAGCTAGATGGTTGTCTCTCCTCCTTGTACTCCATTGTTTAGATCTTGTGAGCTGCCTATCATGATCAAGATCATATTATCTGTAACTGCTACATGATTGTGTTTGCATGGATCCGATGAATTGTGAAAGTCATTACTTTTGTTCATCTATGTGTTATGTTTTATCTATGATCTTGCATGCTCTCCGATGCTAGTGGATGCTTTGGCCAAGTAATTATTAGTGTTGTATGAGGGAGTATTTATGCTAGATAGTGGGTTCATGACTCTTTTTGTCTGAGCTCGGGTCGACAGAAAAGATCAAGACTAAAGATGTGTTGTTGCCACTAGGGAGAAAACAGCGGTGTGATTTCCTTATGTTATTTACATTGCTTACATTATGCACTTTACTTATTGCAATGATCTGTTGCTTTCAACTTAATACTTCTGGATGACATGCTGGATAATGATCCCGGTGTGGATTATTAGTCATAGATGCGGTTGGATGACGGTCTATGTATTTTGACGTAATACCCATATTAGATGAAATGGTGAACTATATTGTTTTATAATATCATTGTTGCGCGCCCTCAATTCTGTCAATTGTCATGATGTAATTTGTTTACCCGTCGTAAATATCTTTTGGGGAGACACCACTAGTAAACTGTGGACCCCGGTCCTATTTTCCTACATTGTTTACAACCGTTTTAATAACTTTTCATCATCATTTGCTCGCTGGTCATATTTCACTCTCATCATATTTTCGGAAAAGACTCGCTGTGCACATGGGTAGCTACGCACCCATCACCCGCCGTTGGATGAGCGTCTAGATTCGTATCGATGCCTGTACACTGGTGTAGCAGGTTTGACTGGGTTATGGATGTAGCGAATCAAACATCTGTACTTTTTTTGTTCCTTTCTGACTAATTTATGGCGCGAGTTGTTTTCGACCTCCCGTGATGGGTACTGTGCGTTGTCCCGTAGCAGACTCGCGCCAACGCCTGAAATAATGGCGCCAAAGATGACAGTCGCGCGTAAAAATAAGGCGCGACAGAACCCGATTGCGCGGGAAACAATCACGGGCGTACTATTTAGTTTTGGTGTGCCCCCGACAAGTAATCCATTGACCATTGCACAGTGTCATCTTCTTTCTATATATATCAGCATTCAAAGGATGCAAACTTGTCAATGGATAAACTCGCGGGCAGTTAAGCAACAGAGGGTACCTCCGCTGGAAGGAGTTGGTGCTCCTCCACCTCCGCACCGTCCGCGTCACCCATGGCCAGGGAGCTGTGGCGCGCATGTACGACGTGGCCATGATGTCCCGCGCCGCGCGGCGGAGGTTCAGTGCCTTCCAGTTCGGCGAGTCCGCCCCGCTCGGCGGAGGTTTAGTGCCTTCCAGTTCGGCGAGTCCGCCCCGCTCGGCCTGGAGCAGATGCTATTGTTATCTAGTTTGCTTGTCATTAGAGTAGGTCTTATCCCAATATCCCATCAAACATGTACGGAGTATTATTGATTCTTACTATTATGAGTACGTTCGTTCAGTTTCTAGGCTCTCCTCAGGCGTATTGCAGAATCTGCTAGCATGCTATTATTAGTCGCCATTGCTTCTCCGTCCTCGATCTGCTACTGTGTTGTCTGTCCGCCCCGGTCATCTTCTCCGACTTCGGCTGCCTCTCCCGAGCTCTTAGACCGTCCTTGATGTCCTCCCGGCCACCGGCCCTGTGCAGTCAATATGTTTTTGTTTGCAGCAGGTGCATGTGGAACAGCGTTCACAGAACAACAAACATCAATATAACATAGCCCGTATGGATAGGTATGCACTGTTTTGCATGCCTTGGTCACGTGGAGGTTACTGTACCTCCAGCTAGTGCCTGCGTCTCTGCAGACCCCATTTTTCGAATTCAAACTACTGGCGTTTCCTTTGATTAGACACTAACAAAGCATGCACGTAGGTTTGAGGGACGCCGGGGCTGTGACAAGGTTTGACCAGATAGACACATGTCAACCACGTAGGGGGTGTGTAGCTACCCATGTACACAACATATTGCCTCTCATCTCATATTTTACATCTACACAATTAATCATTTGTGTTCGGCAAGCCGGAGAGATTGACAACCTCTCTGTTTCATTGGGGCAAAGTAGTTTGTTTGTGTTTGTGTGCAGGTCCACGTCAACACGCCGAGCTCTTTTTCTGGCACCGTTGATACCTAGCAAGGACTTCTCCAATTCCAACTGGTTCGATAACCTTGGTTTTTTAATCAAGGGAAACTGCTGCTTTGCTGCATCATACCTTCCTCTTGTGGTTCCCGAGCGAACGTGTGATCCACGTCATCAAGCTCTTTTTCTGGCGTCATTGCCGGAGACTTGGAAGCTTCAGCTAGCGGAGTTTCACACATCTTTTCACTTTACTTTGTTATTGTCTTGCCTAGTATATTTTTTGTTAGTCTTGTTTTGCCTTTCGTTTGCTCTAAAACTGAAAAACACAAAAAAAAATTAAAAATTCCAGCACCTAGTTTATTTCGGTTTTGTCCTGTTATTATGTCTTGTTCTTTACTTGCTATCAATGGTAACTTTCTGTAAGACTAGATCTTATTGGCAAGGTGGGTTCACGGAGGAGCAACAGAAATATTATAAGGAATACCGCTTGTCTGAAAAAAGGAAACACTTATGGGCACAAATAAATAAATTGAATAATCTTGCTGAAAACTTTTGCTCTACTTATGATGAATCCTGGTGCCTTAATGAATCTTTTTGCTGTAGGAGGCATAAACACCTCCCTTTCCAATGTGATTATAATGATAATGAGATATTGGCTTCCTATGCTAAAGGAAACTATGATTTTGATAATCTTGAACAAATTGAAGAATTTGTTGTTTTTATGGGTGCCTATGAAATTACTTCTGTGCTTAAAGATATTGATGATGCTTCTTACAAATCTGAAAATTTTGTTATACTTGGATATTGCCTTGAGTACTACAATGATAATCCTTATATTACTGAATTTCTTGAAAGAACTTATCCTCCAAAAGAAGAGACTAATGCCTTGCAGGAAATCGTGGAAGAAAAAATTACTGAAACTGGAAACTCATTGGATGAGAAAGAGGAAGGGAGTGACAAACAAAAGGAGAAAAAATGGATTAGTTACCCATGCCTATCTTCTAATGAGAGTAACTCTTTAACTCTTATATTATTTGATTGCCCTCCATGCTTACTAAATGAGGATGAATGTTATGTTCCTGGATTCTCTTGAAATATCCCTTTTGAAGGAAATTGATGCTTGCTACACTTATGACCATGATCCCCTATTAAACATCACCCAAACTCAAAGAAAATAAAAGGAAACATGTTTAATAATGGGATTGGAAAGGTCATGACCTCTGTTTATTTTGATCATACTATTTGGAGCTTAATAAAATTATGTGTTTGTAGATCATGAAAAGCATGTTTTATGTGATAGTTATATTGTTGATTTTGTTTATGATGCTACTGGAAATTATTTTGAGAGAGGGAAATATGGTTATGAAAATTTTCATGTCACTAAAACACCTCTCTTTATGTTGAAATTTTGAAATTGCTCTTGTTTTACATTCCTATGCTTGATACTTTGTTCTTCATGGATTTATTTGTTTACAAGATTCCTATGCGTAGGAAGAGGGGTTAGACTTAAATGTGTTTCATATTTGCTTCTTCATGCTCTCTTTGTGTTTCAACTCTTATTCTTATGAGAGCATCATTAAAATTATCCAGCCTAGCTAAAAGGCATTAAAGAAAAGCGCTTATGGTAGGCAACCCATTTTATTTTTACCTACTGTTTTGTGTGAGTTTTGGGTGATGTTACTTCTGTAACAACTCCCTTGTATCTTGTTGTTTTGGTTTTTGGTGCCAAGAATAGCCTCTAAAGAGAGGAAGACTAATCGGTGAGTTTGCTGTCCAGAAACTGATTTCTGTTCTTCACTGTTCGGAAATAAAAAAAATCACAGAACGTCATCTGTGGCTGAAATTTATTAAAAGCAAGCATTAGGGTTTTGTCTACCTTTATCTAGTTTTAAGTTTTCTGATTTGAGGTACAGAAATACCCCGAAAAAATTCATCTTTACAGTCTGTTCTGTTTTTGACAAATTATGTCCTTAGTTTTGCATTGCTTCTTTCACGGGTAAAGTGAAGTTCTTTTCAAAGCTAGAGCTTTAATTAGACCTTTTGTGACAGTATCTAATGTTTTAAAAAATAAGTTCATGATATGTTCTTTGGAACTGAAGGAAGATATTGTTTTTGTGGACTAACCCCTCTAATAAAGTTGCTATAAGTTTTCCGTGAAGGAAGTTTTCAAGTATCCAAGTGCGAGGTGATGAAGGAAGATCAAGAAGGGATAAAAGCCTAAGCTTGGGGAGGTCCCCATAGACCCTCCTCTGAAATATTCAAGAAGTCACAAGCGTCTAAGCTTGGGGATGCCCAAGGCATCCCCTTCTTCATCAACAATCATCGGTTTCTCTCATGGTACTATATTTTTATTCCTTTACACATTATGTGTTGTTTTTGGAGTGTCCGTTTGTTTGTGTTTTGTTCTCTGGTCTTTACAATAAATTGGGTCCATGCATGCTTGTTTGGAAGAGAGACACGCTCCGCTTTTTCGTATACACTCCTGTTCTTCACTTATATGTGTTGAGTGTTTAGCTTTTGTTATTTATGCTTCTAGCTCTTGTTTTCAAGCATCTCTTGTTCAAAGCTGTTAGCTTTTGTAGTTAGGAAGTATTGCTCTTGTTGTTTCACCCTTTTAGTTTTGTTTCAAATACGTTGATTGGCGTTTGGTTGAATGAAAATTATCATGTAGGAAGTGTTAAAAGTGCTGCTTAATCTTGTAGATCATTGTCTTGAATCTTTTGATACTTGTCGATTTTTTAGAGATATGAAGTAGATTAATGCTTAAACTTGTGGATCATCTAATAAGAATAGATTAGTAAAGAACTGCCGTAAAGCTTTAAAATTGTGATGCTTGTCCTGCTTGGTAGCTCTCAAAGTCTAGATATTCTTTTTGCAAAGAGTTGGTTTGGCTCACAAGGTAGACAGTGTGAAGTCTAGTGGTTATGCATAATGTATATCTGTAGTTATTCTTGAACCAAGTTGATGTTATGTGTTTGCTTGATATCCTGCTAAGCCCAAAAATTCCGTACTGGGAGGGAATACTTCTCGTGCATCCAACTTCCTGAGCCAAATATCTTTACCATTTGTGTCCACCATACCTACCTACATGTGCCTCTGTTTTTAAGCTCATGAGGAAGCAGTAGGAAGCTAGATATAACTTGTGACAAGCAAGGTCATTTTCCCCCTTTCACCCGGTGTTAATGGTTTACGTCCTCACTTGAATTTGCCGAGAGCGGCTTAAGCAAAATATAAATATAACCCACCATTCTCCTCCGCACAATGAAAACCTGAAAAATTAGTCAAAACATTGGTTAGTGGTGAAACTAAGGAGAACGAGGAGTGACTTCATTCCTCTAAGAACCAGCCGCTCTCAAAAGTCTAAAAGTCTTGCTTGAAATGGGGGACTAGCAAGTTTCTCTACTGTGAAGTCGTTGAAGAAAACATGCATATCTCTGCTTCCCTCTGCGAAGGGCCTTTCTTTTATTTTTATGTTGAGTCAGTCTTCCTCTTCCTTCTTTACTTGGTGTCAACTTCGGTTCAAGTTTTACTTCATGTTATCTTTATGTCTAACTGTGAAAGCTTTGTATTGACTTTATCTTGAGATAAATATGTTTCAAATTAAAGCTTTTGCTGAAAACTTAAATCTTCCTTTGTGTTGACCAAACTCTTTTGTTGAAATAATATTGCTTTGTGAAGATATCAATCATTGTCAAGTGTTATACTTTTAAATCTCTGAAGTACTCTTTTTTAGTTAATTCTTACTTAGATGTTACACCTGATTAATCATTGTTTGTTTCATTCAATGAACCTTTGTCTTGGATCAATGCATTCAGTTCATATGTTTTACATGATTATTTGATCAAGATCGTGTTGGTAGCATGTCACTTAAAAAATTATTCAGTTATCATTCACCTACTCGAGGACGAGCAGTAATTAAGTTTGGGGATGCTGATACGTCTCCGACGTATCTATAGTTTTTTATGTTCCATGCTTGATTATACATTAGTGCCACATGTTTTTATATCATTTTGGCATGATTTATGGAACTAACCTATTAACAAGATGCCCAGTGCCAGTTCCTGTTTTCTGTTATCTTTTTGTTTCAGAAATGTTGTTCTCGGAAGTTTCTCGGAATGCGCTGAAAATTTACGGGAATTATTTCCAAGAAGAAACAAGTCCGGAGCCAGAAGTCGCCTGCAGGGGGGACCCACAGCCACCAGATGACCCCCAGGCGCAGCCTAGGGGCTGGCCGCGGCTGGGTCCCACCTGGTCGCCTCCGGCATCGTCTCATGTCGCCCCTTCGCCTATAAAATCATCTTCGACCTGAAAACCCTAAGTACCCGATCATATTTTCCAAAAGACGTCCGAGGCCGCCGCTATCGCCAACCCTAGTTCGGGAGGGTTCTGCAGCTCTTCCCGGCACCCTGCCGGAGAGGGGAATCGACACCGGAGGCATCTACACCACCATGCCTGCCTCCGGAGTGATGCGTGAGTAGTCCACCACGGGAATATGGGTCCATAGCAGTAGCTAGATGGTTGTCTCTCCTCCTTGTACTCCATTGTTTAGATCTTGTGAGCTGCCTATCATGATCAAGATCATATTATCTGTAACTGCTACATGATTGTGTCTGCATAGATCCGATGAATTGTGGAAGTCATTAATTTTGTTCATCTATGTGTTATGTTTTATCTATGATCTTGCATGCTCTCCGATGCTAGTGGATGCTTTGGCCTAATAATTATTAGTGTTGTATGAGGGAGTATTTATGCTAAATAGTGGGTTCATGCCTCTTTTTGTCTGAGCTCGGGTTGACAGAAACGATCAAGACTAAAGATGTGCTGTTGCCACTTGAGAGAAAACAACGGTGTGATTTCCTTATGTTATTTACATTGCTTACATTATGCACTTTGCTCATTGCAATGATCTGTTGCTTGCAACTTAATACTTCTGGATGACATGCTGGATAGCGATCTCGGGGTGGATTATTAGTCATAGATGCGGTTGGATGACGGTCTATGTATTTTGACGTAATGCCCATATTAGATGAAACGGTGAACTATATTGTTTTATGATAGCATTGTTGCGCGCCCACATCTGTCAATTGCCATGCTGTAATTTGTTTACCCGTCGTGTATATCTTTTGGAGAGACACCACTAGTGAACTGTGGACCCCGGTCCTATTTTCCTTCATTATTTACAACCGTTTTAATAGCTTTTCATCGTCATTTGCTCGCTGGTCATATTTCACTCTCATCATATTTTACATCTGCACAATTAATCCTTTGTGTTCGGCAAGCCGGAGAGATTGACAACCTCTCTGTTTCGTTGGGGCAAAGTAGTTTGTTTGTGTTTGTGTGCAGGTCCACGCCAACACGTAAAGCTCTTTTTCTGGCACCATTAATACCTAGCAAGGCCTTCTCCAAGTCCTACTGGTTCGATAACCTTGGTTTTGTAATCAAGGGAAACTGCTGCTTTGCTGCATCATACCTTCCTCTTGGGGTTCCCCAGCGAACGTGTGATCCATGTCATCAGCGGTTTCTTCCTGGAGGCAAGAACGGTGTGAGTCATGGTGAAAAACATAAAATGCAACTATGTGATTTTTGTTCAGAGTTGTTTCAATTACGCGACTATGTGTGCTTTCCGTGACTAGTTTTCATTTGGTTCTCACCCTATCTAGCCGGTTTATATCCCAGTTCGAAATCTCGCAAAACAAAGCTAGAAACGGACAAACCAGACGATAGAGTTTCTTTTCAAAAAGCATGTTTTTAATTTTAGTGACATCTATTATAGCACGAGATCTCTCACGGTGAAAGACCGGAGAAAACTCACAACTGACATCTCTTATCAGAAACTTTCTAAGAGATGAAGCTCCATATGCATTCTATGTTCGTTGATTTACTCACCGGTTGCAGTTAGTGGTTGTCACTGTTGCTCAATGTAATCCTGTTATTGCTAATTTGTTCAATATTATTCCCCTGCTAGTTACTCAAGTTGTATTCATCTTGCAAGAGGAAACATGCATTACTTGCAAAACCAAGGTTATAGAAAGAGCGCTTAAGTGCACGCTTAAGCTTGCTTAGGCGTTGAGTGGAGTAAAACGCCTAGTGCTCAACTGGGCTTAAACATGCGCTTAATTGCACTTAGCGCTTTAAGACTTTAGAAAAGAGAAAAGCGTAGACAAACACTCAATTAGCGCCTGGTGCTTAATTGAACCTTGTGTAAAACACTCGGATGAATTATTAGAGTTGTTGAAGAATGGGATCATTTCAGCCGGAACTGGTTGCATCAAGAATCTAGCATAACAAGACCAGGTGACACTCATTGGGGCTCACATCTCAAAACCTTTCTTCGTATATTCACAATGTGGAATGTCGTGGTGGGTGTTCTAGGAATTATAGTGATTGATGCTCGGGAACACACATGTCAAGGTGGAGCTTTTGGTTTGCTTATTAAGATGCACTGCTTTGAATTTGTGTTCATCATGTTGCTCTTAATAAACATGTTAAAACACCACAAATCAACTCTCGCCAGCTCTGCGAAGGAAGAATCAAAATATTGTTGAAGCCATGTGTTTGGTCTTGGATGTGAAACACATGGCTTCAAACACATGCCCCAAGGTGAAGTGCATTTTGCTAATATCCAGGAGGTTCTCCATGATTTCCTTACAAATCATGCCCGCGTGGTGTTCAGTAGCATCCAGAAGTGCCCCTTCGGTCAGGCATATGTTCAGTTTCAGAATCCTAGGGATAGAGACAGGATGGTTGACAGTAGCCCACATATATTTGAAGATGTGCAGATTTCTTTTGTCAAGCATGATCAGGGGCGCAATTGGCGTAAGGGCCTATTGAATCGGGAGTGCTGGTTGCTCTTAGTTGGCCCCCCTCTAGACCATCTGTATTTAGAGAATATTACACATGTTCTGTGATGTGGGGAAAATCCTCATCTGGGAAAAAGACCCAAATAATAAGGGAAGAGCCATTGTCAAAATCAGATGTACTGAACTCATTGAAATTCCAAAAAGCATTAGGCTGACAGATGGGGACTCGCCTGAAAGTGAGTCCTGGACTTTCTCTGTTGAAATTCTACAACAAGAACTGCTTGGGGGTGGGCCAGCTGATGAGGACCCACTTCCAGAGGAGGGAGTTGACCCCCATCCTCTGCCACCTCAGCATCTTGAACATCACCTAGCTCCTGAATTTACGATTGATCCAGCTAATCAACCTCAGAACGATCAAGCTAATAATGAATGGGAAGATGGACACTAGGCCTTCCAGCCCGCTCCTGCTCCTAACCAGGCTCAGCAAGAGGGTATTATGCAGGTTGATGGGCAACCAGTGCCACAGGAAAATATAGAAGCCCAAAGCAGTGTCACTGTCTCCTTCCCAAGCTCTGATGGGGCCAATTCTGCTGCTGGCCCGCCCCTGCAGCAACCTACTGAAGAAGTGAATCAAGTTCCCCATCAGGCCCAAGATAATCAGTTGGAAATTCCTGATGCTAATGATGAAAACCAAATGGATGTGGACGCTGAGGTTGCCAATATTGAAATTGCTGTGAACCCTACTCCTGCTATTGATCAGCTGGAGCTTCAGATGGTGTTGTTTCATGAACAAGTGAATCCTATTGTGGTTGGAGAAGAGCAAGCTCTCAATCTGGACAATTTTCAGCGGCTTGGCTTGGGTGTGCAAAACATTATTCTAGCCTATCATGGCCTGGAAGAAAATGAAGACCATATGGACGGAGGGAATGCTTCTGATATGGATTTGTCTGATAACGCAATTCTCAATGCTCAAATAATCCCTCCTGTTGATAATCCCAATGAGGAAATAAATCCTCCTGTTGATGATAATGATCTGCCTGATTACTTCCTTCCTGAAGATAGGCATGGTCCGAACCTTCACTTTTCCTCTAGATAAAGAGGCCGGACCGAATTTCCCAGTGTCTGAAGAAGGCATGCAGTTATGGGACAGATTCTTTGCCCCACATCTGAGAAGTGCCCCTAATGATAAGGTTCTCTCTGTTCCTGTGTCTTGGTTCAATTTCATAATCATGATGCTTCTTACTCCTGAAAATTTTGACTGGACAAGAATTTTTTTTAATTCTCCAATCTAGGACATAGTGAAGGATGTTGGAGAAGAATCCCAGTATATTGACTTTGCTATTCCTGCTTCATGTATTTCCTCTCAGGCTCCCTTTTGCAAAATCCTTGACCTGCAACCTGAGGAGGAGAGCTTGCAGGGGAGTGTTGCTGATGGGCAGGGGGGTGTTGCTGATGGGGACTTACTGGTCACCAAAAGGAAAAGAAGGGGCATGGTTCCGTTAGTGGAAAATGAGGTAAGAAGGAGCCCAAGGATCCAAGAAATAAATAAAGGATTTAAAAATAAACCTTGCACTAATAACTCTTGTCTGCCCTGTCACTCTCAACCTCCTGTGATGCAAAATAAAGTTGTGAGAAATCTGGCTTCTTCTTTTTGCAAGGTGGCAGAAGAAAACTTAGATGCTAATCTCTCCAAGAAAGCTAAAAAGAATGGGAAGAGTGGAAAGGGAGCATATGGTCTAGGACCACATGCTGCAAAAGGCAAGAAGCCAGAAGGAAAGAAGAAATAGTTATCCATGGATGTAAAATTAAAAACTTTTCGTCAATTGTTAGACCACTTTTCACAGTGGTGGTCTGTATTTTGCTTATGGACAATGTTATCAGTTTACATGTTGTCAGTCTGCTCGATGTCTTGCTTGTGGACCTTAATTTTCATGTACTGGTTGTCAACACACTGGATGTCTTGTTTGTGTGCTTTCATGTTGCTGGGGGATATTGCCTTTCTGTTGGAATGCCCTATGTCAGCCTACTGTGTTTTCAATGTTAAACATTATTGTTCGGATCAGTCCTTCCTGCCACAAAAATATTTGTGATGTTCCAGACTGGGATGGTGTTTCGTTTCAACGACTTCCATATATATTATGACCAACTTGGTCTAGTACACCATTGTTATCATGAATAGATACAAACAGTGGAAAATCTTAAACTGGAACATCAGGGGGATTAATGCACATGAGAAACACTTGGCCCTTTTCAACAAAATTGAAGAAAGTGGATGTGCAATTTTGTGTCTTCAAAAACAAAAAGGGAACATTTCGATCTAGAATAAATCAAAAAATTCTGTCCTAGGAGGTTCACTAAATTTGCATTCTTTCCATCTGTGGTGCTTCTAGTGGCCTTCTGGTTGTTTGGAATGAAGCTGTGGTTTCAGGAGAAACTCTTTTTCAGAATGAATTCTCCATTTCTATAAAAAAATCTGCAAATTATCTGATGATCAATGGTATCTTTCCAATATTTATGGGCCTTGCCATGCCGAGAAAAGAGAGGAATTTCTACACTGGTTTTCTAATATTGGCATGCCTGACGAAAATGACTGGATAATCATGGGGGACTTCAATTTCATGAGAAGCTGTTGAGGCCTAGAAGTATACCTCCAAGCAGCAGCAGCAGTCCATCTCCATTGCTTCCTGTGTGTGGCGGCTGTGTTCTGCTTGTGTGGGATTAGGTCTTACGTCCACACGATCAGCTCCTCTAATATTGGGTCACTTAGTTTGGGCTGGGCCAGATGGGCCAGCATACCGGTTCAACACTCCCCCTCAAGATGGATGGTAGATGTCTATCAACCCCATCTTGTCACATGCCAAGTTACAATCCTTAGTCCCTAGTCCCTTTGTCAAACAATCAGCAAACTGTTGTTGCGAGCTAACATGAGTGAGGTTGATTATCCCAGCATCAAGTTTCTCCTTTATAAAGAAGCGATCAATTTCCACATGTTTTGTCCTATCATGTTGGACTGGGTTATTTGCAATACTGATAGCTGACTGATTGTCACAACACACACACCTCAGAGGCCCTTTCCTCAAAAGCTTCAACTCGCCCAGAAGGTTGCCCAGAGCATCTCACTCAAGCCATGGGATAGGGCTCTATACTCAGCTTCTGCTGTTGATCTAGACACAACAGGTTGTTTCTTGCTTCTCCAAGACACTAATTTCCTCCCACAAACACACAATAGCCTGATGTTGATCTTCTATCATCTTGACAATCAGCCCAACTTGAGTCACTATAGCCATCCACTTCAAGATGTCCACTCGTTGCAAACCACAATCCCTTTCCCGGAGTCCCCTTCAAGTATCTCAAGATTCCGTCACTATATCAAAGTGCCCACGTTCTTGGTTCATGCATGTTCGCTCACTATGCCCACAGCGTATGTAATGTCAGGCCTAGTGTGACACAAATATAATAATCTCCCAACCAGTTGCTGGTACTCTTCCTTGTTCATAGCTCACCAGATTGAGCTGTTACTTGATGATTTGGCTCATTGGAGTGGAAGCTGCATGACATCCCATCATGCCCATGTCGCTCAAGAGATCTAAGGTGTATTTCCGTTGGCACAAAGATATCCCCTTCTCTGTCCGAGCCACTTCTATACCAAGAAGTATTTTAGGTTGCCCAAATCTTTTACCACCTCAAACTCTTACTCAGACACTCCTTCAGCCTCTTGATTCTTCTTGATCATCTCCGGTGATGATATGTCATCTACATAAACTGCAAGAATGGTGATTTCTTGTCAGAGGTCTGTAGAACACCGTGTGATCACCATGCATTGGCCATACCCCATACCACAAACAGCACGTTTGAACCTATCAAACCATGCCCTTGGTGATTGCTTCAGACCATACAAGGATTTCTTCAGCCTGCATACTTTCCCTGTGGGTTTCTGAGGTACCAAAGCCTGGTGGTATCTCCATGTAGACTTCTTCCTTCAGGTCACATGCAGAAATGCATTCTTGACATCTAGTGATGCAACTTCCACCCGAAGTTAGCAGCACAAGAAACCAAATCCTTACTGTATTCATCTTTGCCACTGGGGCAAACGTCTCATCATAGTCAATTCCATATGTTTGGCTAAACCCTCGAGCGACCAATCTGGCTTTGTACCGTTCGACCTTCCCCTCAGGATTCTGCTTCACAGTATAAATCCACTTGCAGCTCACCGCTTCTTTCCTGCTGGCAATGTGGTTAGCACCCCGTCTTTTTTCTTTAGTGCTTCCAACTCCTCTATCATTGCATTACGCACGCCACTTTGGATCTTGCTTTGCAGCTTGCCAATCCTTTGGTGTTGACACAGTTTGTAGAGAGCAACAAACGCTTTGTACGAGGGAGACAGAGCCTCATAGGACACAAAATTTCCAATATCATGGTCATCCCGAATAGATGTAGTGCCTTCTTGCCACATAGTATCCTGCCCATCCTGTATTTTTCAGGAGGCCTTCCTGCCTTGGCTCGTGGTTCTTTCCTCAAAGCATAGGAAGATCCACACTTTCACATGAGCTAGCATCACTGCTTGCTGCTCCCCCTGCTGCTCCCCCTGCACATGTCCTGCTGTCTCGTAGTGTTGGATGAGCTCGTATCACTTACTTGATGCTCCCCCTGCACTGGTGGCTGCCTTCTGGAGTACACGCGGAGATTATGCGGCCAGCGATCTCGAACGGGAACAGGAACCTGGAAAGAGCCAATTTGAAGTGTACCCACTGTTGGCTGAACCTGAACTGTTGGCTGAACCTGAACCTGCACATCAGTGTTATCCCCACAGATCACCCAGAGTACGTGGTACAACTTCTCCCTCTCATGACCATCTTGCACAGGGTGTAGGTGGTCAAGGTCTGCAAAACAGGCTGAGATCAGTTGGTCACCAGTTGAATGGCTCAGATTGTTAGGAGCTAAATCACTTAGCTCCCTTCTAATAAGGTTGTGCACTTGTGCTTCACACACAGACACCTCACTCTGCACACTCACACCAGGAATATGATGCTCTATTGTCTCTCAACAATCACACAAGCTTAGTTACATGGGAGGGTGGTACCCCTATTTATACTTGTACATGACTCTTTAGATTGTTGCCATGTGGCACAATCCAAACCCTACACACATACTTCTAGAATACTCTACAAACTCGAGATATTCATACTACTCCTAAATATCTTACTCTAGAACATTCCTAATTCTAGAGTTACTCCCTCCCATAGCCTGGATACTTCATGACCTACCAAAACTTCATGCACCTACCAAAAGCTTCATGCTAGATATGACAAGATTACTTCTAACAATCTCCCCCTTAATCTGTCATATCAACTAGATCTACTAAGCCAGATCACCTGGACCATGTGCTTCATCTTGTGACGGCCTCGCACCGCCTCACGCCTAGCAACGGCATCACACCTTGCTGTCAGCTTCACACTGAGTAATGTCGGTCTCACACCGACCTTCCAAGTACCAGTGGCATCACACCACAGTTGTCGGCCTCACACCGACTCTCCACTTGACATGGCATCACACCACCATCATTGCTTTCACACCAACCTTTTTAGTGACTATGGCATCACACCATGCTTGTCAGCCTCATACTGAACTGATGTCGGTCTCACACCGACTTTCCATGTGACAGTGGCATCACACCACAGTCGTCGGCCTCACACCGACTCTTCCACTTGACGATGGCATCACACCATCATGGTCGGCCTCACACCGACGCCCTCTACGACAATGGTATCACACCACCGTCATCGGCTTCACACCAACCTTTTTAGTGACTATGGCATCACACCATAGTGGTCGGCCTCACACCGACATCCTCTATGGCGATGGTATCACACCACCGCCTGTGTACACTCTCCAACAGTATCACACCGTAGTGGTACTACGAACACCCCTCTCACAGGAGATACTTCTTGTCACACGCATGCAGTACTTCACCATGTTGCCTTCACGGCTCCAAGACCACCACACCAGCATGCCTCACGCGGCAACTTCAGCTTGTCGTGTCCTCGTGGATGACGCCTCAGCAGCGCCAGTCCCACGCCGCCTTGCCACAACATCACATTGCCATGTTGGATTTGCATCAAATCTCCACGATGACGATGGCATCGCACCACCGCCATCGGCCAGCGGCATCGCACCGCTGCCGCCTTCTCTTGGCAGCATCACACCACCTTCTCCTCTTATCAGCATCACGCCACAACCAACAGCTAGCGGCCTCACACCACCAACAACCTCCACCTCACGCGGTCGTCCTCCACATCACATGGAGTCCATCACTGCCGCCCTCGGATCTTGAGGCTCTGATACCAATTGTTAGGAGCTAAATCACTTAGCTCCCTTCTAATAAGGTTGTGCACTTGTGCTTCACACACACACACACCTCACTCTTCCTGCCACCGCTGTGGCTTTGACCACTACTGTTGGGAGCTAAGTTACATGGGAGGGGTGGTACCCCTATTTATACTTGTACATGACTCTTTAGATTGTTGCCATGTGGCACAATCCAAACCCTACACCATACTTCTAGAATACTCTACAAACTCTAGATATTTCATACTACTCCTAAATATCTTACTCTAGAACATTCCAAATATCGACCACTATGGTGTGATGCCATAGTCACTAAACAGGTTGGTGTGAAGCCAATGACGGTGGTGTGATACCATCGTCGTAGAGGACGTCGGTGTGATATCGACCACTATGGTGTGATGCCATAGTCACTAAAAAGGTTGGTGTGAAGCCAATGATGGTGTGTGATGCCATCGTCAAGTGGAAGTCGGTGTGAGGCCGACAACTGTGGTGTGATGCCACTGGTACTTGGAAGGTCGGGGTGAGACCGACATCAGTTCAGTGTGAGGCTGACAAGCAAGGTGTGATGCCGTTGCTAGGCGTGAGGCGGTGTGAGGCCGTCACAAGATGAAGCACATGGTCCAGGAGATCTGGCTTAGTAATCTAGTTGATATGACAAGATTAAGGGGGAGATTGTTAGAAGTAATCTTGTCATATCTAAACATGAAGCTTTTGGTAGGTGCATGAAGTTTCTGGTAGGTCATGAAGTGTCCAGGGTATGTGTGTAGGGAGAACTCTAGAATTAGGAATGTTCTAGAGTAAGATATTTAGGAGTAGTATGAAATATCTAGAGTTTGTAGAGTACTCTAGAAGTATGGTGTAGGGTTTGGATTGTGCCACATGGCAACAATCTAAAGGGTCATGTACAAGTATAAATAGGGGTACCACCCCTCCCATGTAACCAAGCTTGTAAGCCAAGATGTAGCCTCAAGCATATGTATGAATATACAGAGCATATAGTGGTCTGTCATATATGCATATGTGTTAGTGTGTGTGAAGCACAACCTTATTAGAAGGAAGCTAAGTGATTTAGCTTTCTAACAATTGGTAGATTACTTCTAACACAGATTCCCTGAAGGTGACATCCATACTTACAAACATACGTTTTGCAGAGGGCTCCAACACTTATACCCTTGTTGACTCGATGAGTAACCCATAACACACATTTCAATGCCCGTGGGTCTAACTTCCCAATAGATGGCCTATGATCCCGAACAAAACAGGTACTTCCAAATAACTTTGGAGGGACAACAAACTATTTTCTCCAAACAACAACTCACATGGGGATTTCATACCCAGTATCCTGGAGGGGGTCGGTTGATCAAATATGTGGCTGTCATGACGGCTTCACTCCACAGAACTTTGGAACATTCATCGTGTACATCAACGAGCGAGCTACTTCCAAAACATGGCGATTCTTGCGCTCTGCCACACCGTTTTGGGGGGGAGTATCTGGGCAGGATGTTTGATGAAGAATTCCCTGGACAGACAAAAAATTCCCAAAGTTTGTGTTCACATACTCGGTGCCATTATCAGTCCTGATCACCTGCACTTGCACCTGAAACTGATTCTTCACATACGCATAAAAGTTCTAAAGCAGTTAAACACCTCATCCTTATGGCGCATCAAGTACACCCACGTCATACGAGAATAGCAGTCAATGAAGGTAACAAAATACTTCATTCCATTAACTGACACCACTGGACATGTCCATACATCTGAATGAATCAGCATAAAAGGAGATATACTCCTCAGCCCTTTACTCACATACGAGGCTCTTGTGTGCTTAGCATATTCGCAAGCATCACATGACAAATTGTCCTTGCTTATTCCACTCATAACATCAGGAAATATTCTACGCATCTTATCAAAAGACATGCCCCATCCTACAGTGATGGATCATCGCACACCTCTCCTTGTCCTCCATGGTTAGCATACACCAACTCCGGTTGCACGCCCTTGTCCATGTACCAAAGGCCCCTACGCCTGGTGCCAGTCCCAACCATCTGCCTCGTCTGTCGCTCCTGAATCAAGCAACCAAACTTGTCAAAAGTCACACTACAGTCAATTTGATCAATCAGTGCACTTAAAGATGCCAAATTGACAGGAAATGCTGGCACATGCAAAACCGAGGATAGAGATATGTTGGGAGTACACTTTACTGTACCAACCCCGGCAACAGGCTGTTTTGTACCATCAGCTGTTTGTATGGTACCCTTGTGATTAGAAGGATGTTTACTGTAAGACTCAAATACGGAGAATTGACCCCCAACATGCTTAGAGGCACCGGAGTCTAGGACCCATTCTGTATCAATTTCATTAGTAGCGAGAGATGCCCTTTCAGAATTACCTTCATTCGTGGAGGCCCAGTGAGCAAAGTCTCCATAGGTAGCATCATCTACTTTGTGCCTTTTGTTGTCCCATTGTCCTCTTCAACTACCATGTGTGCCTTCGGACCCCCTGAGTGTCCTGAATATCCACCTCTGCCTCTAGCATTCTGCCCCCTGAGTATCCACCTCGGGCTCCAGAAGTCCTGCTGCCTCCTCCTCTATAATATCTCTGCCTCTGCCACGATTCGGACAGTTCCACTTCAAGTGACCTTGCTCCCCACAGGTAAAACAGTTCCTGGTATCTTTCCACTCCCTGTGATCGGTAACTGCAACGTCTGAGTCGGCACAACCTTCTCATCTGCTTTCTCAAGAGATAGACGCACTTCCTCTTGATTCATTGCTGCATAGCCTCATCAATAGTCGGCAAGGAAGTTTGGTGCATCAAGGATGCCTTCCTGCCATCAAAGCGACGGTCGAGGCCATCTAAAGTTTCAGCATACGCCTCCGTGCTATCCACTTGTGCCCTGACTCGATGCTAGCTGCGTCATAGAGTTCGAGAGGGTCACAGTTATCCGATCCGCCCACAAGGCCTGCAGCTCTGCCACATATGCCATCACTGACATTTCACCTTGGCGAAGATGATGAATCTTCCCATCAATCTGAGCAATGAGCATGACATTGCCCTTGCCGGAGTACTGAGTAGACAGAGTCTTCCACATCTCTGCAGCTGTGGTTAGCCCCTCCACGGAGCGAGCAATAGAGGGCACCACCGAGTTCAACAGCCATCCAACAAGCAAAGAATTGGTGGCCTTCCACTTTTTACCCTCCGCACCGGTCTTGTCTTCTGGAGCACAAATTGTGCCCAGTACATACCCTTCTAGGTCCTTCTGCTCCACAATCAGTAGAGCCCTTCTTGACCAACTCAGATAGTTAGCACTACCCTCAAGTTTGATCTCAGTAGGCAGCAATACAAGCTTCTGTACCATTTCCCCTTGAGGAACGATGGTCCCAGCAGCCAAACCTCCAGAGGTGAGAAACATAGTGAGCTTCTCCAGAGCATCAGCTAGACTCTTTTCATCACCCATTTTTCCCACAGCTGCACTTCTTCCCCACTGGAAAGATGCACACACGCAGCTGGACAGCTTCCTCTACTCCTCTCTGTGACTAGCCGCCGCACGCAGTAGCTACAGTCCCGCTCACCTTCTTCCTCAGCTGCTGCCCTTCCCCAGCAGCACCACAACACCACTCACCTTCTTCCTCCCCTTGCTGGAACACACGGAAGCAGCTGCTTCCGTCGTCGCTGCGTCGGCGCTGCCCGCAGCAGCACTTACGTGAGGACCACAGCCGCCTCCTCCCTCAGCTCTGATACCATGTTGAGGCCTAGAAGTATACCTCCAAGCAGCAGCAGCAGTCCATCTCCATTGCTTCCTGTGTGTGGCGGCTGTGTTCTGCTTGTGTGGGATTAGGTCTTACATCCACACGATCAGCTCCTCTAATATTGGGTCACTTAGAGCAAGTCTAACAGACCCCCTAAATCGCCGCACCCCGTATTTTTCCGGCGGGATACGGGGGCGGTCAAACGGGCCGTCTAGCAGGCCCGTATTAGGCATGGCCCGTATCGGCCGAATACGGGGCCCGTCAAATCGCCCCCCCCCCCCCCCCCCGCCCCCTACAAATACAGGGCAAGGCTGCGAGTGGGGGTCCAACCCCCACTCGCAACCCTAGCTCCGCCGCGCGCCGCCACTCACTCCGACGAGAAATTCCTCCGCATCCACACCAGCCGCCGCTTCCGCAAGCCCACCCCCCCGCATCCGCCATCACCATGGCTTCCTCGAGCCGCCGTTCCGGCCTGAGGTGGCCGCGTGGGAGGAGGCCGGGCTGAGCGCCGCTCCGAGCGCGAGCGGCATGGCGCGCGAAGCATCGCACGTCTGTCGGCGCGAAGCGGAGGGGAGTCCTCCGATACCTTGTCTAGGGAGCGGAGGTGCCGCATTCCCTGGCGGATTTCGCGCCGGGAGGCCGGTACGAACACGAACGGCGGCGACGCCGGACATGGACGAGGCCTGGTACGAAGGCTTCGTCCGCGAGGAGGAGGAGGAGGAGGAGCGCCGCCGCCGTGCGCAGGAGGAGGCCGTCGTCATCGTGGGCGGCGCCGGAAGCACAGCGGAGGAGAGCGCCGCCGCCCCGCTTCGACGACGGCGAGGGTAGCAGCAGCGGAGTAGCGGCGCCGGATCCGGCGAGGGCGAGGGCGAGGGCGCCGGATTCGTCTTCGCGCGGACCGACGAGGAGGAGGAGGAGGCCATCGCGAAGGCCAAGGCCCTGTCGGAGGCCGCGGCGAAGGCGGAGGCGGCCGAGAACGTCGCTCTCGTGGCGGCGTTCATCGCCAAGGAGCGCCAAGGCTAGATCCGGCGCTGCTCCGGCGAGGCCAGCGCCGTTGTCCCCGGGTAGGGTAGAAGTCGCGATGTATAAAATCGCGCATTTTGTATATGATAAATGATCGATGATGAACTCCTCCTCCTATGATGAACAAAATTTCTCCCGCATTTTCTGGTTTTTAAATTACGGGGTGGAGTAGGGGTTTGCTAGACGAGATGAATTTTTGGCTTCGAAATCGAAGCGAAAAT